>CABFWB010000527.1:62600-103398 GCA_902151455.1 Timema bartmani
CCTCCCCCTTCCTTAAATTAGTTCCTGGATTCAATTTAAGAGATACCCAAGTATATCTATCAATCTCGATGAAGCAATTAACGTTTAAAGCAATTAACGTTGTCATTAAAATTCTAACGTCATTGAATTAATGAATCAAGGCTGTGGTTGATGTTCGAGGGGGAATCCCGGTCGAACTCAGCCTCTCTCTCTCTCTCTCCTCTTTCCCTCCCCCCTTTGCGCCTCCTTCCAATAGCACTTTCAGTCAACTTTTACTTGGTTGAATCACGCGAGATGTAAATGGGAAGAGATCCATTGTAAGATCAAAAAAAAGTTCTTCCATATTATTTATTTATTTGAGGTATTTAACGTGTACTCTCTGAATGACTGAGTGTATTATCACATGAGAATTTCTATGAGCAAGAGCGAAAGGGCTTACCAATTTTTCCGGGAAACGTATCTTCACATACATTTTAGTGTTCTTTTACATGCTACAATCGACATGGGACCGATGGCTTTACTTCCCCACGTAGGAAGTTGTTCTACGGATTTTTATCGCTCAAGAAAAATACGTCGACCTCAGTTGGGTTTGAATCTACGAACATCGGGTCCTGAGGCGAACACTTTACCTCAAGACCAACAGGTCAACCCTTTCCATATTAAGTAAACGGAATCTTCGAACAGTATTTACCGTAGAAACATCAGTTTTAACGTCTACTTTTTTTTAGCACAGCGTCTTACTACCGGTTCGGATTACACGTTTATTTATTAATTACGCAAATGGTCTTTAGGGATTAGGAAGGCTATATTTATAGGAAGTATACCCACATTTGCGTGGAAGTGGCGTGGAAAACAATTTTGGAAAAACCACTCTCAGTACACCCGACCGAGATTTGAACCTCTATCCCCCCGTCATCGGCAGTCTAGTCTTCTGTGAGAGTAGCGCGTTAGACCACGCGGCCATCTAAGTGGGTAAATATAGTACCACGGATGTATTCTACATTTACATTTATTTTTGATTTTGAGTAATCTTGGCTATAATACTTTCTTTACGATGATCTTATAGTATAAGTCGTCACTCTCACAATAGGCTAGATTGTCGATTACGGGGAGGTTGTGGTTTGAATCCCAGTCGGGTGTACTGAGGGATGTTTTCTATAAATTGTTTTTCCATTCTCCCTTCATGCAAATGTGGGAATGTTTCCACAAAATTCAACTCTACTCATCTCTAACATATAAGCTTATAACCTTAACTGGTAAATAGACATAGTGATTAAAAATAAATATTAGCTTAATATAAAAACCCACTAAATAGTATTCAAAAATAAAAACCGTGATTTTTCTATCCATTGATATTTCAATTTAGACATTGACTACTAATACTTGTTCTTATTTAAAGTAGAACAATAAGCTACTTTATAAAGCTACTAATAAAATGAAAACATAAGTTAAAAAAATTTTTTTTAATTTATCTTTCGGGCTCTTCAGCTTACCATTTGCAGTGCCCACACCATACCAAGAGAGGTTTTAAGTTGTTGATTCTTCTTATCATGTCTTACTATCCGTTCAGGGGATATTCGTACATTTTTACACTGTTAGGGTAGATATAAGGGAGGTAGAATTTATAGTACATACATCCTCAATTGGGTGGAGAGAAAGGGGGGAATAATTGAGGAAATAAATTCCCATAGAGCACCTAGCATGGATTCGAGCACCGACTTTCCCATCCCCAGATATCCAATCTCTCAAGAGATGGACTCATTAAACCAGGAATCCTAAGCTGGTGGACCGTGGGCCGTGTCAAAGGGAATTAGTAAATAGCCGACACGTACAAAATCAGAAGATGCATGACTATAGTTTGTTACTTGGTTTCCCTTTAGTCCACTTAAAAATAAATAAAATTTGACTATATTGGTCAGTTGATCTTTCTTAGGATACTGCCATACTTGCGACTAGGATGCCAGCTAGCAATGCCCTGTTATATATGAGTGTGGGTCATCATACTACGCGACTACAACCTAGCACCAGCGACTAGGTCACATATTTGAACGACAATAGGTTTCCCTAAAAAATCGCATTCCGCGACGTTTTGGCGTTCATGTCGTGGAGCTTTTGTTGCATTGATCGTGTCGTAAGTATGACCGTGCGTCCCCCCCTCCCTTTTCCGCGTCTTACTACCTGTTCAATTTATACGCGTATATAATTACTCTAATGGGGTAGGGATGAGGAAGGAAGGATTTTTAGAGGTAATTTACCCGCATTTTAGTGGAATGAGTGAGAGAAACAATTTAGAAAAATTTTAGTGGAATGAGTGAGAGAAACAATTTAGAGAAAAAAAACCTCACTATACCCAACCAGAATTCGAACCCTGATCCCCGTTATCAGCAGGCCAGTCCAACACGAGAATGATGCCTTAGACCATTCAGACACTTAAGTTGGTGACTGATTTTATCATCCATGATTTATAAATAGCTAACTTAAATAAAGAACAACACAACATCCAGTTCCCTGGTCATTAATTCTTCAATCCACCAATGATAAATCTTGCAGCTTTACCAGGAATCAAACATATTACCCTTAATTCAGTAGGCAGCCCCTGCGCTACTGACTGAGAGTTAAGGTGTCGTTCAATTACATTATAGACCCTGTCGTAGATAGGCTTTCACCTAGTAAGATATAAACCTACATATTCACGAGAGCTTAAAATAACTATTTCCTTTAATGAAGTGGCTCGCACTAACAAACTACCTCCTGCAAANAGGAAAAGGGCGCCCAACTACCGCCCCCTCACCCCATCCGTATTACTGATGCTGGTCTCGCCGCTCCCACTTTACCGTCCTGCAGTCTCCTCGAGTTCTGTAATCACCGGGAAAGACGGGCGCGCGAGGACGCTGTGAATGGACTTCTAATAGCAAATTGAACCTTTTCACGGTCCCCGTCTTCAATAGCGAGAAGGTATCTTCCTTACCCCCCCATCACCATCCCATGCTTTCTCTACTCTCAAGGAAACACTCCGAACGGATGGGAAAAGGGGGGGTGCAGAGGGTACGTTATGGGGGTCTCTTTCTTATTAACCCCCTCCGTCCCCGCCAAGAGATAATAACGTGTGCCGTGCGCCTCTTCTTTGCGGTCGCAATCTTCATTAAGGCAACTCCTTTTTACCCTCCAAGAGCGTCTCTTTCTGTCCTTCAATCTTCCTCTCTCTTCAGACCACTGTGACGGACTGTTGGGTCTTGGCACAGACCGATGTTTTCCTACTCAATCCAGTGGATACACACATTTACCAAAATAACGATAGAAACTCTCATGAAAGAGCCAGTAAGGTAACGCGCGTATACACACGATTATTGTTTTCGTTCTTGACCAATAAAAGTAAAATGTATTTAAGAAAATATTTTGTGAGTTATATATATCAGGAGCTTTTCGGGTTTCTCAAGTATTTACTGAACAATGGTGGTCTCGACCTAACTAAAACCAAAATATATCTAGCTAGTTATGTAATTTATTACTGATAACCTTTTAAAGGTTGTTTCTAAAATAATGAGTTTATTAAAGCTTATAGTGGGGTAAATAATCTAGTAACATTCTGTGTTTGTCTATATATTTATTTATTTGGTATAATTATATATACATCTCAAATTTAAAATTATACGGATTCTTTTTGATATAATTGGTATTTATAGCCCCGTGATCGAGCGCCAATTATGAGGTAAGCGTTGCGCGTTGGGCACCAATTAAAGTGTTACGGATTATTTTGTGATAGTTGGTATTTATATACCCTTGATTGAGTGCCAATTATTACTTTACTGTTTGTTTTTTGTATATAACTGTCCCGTGATTGGGAGTCAATTACAACTTTCTTGACTTAATTATGAGATAATTGGTTATCATAGCCCCGTGATCGAGCACCAATTATTATATTTCACTTGAATAAATACAACTTTTAATGTTACACACGATTTATTTAGCTCATGGCACTGGTTTATTACAACGTTCTGTAGATTTATGTTACTACTCTCGGTTTATTTAAGTTATTATCACTGTCGTGATATTACACGTTCTCTAGGCTTATGTCGCCGGCACTCTCTGTGTGTTCATACGCACAAACAACTTATATATGACATACCCCTTGCCCCTTGGACCTCTCGTGACCAGTGTCAAAACCAACAAATCGAAAGCGACCCTGCGACAGGTGTCTTGAAGGCTAGCTTCCTATTGGGTATAGGGAGCTGGTGTCTCTTGCTTGTTTGGTAAATACTACAGGAGTTAAATTTTGAAATTAAAAAAATAAGTTTTAATGGTGCAATACTTCTACATTATTTCTGAAAAGCGCGTGATTCTCCATGGATGAAGTCTTTAAAGGATAATTGACATACAATTTATTGAAGAAAAATACCTTCATCCATGACTTTTTAAATATATGAGAGCGGTCCAAATCAGTATCGTTACAAATTCTACCACGTCTTATTACCTGTTTGGGTTACACGCATATATTAATTACGTCAATGGAATAGGAATAAGCTAGGTTTAGTTTTAAAATAAATTTACCCAAATTGGTGTGGAGGGAAAGTGGCAAACAATTAAGTCTGAATAAACTTCAATAGACCTGAGAGGGAATCGAACACCAATCTCCCCCTCACTGGTAATCCAGTCCAACACGAAAGTAACGCGTTAGAACATGTGATCACTAATGAGAGTGAAATTCATATAAACTAAAAGTTTAGTGAAGATATATCTTAAATAAATCCGGACCATTTAAAAAAAGATGTTCAAATGAATCTATGAAATGCAATTAATTAAATCCACTTCCTTCATGAGTTTTTTTCTAACAAATACATTTAGTGTTACTGTTGTTTGAATGACAAGGAAATGACTGTTCAATTTGCCAATGTAAGACAAACTATATCTCTTTTTCATATAAGTAAGTACTTTTATTAGCAACGCCTTTTACTATCCGTTCGGGTTATACGCCTATGTATTAAATTACGCTAGTGGTTTTAGGAATGGGAAAGGTACACGCATTTATCTGCAGAGAGCGTGAAAAACCAATTTGGGAAAACCACCCTCGGTACACTCGACCGAGATTCGAACCTCGATATACCCATCATCGGCAGTCTAGTGTATTTCTAGAGTAGCGCGTTAGACCATGCGGCCAATGAAGTGGGTACGTAAACATTGTTAAAGACTATGGTCTTCGCTACTACCAGATTACATGCTCACGGTTACTTGTTTTGCTGGTAGTCTCCATGATGGTTGGTCCTTCACACGGTAGTAATATGCTTGCACTGAATTCAATACTGAATTGTTTACGGAAACATCGCCTGTGTGCTTGGCGCATAAGATGTTCAGGTCCTATAATGCTCGCCGTATAAAACTGGCCCTTTGAAACGTCAGGATCAAGATTAGAACTCGCGGTTAGATATATGATGAGATGTAAAATTAAGTGTTTCATCTGTTGTTATTGATGGTAGCGTTTCCATTAGTATCGCCTTAAATTATCGATTAAACCTTTTACTCTAATAGTGATTACGTGTAGTACAAACAACGATAGTATTGTCATTATCCGCCCTAGCCCTTGTGCACAGACAAATAATATACCCAGACACTCAACCTCCAGGTTAAAATGGTTGCGCTCCTTTTGGCAGCTTGAGTCCTTCACCACTAGGATCTCTGCTGTTAGTCCTATCATCACCCAACAGTGACACTAGCGAAGCCCAGTGTTGAAGGACTTAAGCTGGCAAAAGGAGCGCAGCGAAACCCCCGGAAGGCTGAGAGTCTGTTTCTTACTTGTCTGTGCCCTTGGGCAAATCTGTCAGGAATGGCTTAGTGAGTTGTGTTAGTTAACGTCAAACAATAGGTTTTTTTTTGTTAATTTATAGCCGTTTATCATAAAATTGGCTAGAAGCTACTTAGAATGTATATTGTGTGATTATTATTTATACACTTTTGTCCAAACAAAAGGTTCCAAGATCCTACAGTCTATATTTTAGTTACACTGCCAGTCATTAAAAGGGGAAGACTTGTTAGAGTACTTATACTGAAAAGACGGCCACTTGTTGTGATTCAAACTGTAAGGACTATTGTTTAACGACGTAAGAACGCCTCCTGGTGATTCGGCACACTTTAATATTTAAAAAAAGTGTATTTAATTTTTATTTTAATCTCATGAAATGCTCTGCAAGTTTTAAAATACAGATTGTACGTATTACACTTTAAACCTCCGAATTGAATAATATAGAAAGTTTAAAATGTTGTAGAAATTAATAATTACAAAGACAGTGTTCTTTCTAAGCATGTAAAAATAAACATATATTTACAGCACCTTTTTTTACATTGAACAAGAATGGATGTCGTTATGATGTTATGGAGGAATTTAATTCAATAACATCTGATTAGAGTCGTCTCATCTCTGGTACAGGTCATTGAAGAAACTTTTATATCTTTTGGTCAGTGACGATTAGCTCATTATCGTCAATTACGATTAGCTCATTATCTCCAATTACGATTAGCTCATTATCGCCAATTACGATTAGCTCACCATCGTCAATTACGGTTAGCTTATTATCATAAGTATGTATTTTTATTTTTATGATTATAAATAATGTTCTTTTTACTTGAAATTCTTACTCCTTGCTTCCCTCTAACACCTTTTCACTAAACCTTCTCTACGGTCGTGGGACCTCTTAATTTGAGGGTGATGGTGGGGGAGGGTGGATATTTCATATCTTGCACACCCTAATGAACTATTCTGCATACGCCTATCAGTGTATGGAGAGCTTTTTCTAAATCGTTTCTCACTTTACTTACACGCAAATATGGGTACATTTCCTCTCAAATAAATGCACCCTATTCAACCATACTATATCAGTGTAAATAAGTCCGGACAAAAGGTTGTTAGCAAAAGAAAAACTTTCTTTATTCACTTTGCTATTTGTGCGTGGGCAAAATAAATAACATTTCATCATTAATAACGTATGCCTGCCCTTTTCGGACTATTTGTGATGCTTGACTGGTCACCAATGCCACCGTAAACACTGATTAAAATATACATTACTAGGACAAACCCATTAGGAGAAAGTAATGCCCTTTTAAACATGTTACAGTGCAGCTTCAAAAACAACATTATTTCACCCGCCTCGGTGGCGTAGTTGGCTAACGCGCTAGTCTAGTTTAGAGCCAGACTGCCGAGGACGGGGATATCAAGGTTCGAATCTTGGTTGGGTGATCTGGGGTGGTTTTTCCTAAATGGTTTTCCACTCTCCCTCCACTCAAATGCAGGTTCACTTCCTTTAATATAACCTTCCCAATTCCTAATCCATTAGAGTAAATAGTACATAAGCGTATAACCCAAACGGGTAGTGAGACGCGGTGCTAAATAAATAAAAATAAATTCAAAACATTAGTTCCCTTCTGACTTTTAGAAACGACCCTTTAAACAGAACTACCAAATTGGGTGTAAATTGAGGTGTTTTTTCCCCCCAGCGTTTTCTCTTTGCCAGTTCCATAATAATTGTAAACCTTATACTTTTGAAAACACACACACACACTCACACTCATCACCTTTATAAATGTCCAATTGTCGCTTATCATTGTCTACAACGGAACCCTTCAATTATATCTGGTTGTCATGCTTTCCATCTTGTGTCATGGACTCACCCCCTTCAACTGTTCCCTCTCAGACACGCTCAACTCCCTTCACCGAGTCTAATTAATTGTGGCTAATCTCCCTTTTCTCCAACTTAACAGAAACTTTTCCATCCCTTCTTTTCTCATCCCCTCCTCCCACCTTATACACGGCAACCTCACTCTTCTGGGAAATACTCTAAATGTCACCTTAGTTTTCTGATAACTTTTTTTTTGTACAGCCTGTCTCATTAGCTCAATGGGCTTTTCACTAAAGGGAAGAAGAGAAGGTTGTATAAGCCGTCATCGCATCAACGAGTTTTTTACTGTCAAGTAATTTTTAAACTTTCAATAAATGAACTAAAATAAAAGTTTTGAAGCATCTAACTAAAAAAATAAATAAAAAATACTTTCTGTGTAAAAGGGTGAAATCGTTGCGGTACAAACTTTATAATAATTGTACGTGTAGGTTGTGCCAACATAAAATGGAACGTTGTTTCTTAAACGAACTTTTATTCATTCAACTCTAAAAGTGTAGTTATATTTATTATTCTTTACAAAGAATACGCTTTTAGAGCCCGCACTAACGGGCACTTGGTGAAAGGTACCCATCTCATCTTGTTTAGTTTTGTGGTTAGTGAAAGGTTTAGATTCGAACCCCAGCCCGTATGGAGGTGTTATTTCCTATATAGTTTTTCACTCTCTCTCCACGCAATAGTCGGTATACCTCTTATAAATTTTACTTTCCTTATCCCTACTACATTAATTTTAATAATATTCATAGTTAATAGTAGTAAGGAGAGAATATATTACAAATATAAGGAAAGAAACTTTTCTTATAATGGGAAATGACTTGATATTACTGCAAAAACAACTTTACGTCAAAATATTATATGATATAAATTGAATAAATTAGTATCTTATAACAATTATAATATTTATTGTAGATAAATTAGTCTAAAAGGATAGAAGTTGATAATAAAACCTATAAGGTTATATTTAAATTTTGAAACAAAATTTATTAAACTAAACAACTGTTGAAAGTTGACATGTAAATTTGTGTAACATATAACAATAATTGTATGGATATAGTATAAATATATTGAAATTTAAGGTTAATAAGAGTTGTTAGATAAAGTTTGATTAATTATTGAAGCTAAGTAGGCCTACATTGAGAAACAAGAATTTATAAAGAATAACATTTGTTTAAAGTTGACTACTAAAATAGTAACATATTATAACACTTTAAAAATGTAGCTCTATCAACAACATGACATATTGAAATTACATAGAACTTTCAAAAATTA
Source organism: Timema bartmani (assembly GCA_902151455.1). Taxonomy (NCBI): domain Eukaryota; kingdom Metazoa; phylum Arthropoda; class Insecta; order Phasmatodea; family Timematidae; genus Timema; species Timema bartmani. Next base: position 71,510 of record CABFWB010000527.1, read on the forward strand.
TTTAAAATACAATGGACTACCGGTATGTAAAACTATAACAATCATCGAAAGAAACAGGAATAAAAAGTGTGAAAAAATTAGGTCAGATTAATTTGGTAAAAGTTTTACAGTTGTTAAATATCAAGGATAAACAAAGGGATGTTAAATTTGTAATAAAAGGTTTGACATTGCTTAACTGAGCTAATTTTGATCCCTTCCCCTGGTTGAATGCGATAATAAATAATCAATGGTCTTGGGTGACTATAATATGTTTTAGGGTCTCGCCATCAACAGGTCTTAGGAATGGAAATGAGGTGTTGTTCAAGATAACTACATGGTGCAAGAACAAGCTTTTTATTTACTTTTCAATATATAATTTAAATTTATTTTTATGTATTCAACGTGAACTTTCTGAACCGACTAAGTATATCAGCACAAGACTTATAAACTAAGTGGCTAAATTTAGAACAGACAAAATACCCAGCCCCCGACCGTTAATGTATCACTGTGAAAGAGTGGACCCACATTTCACCAATGATAGTTTTTGGACCTGCCGGGAGTCGAACCCTAAACCTTTATCTCAAAAGCCATTCACGCTTCCGACTGAGCTAAGGTGTCTATAATATTATTAAAATTGTATTTATGTATATAACTACTAAACTAAACAGTTTCATAAACAACATGGTTTCGTAAAACGAACCAATCCCATTACAATCATTATTGTTTATAGCTTATCATCAAAATGATTAATGATAAAAAGAAGTGATTCAATTAAAATTTAAAATATGTATAGGCCTATTGTCATATACTATGAATTGCTTTGTTATTTTGTTTATAAGCTTATATTTAAAAATATCTAGTTGGTAGAACGGTTCACGAGGATAATGTTTACAATGAAGTCTAAATAAATTGACATTTTGTTCAAATGGTAATTTATTTGAAAGTAGCGTCGCTTCTGTCGCGTCGGGGTTTCGTGTGTAAGCCGCAGGGAGTGTGGGCTTTTCAGTCACACTGATGCTTGGCAAGAGTGTAAAACAAACCACCCTAACTTAACTCGTCGAATAGAAACTACCCCAACCTCCGCCCTAACACACGCCGACAACAAATTAAAAAGTGGAAAGCAAACGTTTGTTAACTAAATAGTCCCTAGCTGTTAGTCTGGAATAAACAAGCTGGAGGGCAGTTTTACACTGCCTTGTTGACCTCTTTTGAAACTTTGGAGACTTTTAGTTTGTAGCTCTACAGGGTACAGTCCGATTTTTATAGAAACAACTTTATCTAACAGCTAGAATTTTTTTTTTAAATATACGTTATTTAAGGTATTTAACTTGCAATTTCTTAAACGACTGATTATCTAAGCACAAAACTTTTAAACTAACTTAAATCTAGAACAGAAACAACATCAAACCCCCTGGCCGTTAATTCATCACTGTGAAAGGGGAAAATCTACATCTCACCAATGATGATAATTTTTTGCCATGTTAGGAATCGATCCCGGGATCCTTAGATTAGCAGGAAGATACGTAACTGATTGAGCTAAGGTGTCGAACCTAGAAAAGTTTTTCTTTTCACCGCGTCTTACCACCTTTTCAGATTATACCTATATGTACTAATCACACCAGTGAGTTAAGTATGGGGAAGGTTGATTTTAGAGGAAGTGTACCCATATTTGCGTGGAGGTAGCATGGAAAAAACATGTTAAGAAGACCACCCTCAGTACACCTGACCGGAATTCGAACCCTGATCTCACTGTCATTGTCAGTCTATTCTCACACGAGAATGACGCATTAAACCATGTGGCCACCGAGGCAGGGGATGGAAAAGTGACTATATCTTCTTTCATGTATTTATACGTCAAGTCACGGAAAATATATTTCCATTTTCTAAAAAGGCCCGGCCTAGGGATGTGAAAAAAGTATCGAATAAATATACGTTATTTAAGGTATTTAACTTGCAATTTCTTAAACGACTGATTATCTAAGCACACAACTTTTAAACTAACTTAAATCTAGAACAAAAACAACATCAAACCCCCTGGCCGTTAATTCATCACTGTGAAAGGGGAAAATCTACATATCACCAATGATGATAATTTTTTGCCATGTTAGGAATCGATCCCGGGATCCTTAGATTAGCAGGAAGATACGTTACTGATTGAGCTAAGATGTCGAACCTAGAAAAGTTTTTCTTTTCACCGCGTCTTACCACCTTTTCAGATTATACCAATATGTACTAATCACGCCAGTGAGTTAAGTATGGGGAAGGTTGATTTTAGAGGAAGTGTACCCGTATTTGCGTGGAGGTAGCATGGAAAAAACATGTTGAGAAAACCGCCCTCAGTACACCTGACCGGAATTCGAACCCTGGTCTCACTGTCATTGTCAGTCTATTCTCACACGAGAATAACGCACTAAACCATGTGGCCACCGAGGCAGGGGATGGAAAAGTGACTATATCTTCTTTCGTGTATTTATACGTCAAGTCACGGAAAATATATTTCCATTTTCTAAAAAGGCCCGGCCTAGGGATGTGAAAAAAGTATCGAATACCTTACTAATATCGATATTTTCCTTCATATACTAGTATTTTTTTACTCGATACTTTTTTTCCGATACTTTTACTGATATTAGTACTGACACTCCGGTATCGAATTGGTATCGAAAAAAACACATTTTTTTCTATCTTCACTCATGGCCCATGCTGAGATTAAATGTTTATTGGGGTGGTCTATGGAGTAAGAACAAATGACACTATTTCTCAATCCTCACTCATTTTCTGCATGACAAGAAAGAAGCAACTCTAGCATTCAGGGCCGTAAGCAAGAACTTGATTAAGTGGAGGCTTTGTTGACATTAGCATTGGCTTTATTGCGTCATCAAGGTAAAAAAAAAAAAGTGGAGAGAGAGTGTGCTCGGGACCACACTATCGGTCCACGAACCACTCTTGGTACACCTTGTCGGTATTCGAACCATGACCATCCCCCACTACCGTAAAACCAGACTAGATGTTCTTGTCATACAATTCACGCGCTCACCGATGCCAGTAAGTGTTTTTTTTTATTAAGCTTTTCATATGTATCAGTTGTCGATTTTGTCTAAGGCAGTAACCGGAAACTGGTCGATGATAGCGATCTACCGGTCGATCTAGCGGAGTTTTTAAGTCGATCGTGTAAGTAATAGAACCGTCATTAAAGGTACATTTTGGAGACCTTTAAACTCGCAAATATGTCAAGGACTTTCAAATAATATTTCAGGGTGACTGAAATTACCTTACTCGGTCAAAATCGGTGATAGGTATAATATAAGAAATTTAAATATTCTAGTATACAAATGTACATTTTATTTACTAATTTTTTTTCTATAAAGGGAGGGATATAATTAATAGAGGGAAAAATTAATTTAAAGAGTTAAATTAAATTTTAAAATGTATAATTAGACCAAAAAAACCCGTCAAAGGTAGAAAGGGGAATCGATAAGTGATTGTGGGACTAAGTTTGAAAATTGATCTGAGCTAAAAAGGTTTTCCAACCCCCGGTCTAGGGCATCACTCTCGCATTAGACTCAACTGACGGATACGTGGAGGTAGGGAGGAGTGTACCTAGGGCGTTTATTCATAAATGGTTCTCCATGGTTTCATCCACACAAGTGCGAATATATTTATTCTTAAGTCACCCTTTCTCACACCTACCTAATTTAGTGTAAATATTTGGCTAGCCCGTAGGGTAATAATACGCATTTTACCAAAATAAAAAAAATTAAAAATAGAATGTGTTCATGCATGATACACCATTTTAATTGAAACCCTTTGCAACCTTCCCCTTCCCGCTCCAACCATACATTCCCGTGAATCAGATGGAATTTTAGTGGTAACATACCCAAGTTTATTTTGGATGGGACAGGGCAGTGTCCCCTTGGTGACGTAACTGTAAAGGTAAAGCTAGGTATGGTGGCTGGTAATTGAAATTTATAATGGTGTGTGTGTGTGTGTGTATGAGTGAGAGGGAGAGGGCAGTTTGAAGGGGTGCTATCTACCCCACTAACTGGCAATTACTAGTCACACCTCCCTCTGTAATTAATGGTTATGTGACTGCATGATTGGTGGCCCGTAGGGAGTGAAAAGGGGGTGGGTTGTGGACGGTTAGGGGGGGGAGAGGGTGCCCACCACACTCTTAATGGCGTTAACTTCAGATGACTCACCAACCCCGAACGATTCATTCCACTTAGGAAGAATTATCAGATTTTTTTTTTCTACGAGTAATTTTACAGGTGACGTAACACGCCGAGGGAGGGGCTGTTTTCAAACCTTAAATCTTTCCCGTTTTTTTTTTAAATAATAAAAATTTGCAACTGTTTTTGACAATAGGTGGTACGTTTATTATAAACGGCAGCCAATTCAAGTGCGCTTGTATCAGCCTAACATTATCAGTATGTGATAATTGATTTTATCTTATTAAAATGTTTTTTTTACCTTATGTGAAGACTATTTATTAGCCGCTCTGGTGACACAGATAGTTGACCAGGGTACACTATATGAGGTTGTCTAAATGTCGTACCCGCAATGAGATGGTGTGATGATGGTTATTATGGAGATGTGGATCCGGGGTGAGTCTTAACCTAACTTAAGACTAATTTACTAAATCCTGATGACCGTTGTATACATTGCCCTTAAGTGAAAGATACCCAAAGTATCAGCCGGGAATCGAACCCGGGACCCTTAGGCTTGTAGCCAGGCGCAATGATCACTACACTATGGGGCTGGCTATTAAAATGTATCCATTATAGTTTTTAGGTTTAAATTATAAATTGTCAACCTCTCCAGCTATGAAGAAAGGGATGGCAAAGATCAATTAGAATTATTTTTAGCACAGCGTCTTACTACCCGTTCGGATTATACCCTTATATACTAACTACTCAAATGGTTTTAGGGATGAGGAGGGTTATAGTATTTATAGGAAGTGTACCCGAATTTCTGTAAAACGAGAGTGTAAAACTATTTTGGAAAAACCACTATCAGTACACCCGACCGAGATTTGAAACTCGATCTCCCCGCCAACGTCTGTCTAGTCTGCTGCGAGAGTAGCGCCTTAGTCCATGCGGCCACCAAAGTGGGTTGGTAAGAATTAAATTCATTAGAATTCTCCAATAGGGGGAGAGGATATAAAACTACGGTATATAACTAACCAATTTCAGAGGAGTAGTTCCTGATTGAAAATTCGGCCTCCCGATTGAATAAATTCTCTCATTATATCTGAAAACCTTTCCTGATCCTTTATGAGATTCATTATACATTAATTATATGGTATAGTAGTAATAATAATAACCACCCTATTGTAATAAATAGTAATGTTGCAAATAAGAAACGATGTCTTTGAAAATATCTTAACTTAGCATTGAATAATTTGTATTATTTGTCTTGTGTCACAGTTTCTTGCGGACTTTAACTTTAAAATTAAATCCTGTAACTGTATTTTTTTTTAAATTTACTATAGATATTTGACATACACTTCTAAACCATCATATATCAGCATATGATTTAAAATTAGCTCAAGTCTTCCCCAGTACCCGATGTTTGTGGGTTCATACCCAACCGGGGTTGATGGATCTTTCTTGAGCGGTAAAAATCCGTAGCACAACTTCCTTTGGGGTGGAAGTAAAGCCGTCGGTACCATGTCGACTAAGACATGTAAACATTATCCTCGGAAGGTATAAGTAAATACCTTTCCCGGCAAAATTGGTAGGCCCTTTCGCTCTCGCTCATAGAAATTCTTGTGAGTTGATATCATCAGTAGTTTAAAAAGTGCACGTTAAATATATCAAATAAATAAAATAAGTAAAAACTTAATTTTTGAACATACACAACATTCAGATCCACCCACCATAAATTCATCGTTTAACACCAACGTCACCAAATAATATTTTTTAGGAAAAGCCCTGGAATCGATTTTGTGAACCCTAGCTTAGTAAGCAAACACCCTCAATACTCACTTAATTAGATGGACTTAGTATAATGTATGATATCATGCATGTAAAAGGCTAACATTTGAACCTTTTAAAAGTACCTTTCTAGTGAAATTAATGGCTTTCCTGGACTCGGTTGGCAAACTTGTCGCACCGGCAGTATAATGTGGTTTAGTGGTCTGTTTATACAGAAGACGTGTGTCTGAACATGGTTTTGTATAGCTTCTTGTTAGAGTACTCTCGCATGGTTTAACCTTGAATACTGTCGTTTTTAATTTTATTTATTTTGATGATGTGATCCAACTTATGTTGGTATTAGATTAACGTGAATTAGGGCTTTATAATCAACCATTCTACATATCTGCTTTCATTTTGCAACTATTTAGACAGCATAATACGTGGTGAGGCAAGAAGTGTTGACACATTTAATAACACTACATCTTTACTATTTATACAACTAAATAATTCAAATTAAACTTAGAACAGATTTACAATTATTCATGCCATAAATCAATGTCCTTAAGATGGCCACCATTATAATATGCAATGCATATTTGTATGTGCTCATCGAGACTATACATGATTTTGCACAATGTCTCTTGTTGACTTCCTTCAGTTTCTTTCAGATTCTTTCCTTAAATTCCTGAATTGTTCTTGGGCGAGTCACGTAAGCATAGCCCAAAAGAAAAAAAAAGTTTGGAGCAGTTAAGTCTGGGGAACGTGGTGACCAGGCTTGTCCCCAAATCGTGAAACGAGGTGCCGAGGAAACATTTAGTGAAGCACCTCAATCGATACTCGAGCTTTCTTACCCCTGAACTGGAACGTAAGTGCTTGGATACCAACAACCTGTGGTAACAGCAAGATGGGGCAGCGGCTCGGCCATACATCCGGAATATCAATGAAGGTGCATCGCAAAATGAATCCTGGGCACCTCGTTTTTTAATATCGTCTGGCCATTGCGTTCATCAAATTAAACAGCTTCTAACTTTTTCTCCTGGGTATTAAAGTATCATGTTTACGCGACTCGGACAAAATAACAATCCAGAAACTTTAAGAAATAAGTGTGGTGGCAGTTGAAGCAATTCGACAAGAAACATTGCACAAAGTCATGGCAAGTCTCTAAGAGCACATACAACAATGCCCTGCATATAATGCTGGCAATATTATGAACATAGTTTTTAAAAAAAATGAATAGTTTAAGAGTATGTAGAAAGTTGTCAATCTTTCATCGTTATTTTAAGTTTAATTTGAAGCATTTAATAGTATACATAGTAGATATATAGTGCTATTAAATATGTCAACACGTTCTGCCCCACCCTGTATAACCTCTCTGCCGAAAAAAGTTTGTATGTATAAATTGCGAGGGCTCTGTTAATAAACTTTATTAACTTTTAGTTCAATATTTTCACGCTATGAATACTATTTGGAACTGAATGTTATTAGAGAAAATGTTTCAGAAACTAACATACATTAACAAATTTTTTTCAATGGATAATATTAATTAGTTTGATAGGTGAAGTGAGCCATTACTGCCACCCTCGTCTAGTGGTTAAGCTTGTTATTAGGCCTGTGATTCCCAAAGTATTAGTACTCCACTTTTCACATAGTCACTAAACACATATATACATACATAAATACATACATAAATTGCTTCACAGATAGTTTTGATGTAACGAACATTATATTCACATTATTTAACTAAATTATAATCACACAATAATGTTCATGTAAACAGTATCGAACCGAGTCAACTAATATTCCAGGGAACCCGGTTTTATTCTAGAAGGCACTTAAAGATAATTAAACCTTTGCCATTAACCAATACATGGAAGTTTACATTGTACAGATGACTGCCGTAAATAAATATACAATTACTTAAGTTTGAAGATTACACATGGGTCGAGTTCGATTCCATTGTCAAAGTATTTTGTCAATTGGTTCGTCGATTTGACCAAAGTGAAATTTCTACAGCTATGATTGGGGGTGTTTTAGTTTAAGTTTAGTTTGTAAGTCGTGTATTTACATAGCCCTATGTTTAAATTTCGCAATGTTTTGAGCACCGTATCTAACTACCCGTTTGAGCTATAAACTTACGTAATAATTAAGCAAAGGTGTTAGTGATAAGGAAGGTTTTATTTAGAAGTGAACCTGTATTTGCATGAAAGGGGAGTAGAAAACTATTTATAAAAATAACTCTGAACATCAAACCTGGAGTCGAACCCCGATCTTCCCGTCATTAGTGGTCCGGTCTTTAGCGAGAGTGATGCCCTGGCTTAGACTATTCGATCATTGAAGCGGGTGGTTCCCGATTTGAATACATAAATAAAGTCATGAGTTTTAGATAAAATTTAACGCTTTGGCATAATATACATATTATTTTTTTACTTGTTCTCTTTCCTCCAATTAACTCCCTATGTTGATCTTGGTAATCTAAAAATAAAGTAGGAAGGTTTTAACTCACATGCGCGAGCGGCTAATAAAAAAGTTTTTTTTTTACAACCTTGTGTAATTTGTAAGTTAGTTGAGAACCGTAGGGGAGAAAAAAAAAAGCGAGATAGAGAGTTTGCGCGTATGTTGGGATTATCTCGCTGGCAGCGCTGATATTTGTGTGAACTACTTTACGCTGGTAGTTTGTGAACGTGTGAGAGAACGTGTGATCACGTTTTAAGTGGCAAGTTTCCAAAAATCCAAGTCCCAACACGCGCAAACTTAGTTCACCAAATGGAAACGTAACGAGTTTAATAAATCAGTATCAACATTCTGGGCACTTTCCCGCCGATAAATATAAATCCTACTCAACTACATGTGTCACATTCAACTAATGCCCTCTTCAATACAATCATGTGTGTGCGTTCGGAATAGAAACACCAATAAGCGGCTTCTCAATCAAAAGGGTGTTTTTTTTAAATCCGAACGGGTGCCTGTGTTTGTGTTTTTTTTTGACACCCTCTTTAAATGCCTTTGTCTTTTCTTTGCTAAAACTGGTCCCGCACCTTACATATAGGTCAGAAAATAAACCGTAGGATAAAAGATAAAAGTAGAAGACAAATTACACAGTAGAACTAACTTTCTTTGTGTTAATTCTCTATCTCACATAAAAAACAAACTTCACCCCTATTTTCACGACACTTAAAAGAATCATAACATTTTTTAATACATTAGTAAATATGCCCTTAAAAATCAATAAAAACCTACGTAAAAATTAAAACATGCTCTATAAATATAATTATAGTTTTTTAAATTATACCTTGTATTAATTAAAGTTGCTTGACACTCTTAGGGCGATTGGCCCTTTTAATTTGGCGTAGAAACGCAGAGCCATGGGAACAAACAGCTATCTTCAAGAATTTTTATTGTTTTGCAATTCTCTTTTCGGAAACGGTTTGTTCAAGAATAGAAGCATCTTGATTAAGTTATACTTTTTTATACACACCTCTTCTATAATTTTAACAGTGATCAAATATCAATAATTTTAAAATTTTTCAATATAAATCTGCTGGCTGCATAACAAAAAATAAGAAAATATAACATTTAATGGACATTGATACATTATCTTAGAGACGTTGAAAATATTACTATAAAAATTTCACTCTTTCTCAAGAAAACTGATATTTCCTAACGTATGATTTTTCCGCATGACCTTTTCGGTAGCTAGCGCCATCTATTGTTTCCGTGATCCACCTGTTCTTGTTGGAGCGGAAGGATACTTTGGTCGGTTGCAAAGCGACGCCACGCCTTTCACCCTTCCATTCTCCATCCCACAAAATAAGTTTTAGACTTGCACTTGACAGGGCCAAGGACCTTAAATGAATATCATCAGCTTTATCCAAATAAAATATTAAATGGAAATAATAGTTAGTAGTCATTAAAACTTCTTTAGTAAAATGTGATACATTTCTTTGTGTTAATATATAAACTATTCTTTTTTTTAATATTTAACATAGGTTTCATAACTCACTATCTGCTCTAAATTTGGAGCTAAATATGATCTAAAACTGAAAAATTCCTTACTCGATGGTAAAAATTACTTTTTTTCATCAGAAAAACGCAATAAATAAATTATGTTCAGCAATATGCTTTGCTACCATATTTTTAATGTATTAATAGTTAACTTTATTATGTGTTCCCCTCCATCCAGATTATTATTTTTTACTACTTTATTATCTCTACCATTTTTACATCTGATCATTTCGTTTATATACCTTGTTGCAATAAAAGATAATCTTCCATAAAAATATAATTGGTTCTTCCTTCCTCTCAGTTTTGTGTACAAAAATAGCTCGTGATCTTCTGCTTCACTGCATTTACAATAGTAAAAATAGTAATAATAAACTATATCCGTAGTTATGTTTTCCCCATTCCTTATACTTATATAGTGGCACTAAATTCTTCTTATCTCTTTCCATTTGTCCTGCGTAAGAAGATGATGAACGAGGAAATAGGAAAAAGATTAATGCATGGAGAGAAGACCACGACTCGAGTCGATTAAGATATCCACGCTTTGCAATGTTAAGATGAATATGGATGAGAACTGATAAGTTACTTTTATAATAATTTCAAAAGAGAGGGGGGGGGGCGTAAAAGACGTTCACCGACGTTTTTATCCCCCGTGGGTTGGCACATCATAGTTGTCGAGCGTTGGACGAAAGTTGTTGTTAGTTTGGAAATAGGGGATAATTATGTAGTGTATTTTTTTTACTTTTGTGTTTTCTGTTTTTTTACACGCCAATTTTTTTAATCACGCTTTTATTTGAAAATTAAGTAATTTGGATGAGTGCAAACTTCTATACAGGGTGTACCGTAATATGTGGAACCTACTTCAGCAAAGGACAGTAAACACAAAAACAATAAAAAAAGTTAATATATAAACATGTGTCGCATTTGACCTTGTTAAAGAGTTATAGTTATGTTTGTATTCCAGTAATGTGGGGCTTCTTAATATTATAGGGAGTGCTCTAAATGGCCAACTTTGACCTGAAAGCAAGCATTGAAATGCAATGTAGTTTTTAAAGAGTACGGGACTTCACTCCACGACGACTGCAGTCGTGTATTCAGGCTGAGGGTGTCCATTTTGAGTACTTTCTACAATGTTAAGCAGCCCACATATTACTGTAGTACATACACGACTATAACTAGGAAACATTGTCAAATGGGACACATGTTTATGTTAACCTTTTTTAATTGTTCTTGTGACTCCTGTCGAGCACTGTAGTGGATCCAACATGTTATGGTGCATCCTGCATTATATTATTATTATTAGCACCGCGTCTCACTAACCGTTCGGGTTATACGCAACCTCCTGCATGATAGCTACAGTTGTATATTATATAGGCCTATTCGCTAAAAGTGACAAGACATTTCCCGTGTAGAGCTAGCAGTCTTGTGAAATTTATTTTTATTCGAGTTTGAAACTTCTCCTTGGTGGTAAATTTCAATATAATGTTTAGCAACACAAAGTCTTAATGTTCGTATATACGGGCACCAATCATCACACATTCTAAAACATTAGGCTCGTAATGTATGGATTAGTTAAAATAAACACTCAAGGTCACACTTGTCTTTAGCTAAGGTGTACACACTCGCGTTTGTCGTTTATATGTTATTTTGTTGAGATTTTGGAATACAATTGTAATACCGTTAGACTATCAAAAATGTGTCTCGATAAGTCATTAATAATTAAAATTTAAGACGTAATAATGCTTATGGATTACCTCGTTTCAGTCCTTATTAGCTGCACCTAATTTGTTTGAAATTGCAAATTAGTTGGGTATACACAAACACAAACAGCCAAAGTAATTAGTTTCAGATTTTTTAAAATTAAAAATAAATAAGTCTAAATAGCTATTAACAATATTTTCATCCAGCAGTTTGTAAAAAAAAAATTATTTTCTTGGAATATCGTGTACATTATGGTATGTTTTTAAACTTTAAGAATTAAAAAAAAAAATTAATTTGACACAGTTCTATCACTCTAATATAAATTTATCATTAATAACTACAAATACATTAATTAATTCAGAGTGATCTCATGAAAACCAAAGGATTTATTTAGATTTAGCTTAGTCTAAAGACACGCTAAAGAAACAGATACTTAAAAGGTTTCTGAAATATAGACCAAAAACACAATTACTTAGTGTTTATGTACCAACTAGAAACATATTTTGGTATTCCTTAATAAATGTCAAAACTTGAAAAAAAAAAAAAAATTTGGAAATTTTTATATACACAACCTTTAAGATTACTTTCAAGACAAGCGATATTAACGGCATAATCCAAGTGACAAGAACTAGATGGAAGAGTTTTAGATTAAACGAACTCGAATTAGTCTGGAGAGAAAGAGAGAGGGAAGAGATAAGGAAGCCACACAGATGAATCAAATGTGAAAACCACTTCAGTTCACCCAGCCAAGATTAGAACCTCGGTATTCCCGTCCCCGGCTGTCCAATCAATTCTTATTTTCGTTGGTGGGTACGAGGTTTAAATGATGTCAGACTAAGCTATTCTGGTTTGCCGGGGATGGGGAGTTCACGATTAAATCTCCTTTGGGTGTACTGGGGGCAGTTTATCCTACCTAAATGTTTTTTACTCTCTCCCTACACGCAAATGCGAGTATACTTCCTCTAAATTCCACCTTACTCATCAATCACCACATTAGCGTAATTAACTTAAATGCTTGTGACCCAAACAAATAACGAAACTTGGTGAAAACAATTTTTTTTGTGTCTTAGACCGTATGTCCATTGGTGTGAGTATATATATTATTAATATTATTATTAGGTGTTCTGTCTTACGACAAGTCCATTCCTTTTTTCAGTGAACTTAGACTGCCAATGCACCCTGTCCTCTGTCTCCTATATATATAACCAAATTAATATTAATAATAATCAAATTAATAATAGTAACCATCTCATTAATAATAACCAAATTAATATAAATTTGGTTATATTTGTAATCAAGATATTGTTTAGTAAAATATTATGCAAGATAATATTCTAGGACGATGTACTAGTTTTTTTTTTAAAGTTATATTAAAATCAATTTTAGGATTACAATTTATGAAATTTTAAGAAAATTTTATTTTAATAATATCGTCTAATTCTGGTATAGGGAGAAAACATATATGTCGACAGCGCTATTGTGTCCAACACGTACGTTGATCACTGGACGAACAAATTTTCACATCGTATTAGTTTCAGCAATATTCTCACGAAACATTTGAAATCTCCAAATTTGACACCGCGCAGCCTAACAAGGATCTTTATTGACGTCGTTTGTTAAAAAAAAAAAAATAAACTCTCCAAATTGTTGCTCCAAATGAAGATGAACTACCCTCTTCAAGCCAGCTGGTTTTGGGTCGGCTAAGACAGTGAGTAAATAATGCAGTGCATTGTGGGTGTAAAAGTAGTGCTTCCAACCTCCTCACCTACCCGCCCCCCCCCCCTCCTTCTGAACAGCCCATTGCACGGGATGTGGTGCGTGGTGTATCCTGGAACTACATCCTCCCCGCCCCCTCCCTTACCACGCCATGTTTAATGGGTATGCGCTACACTGTTGTTTATTTTCCTGTCTGTCTACCCTTCCGTTGTTTCCAGGTAAGTTTGTGCTGGTAAACAAATTCCGTTTGTCTGGTCTATCAAAGTAAGCCAGTTAATTCACACGCCGCAAGAATAATTATTCTTCAGGATATCTAGAGAGGCTGAAAAAAACAGGTTAAAGATTTATAAAATCTACTATTTCGGGGGGAAATCAGTGAAGTTATTTGATATATAATTACACACACACACACACACACACACACATATATATATATATATATACATATTAACACCACGTTTTAATGGACACTTTGTAATATATCTTTTCTATTATTTTTTTATAATTTATGATTTCATGACTAATCCTAAAAGCTAATTGTCATAATCTCTGGACCATTACAATTTTTATTACTATAGGCCTACTGGTAATCGTATTATACATTAGATTAAATATTTAACATGTTCTAAATAATTCAATTTTTGTCATTTACTATGAACAGTTTAGTAAAAATTGGAACAGTTTAGTCAGGGCAAAAATGTGTTAGTAAACTTTCGATAACGTTTTGAGTGGTTTAAGAAAACCCATGTATTTTTCATATTAATATTAATTTTCACACTAAATTTTGACTTTGAGCTATAACATTTTAATTCAGATGACCAGTCAATTTAATAATCTCTTACTTCTCAACTAATACGAGCTACTTACTCGACATCGTTAAGAATGTTTTGTAAAAAAAAAAGCTTCAGGGGCCGAATGGTCTAAGGCGTCACTCTCGTGTTGGACCGACCTGCTGATCACGGGAATACCGGGAATCGAATCCCGGTTGGGTGGATTGAGGATAGTTTTTCCCAAATGGTTTCCCACTCTCCTTCCACGTGAATGCGGTTAGATTACCTGTAAAATGCTCCCTTCCTCATCCTGACCACATTAGAGTAATTATCATAGATTCGTACAACCTGAACAGTTAGTATAGTGGGTGATAAAAAAAACTAATATTGTAAGCTGTGCTTACCCGGGCATCACTCCACAACACGACACTGGGCGTATTCTAGGTTTTTGTTTCTGACTGATTTCTCACCATCCCTCCACGGATATACGGATACATTTCCTTTAAATTCTGCCTTCATCACTAGCCCGTTGGTGTACAGTTGGGGATAGTCTGGAGGGGTAGTACGATTCTATGCATCAAACAATATTATGCTGCACGTCATTGCGTGTTAGTTTGTCTTAAAGAGTAATGGGCCACCATGGTAATTAAGGTTACCTGGTGGACTGCACATGACAGGTTTCCATAGTTTCAGCTTTGCAGTCAGGATTACCAACCGAGATAATAATGCAGTAACCACCGTTACCAACCTTGCCACGAACAATTAGCTGCGAATCGTCTCATCGACAAACTACTAAGCTCTAATCACCTTCCTTTTATTAATGACTAGCTGAAGTAGCTGGCTTTGTCCAAAATAAATGTTTTGGATGGTTTTGCTCCCGACCAGTTTTTTAATTAGTTAAGAGAATATCTAGTCAAAATTTTACAATTATTACAGATTTTTTTTTATTTCAGACCTTTAGACCTTTACTTGCGGTAGATATCGTGCCATGCTCATGAAAAACTTTTTTTTAGCACCGAGTCTTACTAGCCGTTCGGGTTATACGCTTATATACTAATTATATACTAACATTTGCGTGGAGGAAGCGTAGAAAACCATTTAGCTAAATCCACCCTTAAAGCATCAGACTGGGATCGAACCCCAATCTCCCCGTACTCGGCAATCTAGTCTATTGTGAGAGCAGCTCTTTAGACCATGCAGCCAACCAAGCAAATAATATTAACCAACCTGGGAGTTGGTAGTACGGTAGAAAAATCCCACGCTTTTTTTTTTATATTGGTTGTAGTCCATACGTTCTTGATTGGACATTCTTATGAGCCCTGGTACCTCTTCCAAATATATTTTATTTTGAGCCAAGATCATTGTTATTCATTTACTCTTCAACACTTTTTCTGTTCATTTCTTTTTATCTACAAGTGACGTTCTTGAGGTAGTTTTATAGTTTCTTATAAATATATTATTAATGGTTCAGTTGACTTCAAGTATTATAATAGTTGTATAATGGTACTAATTTTTATCCAAAATGTATGAACGCTTACAGGAACGCATAGAAATATGATATCGGATCTATACCTCGAGGAATGAGAATTAGGTTGGTTTGAAAGTGATGAGGAACTTTATACAAATACTGAACATTGTGCACTTTAATCTGAAGGAGAATTAGAATACATTTCAAACGATAAACTGCCACTTGCTCAACGTTTAAATTTTTTTACTGGAAAAGATGGCATCACAATTTTGAAAAAAAAAAAAAATCCTTCTAACCTAATTTGAACTGAATAAGTGATATATGTAACCAAGTTGATCATGTGCAACACAATTTAGACATATTTTTACTATTTTTTATATAGAAAACGTTTTCTTGAACAAATCACAAGAGTATTTAGATATTATTGAACCCAGTCCCTTTCAGTCTTAAATCCAAGTAAATCATAACCGTTTGACTAAACCTTGCTTTTAAAACCCCACAAGTAAGAAAAATGTCCCAATAAAGAACTGATGATTCTAATAAAATTCACAACATTTTGTTTAAGTCATGTGAGGGTTGATTGACAACCCTTAATTGGTTGAGCTAATTTTCTGCATCGCAAACTTGTGATTAAAAAATTACCCTGTTCATCCTATGTCCATCAACGTTAAATACGAATAATATTTTTAATATATACATGCATTCGTTGCAGCCACGGAAATACATTTACATTATCATATAAATAGAAAATATATTGAAATCCTGAAAATTTCTGACCTTGAGATTGTGATGGAACCCAAAAAACAAAGAATCTTAGAATTCTGTTTGTTGGTCCCTGGATCTACAGCCGAAACTGTTTGATGGATTTCATACTAAATAGATATTTACATGTTATATGGTCATACCTCAAGATAATTTTACATTTTGATACTTTCCCTCAAATTACTAGTTTTTTAAATTCTAGTTTTAAAAAAAGTCGCTATAACTATTTTTTTTAAATTTATATCTGAGGGTGCTTTACATGATAAACAAGACATTTTTTTTTTAGAAAAATATTGATTTAAGGTTAAATTGCTGATGATTTATTTTTGAAAATTTGAAAAATATTGAAAATGAATTCAACAAATTTTCTTCAAAATATTTTTTATTTCATGTGTCTATTCTCGTATGTTCCAAACTATAATTAATTCACCATTATAAGAACATATTATGTTTAACTTTGTTATAAAATCTTTATTTCTATTCTTGTTTCTACATCTAAGTCTGTCGGACAGTATGAATCAATTCAAAGTGACTGTACGGTAATCTTCTAGGGCCTATAGCTAGTTGAACAGAAGGTCCCTCGTCACTTTGTTGATTTGTTTCTAGTTGTAAACAGCGCATGTCACCCAGTTGAAAGAGCTTGAATGTGCTATCGCAATGTTCCTGCATGTATATTTAGATATATGTGTGCGTGACAGCGAGTGCGATTGTGTATGCGAATGTATGTATGCCTCTCACATTAGTTACATTTATGCCTTGCCACGTCAGTCCGACTGAAAATGCTAGCGGTTGGCTACCATGCCTTCTGTGTAGTTGGTATGACTGCCGAAGGGACGCAGCAGTCACTTTAATTTTTATACCGTTGGAGAAATGTGTCGGTTTGATGTTGGCTGGCGTGCAAGTATCATACGTTTCTATCAAAACAAATAATGGATTAGAGCATAATAAGCTTACAGAAAACGAATGACAAAGCAATAAAAATAAACAGTAAAAGATACTAGTGCTTTATTTATTTTTTAATAAACGTATTTTGTCCGCTTCGGTGGCTGCAGGATCTAACGCGCTACTCTCGCAGTAGACTAGGCTGGCGATGACGATGGGATTCGAATCTCGGTTGGATGTACTAAGGGTGGTTTTTACTAAATGGTTTTCCACTCTCCCTCTACGCAAATGTGGCTACACTTACTCTAAATATGACCGTTTGCAATCAGGACTGTTTGCAATCCCGATTGTTCGATATCTGGACTGTTCGCAATCAGGACTGTCTGCAATATGGACCGTTCGCATTCAAGACTGCTCGCAATCAGGACTGTCCGCAATCTGGAACGTTCGCAATCAGGACTGACCGCAATCTGGACCGGTTGCAATCAGGACTGTTCACAAGCAGGATTGTTCGTAGCCTGGGCTGTTCACAATCTGGAATGTCCGCAATCTGGGCCGTTCGCAATCTGGGACTTTCGTAATCTGGGACGTTCACAATCAGGAATGTCCGCAATCTGGGCCGTTCGCAATCTGGGCCGTTCGCAATCTGGGACGTTCGTAATCTGGGCTGTTCACAATCAAGAATGTCCGCAATCTGGGTCGTTCGCAATCTGGGACGTTCGCAATCTTGGCCGTTTGCAATCAGGGCTTTAGCAATCAGGGCCATTCGCATTCTGGACTGTTCGTAATATGTGCTGTTCGCAATCTGGACTGTTCGCGATCAGGACCGTTCTCAATCAGGACCGTTCTCAATCAGGACCGTTCTCAATCAGGACCGTTCGCAATCATGACTGCTCGCAATCAGGACTGTCCGCAATCTGGAACGTTCGCAATCTGGGCTGTTTGTAATCTGGATTGTCCGCAATCAGGACCGTTTGCAATCAGGACGACACTGGTTTAGCCACCCTCCTTCCTTAGTAATGGTGGGTGGAGAGGGGGCACACCTGCTCTTAAACTTTCCTCCACATACCTTTCATTTATATTACTCGGTAATAATCCTGGCGCTAAACGTACAAATAATTTTAAAAATAGCAGAATGGACTTGAAAACAATTAGAAAATATCTTTGTCACCATCAATTGGAATCAAACTAGGTCTTCATTCACTTGTAGTCGACCACTTTCATCATATTTTAAAAGAAGCAACATCTATGTCTATATATATATATAGGCATATATATATTATATAGGCATATATATGTATATATATTATATAGGCATATATATATATACCAAATGTATTAATATTAGGTATTAATGATTTCGAAACTAATAATTGCGTTATTATAATAATATTAATTGACTATAACACTTTTAATCTTAGTATTTATTACATTATTTTCTTAACGCTCTTTCCTTTGTATTTTTAATACTTTCGCTCCTTTTAGGGAAATCATGAGGTAACCATTATTTTTCCCTCCGTGTTATGAAGGTGATAGGATAGGGATAGAGATAGAACGTTATAGAGTCGAAGATAAAAAATTGAGAGGTAGAGAAGTTTGATAAATGTATATAAACTTGCAATATTTCATCATGCATTTTTTTTAATATCGGAGAAAATAGATGATTTATTTCAAACGATTTATCAAAGCACCATATACATTTAATAATAAAAACAAATAACGTCTTAGATATTAACAAAGAAAACTGTTTTCTAAAGCTACTTCCAAGACGTATTGTTTTTCTTCAGTTTATTAACTTTCTTTTTATCTATCCTTTGGGGCTTGCCTATGTTTGGAACTATATTTTGGAATTTGTTCGTTCTAATGCCTTTGTGTGACATGTAATTACTAATCTTCTCTTCTATTTACTTTTAGATCAGAACCTCCCACCTCCCCCTGTCTTCCTTCACCCCCCCAACCGAAGGTCCTTGAACCCCTCCAATCCCCCGTCGCTTGCACTCTCGATCTTTTGAGAAGGCAGCGAACTCAAACCCAATTGTGTTTGCTGTTCATCTTGGCTTTTTCTTGCTGCATGTTGCTTGTGGTCTCAGCCCTTAGGTTTTTGCCTGTTCTCGTTCCTTACTACCCCTTCTCACTGCTAGAGGGGGGTATGTCACATTCTAGGTGAGTGGGAATAACTTACACGAGCGATGCTCCAATGGCTCAGCACCTTTAGAACGTTTTCGAGCATTTCATTAGGTTCTAATACATATTTGAACAAAATTCAACAAGATGAATGAAGCTTGGCCTTGCGATATTGCTTTAGCCACTGAGCTCAGAGACATACATAGCTTTTATTTTTATTTAAAGTAAATCTTATGATTGACACGTGAGATCGTCTGCTTAGTAGGATGTATCATAAACACAGCCATTTATTTCTAAGGCTACGTCTATGATGGACGTTTGAGATTGTTGGTTGCCACTGGACAAAGATGACCACAGATCATATTGTACACTTCTACCATTTCAACAAGAGAAACAAAGTTCATTTTGTACTCTACTGCCATTGAATAAAGAGGAACGTAGTTAAAATTTATATTCATGTCACTTGAAAAAAATGTATACATTTCATAGAACACAGCTTCTCCACTGAACAAAGAAAAATACAGTTGTACTGGACAAAGAGGAACACAGTTCATAATGCACATTTTTGCCATTGGATAGAGAGGTACACAGCTCACACTTTACACCAAGAATGTCAAACTCGGTTGAGCCAAATCGCCACATTGATCATTGAAAATATTGAGGGGAACACATTCATAAAATTCAATGGTCATTTTACTAATTAAAAATATTTACAACGTACTACCTTATTATTATAAGAATATATACCCACAGAAATTTTTAATATTTTACTTGAAGCAAAGGTGTGAGATTAGGTTTTTAAATTTTGTGCCTAAGGCACTATAACTATTGATAAATGTGATGATATGGTATGAACTCCCGTGTGTTTGGCGACTTTTTCGTGTGAAAATACAACTGTTAACATATGTAATTTCTGCCAAACGTTGCACTTATGTGTTTCATAAGGAAACAACTTTTGAAAACTAGGCACTTGTTGAGGAAAGAGTAGAAGCTTGGTATATCAACCTTACATGCTAGATTTCCTCAAACTATGCCTAATACTCAAATCTCTCTCCCCATCTCTTAATTTGTATTTATTTCTACGATGTTTATAAAAAAATAAGAATACGGTCACCTTTTGGCTCATCATGAGGTCCATGGGCTGCACAAAATTAATATTTTTTTTTTTAATCATTGCGTCTTAATACCTGTTCAGATTATACCTATATAATATGATAACTAGTCTGATGAGCGAGGGAGAAGGAAGAAATCATTTTAAAGGTAATATACCTTAATTTGTTTGGAAGGAGATTGGGACACCATTTAGGAAAAAAACACCCTCAGTAGACCCAACCACGATTCCAACCCTGATCTCCCCGTCATTGGAGTCTAGTCTACTAAGCTTGCTACCTCAAAGGGTAAACAAAGAATACAATTCCAAGCGGGTTGATTTAGATTGTTAGTTAAATTTGTAGGCCACTAGTTATGGAACTAAAAGTTAGACATAAACTAATAAGATAATTAGTAAAATAAAAAGAATGAGTTGGCTTTAGTATAGGCTAAGTTTGTACAACCAAGGTAAGCAATCAATAACAATAATTCTGTTTTGTTTTTTTTGCTTAGCATCACGTCTTACTACCCACGCGGGTTATACGCTTATGCACTAATTATGCTAATAGTTTTAAGAATTAGGAATGCTATAGTCATCGGAAGTGTATCCGCATTCGCGTGGAGGCAGAGTAAAAAACCATTTTGGAAAAACCTCCCTCAATACATCTGACCGAGATTTTAAACACAACCTCACCATCATCGGGCGTCTAGTCTACTGCGAGAGTAGCGCGTTAGACTATGAGGCCATCTAAGCTGGCAATATTTTTTCCAAACTTATGCAATAAAAGTTATCCACTCTCGTCCGAAATACCAAACACATATACATTTTTTTTAAATCGCATTTTAACTGATGGCACAGTAAAAACATTCCTGCCCCCACTCCCGCCATTATTTTACTCTGAAAATCACTGTTGACTTCTTTGCTAATTTTCAGTTTATTTACAACAAGCATTGTAATTACAGTGTTTTTTTTAATACTACCTAAAACCTACAACTTCAACCCTCGTGCCCTTGGAATATCGATGTTTGAACGTCACATTCACCTCAGATTCTCCCGGGAATAAGGTAAGGCCGAGTCTTTAACGGCAGTCGGAACCCAGTATCATTAGTTACTATCGACAGCCGTTCCGATCGATCGTTTTCAACATGCGAGAAAGCTGTGTTGTTTAGCTCGAGAAGCTTTTGAAGTAGAACTGATTAAGGACGTGTCTTAATAGTCTGCTCACTACACTACACACGTGACCACTCTTACTGCACACCTTAATCAAATATTACTCTGACAAACTAAACTATATAGTCAACTTTGGTGGTCTTGAGATAAAGTTCTCACCTTAGGACCCGATGTTCGTGGGTTAAAACCTAGCCGAGGTCAACGGATCTTTCTTGAGCTATATAAATCCGTAGCACAACTTCCTTCGGAGGGGAAATAAAGCCGTCAGTGTCATGTCAATTGTGTCATGTAAAAAAAACCTGGAAGGTATGTGAAAATATCTTTCGCAGCAAAATTTGTAGGCCCTTTCACTCTCGCTCAAAGAAATTCTCATGTACTGATAGAATCAGTTGGTTCAGAAAATGCACGTTATATACCTCAAATAAATAAATAAATAAAAATAAATCTTAGCTTAACATAAAAAGAACACACTGTGAAAGTACTTTTCAAGTATGGAATATACAAGTTCAAACTCCGCTGGTGCTCTAAATAATGTATGTGCGTGGGTTGATTTTTTTCGACGTATATTACCGTTCCTAGCCATTAAAGATACCTATGATAGATTATTAAGTTAGTGTGCAAGTTGTGATTTTTATAGCCATGTGTTTGGTCAGGGTAGGTCAAATGGTTTGCCAGAATCGACCAACAAATCTCAAGTATAGTAAAAAAAATAATCCAACTTTTCTTATAAAAAACCACAGGATATCAGCCTTATTTTTTCCTTGGCGGTGACTTGTCCCGTTGTTGTCCCGACTCTGTTAATTCCGAAGAGAGAGGAGGAGGACATCTCCTGAGATTGGTCCATGATTTTCTTTTAAAGCTCGAGGCCCCGTGTTGTCTTGGGAAAGAAAGAGAAGAGGTGGAAAAGAAAAAGAGGTTCCCCGTCGGCCCAGGCCAAGATGGATGACTGGAGCTTATACCCTTTGACCCTTATTTCGCCTCCCTCCCCCCCTAAAAACCTCCAGCAACCACCACCCCCTCAACCTTGCTCGATAAATAGGTATTGGTAGGGTGTGAGACGGCGTCCACATTTGACCGAGACATTGGACACACTCAGTATTTTGTAAAGTTGTACTCTTTAAGGCGAATAGTGCGCGTGATAAATTCGTCATGGGCCGAATTTATTTATCAATGGGTAAAAATGATAAAATGACCCCCTCCTAAAACCCCTTCTCTCACAAAATTACTGAAATATACCTGCATTGGCCACCAAAGTGCCAGATGAGCTTGGACCTTTGTGGAGATGAGATCTATGTTTGTCTTGAGCTCAAATTACTACCGCGTATTTTAAATCTGTACTTAAGTCATTTTTATACAAAACTATCAAGTTTGAATCCCCTAGTTTAGTGATTCCTAGAAAAATATTCCTTATCTTTCTGACCTAGGGTTCGGCCAGACTGACAAGCGAGCGCGCAAGCGACTGAGTGACCAAACTGGCGAGCGAGCGCGTAATTAGCAGATAGCTCTCTATAGTTGTTGACGAGGAGGCTACGAATCTTGGCTCAGTGAAATGAGGGTGGTTTTTGACAAGTGATTTATTGTTGTGATTTTTTCCTCCTCTCTCCACGCTAATGGTGATTCTTATTTGTAAAGGCCTACTTTGATAATATTGAAGTATTTTAACATATCAGTTTTACATATATATATAAGTATGGTTTATGATCTTACCAATTAAATTAGGCCGTGTGCTAAACCTATCGATATTAATAAAAATGTCAAAATGAGAAGTTTTCCTAGCACTCAATGAACCAACATACAATAATATTGCTTAGCGCCTGTAAACTAGACTGAGCCGGGTCGAGCGCGCGCGCTTGAACTATAGAACTGGTTCTATAGTTCAAGCGTGCGCGCTCAGTCGCTCGCTCCAGTCTGGCCACCTCTCATTACAATTTTATATTTTAGTCGCTCGCGCGCTCAGTCTGGCCGCCCCCTTAGTTGTGTGAGGCAGTAAAAGGGACTGCTGGTTGAGGAAGGGAGATTGGGGGGTGGTTGGTGTTGGTTGTACACACCAATGATTAAAGGCTATACACGAGTTTCTTGTGATGACAGCTGAAAACTGTGAACATAAACAGATTACCTACCACTACACAAAAAGATTACAAACAAATAGAACGTCAAAGAATCATGAGCTTGTTTGCATATCACGTGAGAGACCTGTGTTCAAATTGCAGATAGGTACACTAGATTTTTTTTTCCACATATCATTTTGAATGCTATTACCGTAGAGATAATTCATTTAGCAAAGATTAAATAAAGCAGCATTTTACTAGATTAACATATAATAATACAATAGGCCTAAATATAATACACTAACGACTTTAGTTTAGTTGGACGATAGCTCAAAAAGTTACTATAAATAATCCCTAATACATCCCTACGCCAACAGCTGACATCTGTCACTTTGGATAACTGTAATGAAAACTTATGGTAATATAATGAATTTGATAGCTAACCACAGTAATTTTGGCCAATATTATTTATATATTTATTTGAGGTCGGGCACAAAGCTTATTTGTCGTTTTATTCTTCTTAAAAAAATATATTATTCACATCACTTTCACAAAAGAACTACCATAGCTTAAAAATGGTGAAAGATGAATTTAACGTTGTGATTGAACGTGACGGAAACAAGTTCTTTACATTGATGCACCCACGCAGTGGATACAAATATTTTATTCAGTTAAATATTTTGAAATACGATAAAATAGTCATAAAATAATTTATTATATGTATTAAAAATGACAAGTATTTTCTCTTTTCCAAGTAAATACGATGCCTGTATTAAAAGGTATTAATGTATGCAATACATTACACATAGTCAATAACGTTCCAAATCGAAGGGTAAGTACTTTTAATTATGTTTAAAATATTGTTTCGGATTGGGTAGAAAGAAATGATTAAAAGTTATGAAACAGTTTAAGAAAACTTAACTTACGTTATTTTAAATGTAAACTATAACAGGTAATTAAAAAACTTAACATTTATAACAAAACAGTGATCTCTTACAAGTGTTGGCAACCTAAAACCTAAACATATGATTTTTGAACTGTCATCCAGTTAAAAAACTTATCGTGAACAGACTTTATATCAATTTGGTAAATGAAGAGTAGAGCTATACAATAGTGAAAACTGTCTTTATAAATGATTGATAGATTTACTTATTACCAAAACACGGAATAAACGTCAAGCTCATCTTGTATAGTTTGCTGGTAATGGGGAGTTTGAGGTTCGAATCCCGGCCGATAGTACTAAGGGTGTTTATTATTAAGTGGTTCCCCCCTCTCCCGACCATTGGGAAGACCAAGACGCAGATGGGAGGATAACATCAGAATGGACCAGAGAATGATAGGATGTAGTGAGGTGGACTGGATATAACTAGCTCAGGATAGGGATAGTTGGCGTACTTTAAGTGGGTGAATAAATTTGGCTCAAAATAAATATATCATATAAATTAAAGATCAATACTTTCCTATATCCATCGATTCAAATTAAAACATGTGTTTTTACTCGTATAATATTATACTGCATAGCTGGTGTGTATGTTCTTCACACCAGGAATCTATAAAGTAGGAATAGCTTTGTTATTAAAATAATAAAATATAAAGAAATAATGACTAAATACTGTTACTTACTTACTCTCTGGCACTAGGAACTAGGGACACTGTTACAGAAATATTGAGAAAAGAGAAACATCTTTATCCACCAAAGAGCATAAGAATAAAATTTATTTTTAAAGACCTGAATTAAAAAGTATATATATATATATATTTGCTTATAGCTCAGCAATGATTGGTTTTATAAAAATATTTTTCAATTAAAATATTTTTATCTTTAATAGTACTACAACTTTACAATGATAAGTTATTTCATATCTCAAATAGTTGCGGAGAAATAATCATAATTGGAGAAGTTACCCTATGTAAACTACCATTAAATTTATGTAGGGTTAGATATTTAATTCCATAAGCCCTTCGGAGGGACCTTATGAACACCCCAAATACCAAATTTTAGCTCAATCGGTATAATAGTTTCGCCTCTATCCCAAGTTAAGGACAGACAGACAGACAGACGGCATCGCGAAAACAACTTTTTTTTTATTTTCAGGGGTCGTGAAACGTTGACATTTATCAAAATATCGATTTAGATTTTTTTGGCGATCACAAAAATCCCTCTCCTAGGTGTCGATAGAAATTAAAAATGTATTGTATTATGTTATTATCTGCCGCAAATGGTTTTACGGTATCTCCTAAAATAACGATGGTGTAAATAATTTATAGACACCTTTCTTCAGTATATTTTCTTACACCCGGATCTCTTCAATCATATGTGTCACATGTTTGGCACCTGTAAACCTTTGAGTATAACACCCCTGGTCTAAAGCGTCACTATTCCAACAAACTGGCTCACCTATGACCGGGGAGATCGAGCTTAGAATCCCGGTGGGTTGTATCAAGTGTGTTTTTTTTCCCCTCTCTAAAAGGCTTGTCCACTCTCCTCCCTTAACGCAAATGATGATGCTTTTACCCATAATTCATATTTACTGGTCCCTAAATACTAGCGTAATTAGTTCAGATGCGTAAAAACTTGAACGAATAGTGAGCCTTGGTTTTATAAAGGTTTTAATATAGTGCACCCAAACACAAATATTGATAGGTTCTAGAGCCGTGCCTACAATTTGAACTTTATTGAGCTGAGCTAACTACTCTGATAAACTATTATCATTATTATTATTATTATATTATTATTATTATTATTATTATTCAGAAGCCTGAACAAAGCTAAATGTTGTAAATCCCCCAACACCCAGACACATAGCTAAATGTTAAAATAACAATAATATAAATAGTTCAGTCAACTCCAAATGATGTACTCGACGAGTTAGGGAAGCGTCTGCCTCATTAAGAATGTAAGCTTTGATAGAACATGAATATTAACGTAGCTATGAAAACTAAATGTCACTCAAGAACCATTTTGTTGACAAACTTTGACGATATCTAACCTAACGATGAGCTTACGAACTATATGTTAATAAACATAATATAATGCCGTAAGATCCGCATATGGTAGAGTGTGTCAGTTTTGCAATAAACTGAATTAGCTGTGACGAGGGATTCAAGGTTTGTATCTCAGTCGGGGTACCATGCGGATGAGTTTCCAAATCTGATTTATTACTGTGATTTTTCTTTCTTCTTGCCACGATAATGCGGGCGCATTTCCCATAAAAACAACCTTCATTATAACCTCGTTGATTAAGCCGTTAATAAAAATTGTGGAATGCACTTGTGGCCACGTGAATCAAGGTGTCAATATCGTTTGACCCACTTTGGTGGTCTCATGGTCTAAGGCGTTACACTCACAATAGAATGGACCACCTTTAATGGGGATATTTGGGCTCAAATTTCGGTCGGGTGTACGGAGTATGTTTTTTTTACTAAATGGTTTTCAACCCTCCATTCACTCAAATGGGAGTACACAACCTTTAAATTCAACCTCCCCCATCCCTAGCACTTTAGCGTAATTATTACATTTGCGTGTAGCCCAAGGGGTTATAAAGACGTGGTGACAAAAAACAAATCGTCTGGTCTAATTTTCCTGTGACGGGAAAATTGTAGTTCGAATCCCAGCTGGGTGTGCTGAAGTTTTTTTTTCTTCATAATGTTTCCCATTATCTTTTCAACGCAAATGCGGCTACGTTCCATTTAATCCTACCTTTTCATACTTAAAATATTAGTGTAATTATACTGAGAACGCACGGATGGGTAGTAAGACGCAGAATACGCAAATAATCCTTGTGGTAAGAATACATATTTTTTTATATATAATGTAATTACTGCTACTACCCCTAAATGGTGTATTGTCGAATTTGAAGGAGGCTGAAATAGGGGTGCATATGGACTTGGTACGTAGGCCTACCCTCGTTATTTATTTAGATGTCGATTGTGAATCAAGATTAATGAAGAAAGTTCGTCTAAGATTAAATGTCAGGATATTATAAGTGCTGCTGGCCTTAATATATGTCTGATAAAGTGCCTTAGGATATTCGAGGTGCGGGTGGTTTTAATATATTTACTACAAAATCCCTTAGCATATGAAAAGTGCTAGCGAGTTTCATGTATGTCTTATAAAGTGACTAAAAAATTTTAAAATGCTGTTGGCCTTCATTTGTGTCTGGAAAAGCACCTGAGGATATTCTAAGTGCATGTGCCCTTAATGTTTGTCCGATAAAGTGTTTCAGTTCATTCGAACTGATGGTGAACTTCATATTTGTCCGTCAAAGTTCCTCCAAACATAAGAAGTCCGGGTGGCCGTATATATGTGATATAAAGTGCCTAAGAACATACTAAGTGCTGGTTGCCTTCATAAATGTCCTAAAAAATAAAAAATGCCTAAAACATTCGAAGTGCTGGTTGCCTTCATAAATGTCCTAAAAAGTGCCTAAGAACATTCGAAGTGCTGGTTGCCTTCACACATGTCCTAAAAAGTGCCTAAGAACATTCGAAGTACTGGTTGCCTTCATACATGTTCTAAAAAGTGCCTAAGAACATTTGAAGTGCTGGTTGCCTTCATACATGTCCTAAAAAGTGCCTAAGAACATTCTAAGTGTTGGCTGCTACCCTTCCTGTATGTACAATTGTTCCAGGTCATCCATCGGTTGCATTCATCATATTTCTAGTCCTTTTCTCCCTTTTACATTTCCTTTTATGACATCACTTCATAAGCTCTTTCTTCTCTTAACGTGATCCATACAGTTGGCCTTTATTCATTGAATCTTCAGCAGAATAGTTTTTTTTTATTCACTCATCTTATAACTTCTTCACTACTTGTTTATTTTATCCACTTAATACTCCCAATTCTCTTCCAGTTCAGACTATACACATATATGTATTACGTTAAAGGATTAGGGATTAGGAAGGTAGAACCTTAGAGGAAATGTACCAGCGTTTGTGTGGAGGAAGAGCTGTAAACTGTTTATGAAACTACACCTAGATACACCCGATAGGTACTCTTAACCTCGATCTCTCCTTCACCGACAGTCCAGCCCAGCTCTAGTGTGTTAGACTATGTGACCACCGGTGTGGGTAATTTTTATATTATCATTCCATAGGCATTAGAACTACTAGTCATTAAAAACATATCCAAAACATGTGGCTAGAATCAGACCTATATTATGAAAAGTGGTTCTAGTCAATTTTGTAACTGTAGGTAACTACATTCGTATAACATTCACACGCATGTAAACATCCTGATTCTGTTTAGTTTTTTTTTTTTACCACACACCAACATTTCCTGATAGGGGCACTCACATGAGCCGTTGTTAACCTCACGTGTAATACTCTTCATTACCGGAAACAAGACCAACAAAAAAACATCGTGGCCATTACCAAAGTGTAGTCTCCATGAAGATTTATTCGTATCAACCAAAATTCTCTTCTCTTTGCAGTAAAACCACGGGTGGTAGTGTCCCACCGAGAAAGGGGAAAAGGTTTTTAGAAGGGAGGGTACTTGTTTTGCAATTTGGATTTGTTCTGGAAATTAGTGTTAATACTTCCCACTAAATTGTTCGATCCGAATGAATGCATTATTCAAGATGCACTGTTAGTAATCGGGGTGTAGAGTGATAGTATCGAATAGGGGTAGGAAGGGTGGGCGATGAAGGTGGATTGTTACGGGGATATTGAGAACTAATTTGATACAAATTGGCAGGGGCACTCAACGCTTCGCTGGGAATTAGGTGCGGTATGTTTGAATGGGATTGAATATATTATAGATTCGTGTTAGTTGTTTAAGTTTGTAAAGAGAAAATCAGGGGTTGTTTTGAAGCTCAATCGGGATTTTCGCTCTGTTCGACGCCGAACACGCTCCCTCTATTGAACAGCTTATGTTTTGTTACTGCCCATGCATTGACTCTGCTTTTGTTAAATATATTAGGTAATGCTTGGGGCCTTCTCTTTCCATTCAGGTTGACGACCTTTCCTTGCTTGTTCTAGTTTCCAACACAATTTTGGCAACTCCATTACAGAGTTGGTAAATCCCTGGGACGAGGGATGGTTCCCGATTCGTGAATCATTCACAAGGGTAACCCTAACCCCCTATATTAAGGATGTAGAATGGTCTAAGGCAGAGATTACCAACCAGGGGTCCACGAAAATTCCTTTGGTGGTCCGCGACACAAATCTAGATTTTTAAGGGTTTTTTTCCACCACGTATTACTGCACCTCCAGACTCTAAGAAAATTAATTACACTGACGCTCAGGGACTAGTTGTAGCATGTGCTAAGGTTAGATTCTTAGCAAGTTACGATAATACCCGGGCAAGCTATTATAATTTCCTTGGGAGCTACAATAAAATCCCAGAAAGCTGTAATATAATCCCAGCTCAGTACATATTGCCACGCCTACTTACTTTCTTCCCTTTATAAATTACGTATTGACAATTTTTTATTATTTTCGTTTTCTTAGCATCATGTCTTACTACCTGTTCGGGTTGGAGGCCTATGTACTAATTACTCTAATGTTTTAAGGATGAGGAATGAAGAAAGGTTGATTTCAGAGAAAGTGTACCCTCATTTGCGTGTAGGGAGGGTGTAAAACCACCTCTAGTACACTCTACCGATATATAGCCTTGCTCTCCCCGTCCTTGGGAGTCTAGTCTATTTCGAGAGTTACATCTTAGACCATGCGGCCAGGAAAGCGATTTTCTTGCTGGTTCTAACTAGAAATTGTCAGTTCCCATGGACTCGCAGCCTAGATTCATTTTGCCAGGACGGCTACGCCCAAGTCACTGATTTTTTTTTTCACAAGCCAGCGTCTCAGAGCATGTGGTAACGGACATCTACTTAGCATGCGCCAAACTTGGTCCATCTAAAGTTTCAGGCAGTCACAGTCAGTTCTACGCAACTTAAGGGTGGCATAAATCCCCAGTTGTTCCGGAACAATTCAGTATAATCGAGATGACCGTAGAAGTTTCCACACAGACACGTCATTCTCTTGATCTCTTTTATTCATCGGATACGTCATGTTCTGGTCACAAATTTCACGCTGATTCCGATATAGGAGATACCTCGCTCGAGAGGAGGTAAATAGGGTACCGGTGGTAGTGGCTGTTATTATTCACAGAAAGTTCGTGTTCAGAAGAGATCCAGGCGAATTTACGTGGAGATAGAATAGAAAACCATTTCGAAACAGCAACCTCAGTTCACCCGTCCAGGATTTTAGCTCCGACCTCGAGGTCACAGGCTACCAGACATTTGGTCTGCGTTCCCCTTCGATGGGGGCCGGACTATCGTGACTCAAACTTTACCTATATTGAACTTCGTATATCTCTCTCTCTTGCTCTGCCTTCTTTCCTAACACCAAGAATAACTTGTTTTTCTTGTATTAATGAGCTTTTAGAAAGTATAAACATATTTATTTTCGGTCAACATTGATTACATTTTCTGAAAATTGAAAAATGACACCTGGACACGGAAATAGAACCCGGGACCTCTGGCTTATTCATTTTTTAATTTTCAGAATATGATATCTAGATGGAGTAATCCTCATTAAAAAGCATAAATAATAGCTTTGGCTATTTGATTCATTGATAACATTGAGAACATTTTACTTTATTATTATTATTATTATTATTATTATTATTATTATTATTATTATTATTATTATTATTATTATTATTACTATACTATGCGTATTGATATTATCTATCAAAATGTGTAGCTTCTGATTCTCATGACTTTACGTATGAATATATTAAATTAGTTTGAGTAAATTGCTAGCTGTATGAAATGTTTATTTCTATCTAAATTGGTTGTAACTGCTGTAACTATATATATCCCGCTTCGGTGGCCACGTGGTCTAACTCTCTACTCTCTCAGTAGACTAGACTGCCGGTGACGGGGATATCGAGGTTCGAATCTCGATCGGATATGCTGACAGTGGTTTTTGCTAAACTTTTTCCACTCTCCCTCCACTAAAGTTTGAGTAAACTTCCTTAAATATAGCCTTCCTAATCCCAAAAACTATTAGCGTAATTAGTACATAAGAATATAATCCTAACGGGTAGTAAGACGCTGTGCTAAGAAACCTATACCTCAGTTTAAGCTTATGTGGTGCTGACTGACAGTTCACAGCTGACTTCTGACAGTCAACATTTAGGTATATACCTAAATGTTGACCGTCAGAAGTGACAACTGCTAAAGACATGTTTTTTGCAGATCATATGGTTCGGCGTAGGGATACATAATTTGGTCTGGTAGCTTTTCAAAGCCGTCAGAAGTC
>CABFWB010000527.1:103775-128088 GCA_902151455.1 Timema bartmani
ATTGAAAATTTAGGTTCCATTGCGACTGAATATATTTCCCCATCAAGATAAAATATTCATGTTATAAATATCAATTACTAGACTTATCGCAAGTAAATTTAATTAAAAATATAATTTAATTCCCTTATGTATCAATCTAGGTTGTTTAAAAAGAACGGAAACTCCTTCTTTACAACACAGATAATTTTATTTATAAAATATTGGTAGCACTGAGCCATGTTTTGAGATTATCACTATAATAGATATCTTATTACATAATATGTTTGTGTGTGTCTATTTATATAATTTTTTATCTTATAAAAATAAAATTATTATCAAACAAAGAATATATAGCCTACGTTTCAACCATCTCGGTTTTACTACCATCACAAAGGTTCATTCACATACAACGAGCATTTTTCATTCATAGTGGGATTCATCCCATTTTGTTACAGAAAACAAGATTGCATCAGAATCTCACTGATTTTTAAATTACGACAGCTCTATTTTTGTATTTCTCTTTTCAAAATTAAATCGTGCCCCACCCCTTTAGGGTTTCGGCGATGATGTGAATAGTATTCAAATGATGCTAAAAAATAAAACGATGCAAAGCGATGAACACTCATTTTCCCTTAAAATATAGCAGCCTTACCTTGACTGATTACAATATGGGCCTATCTTCAAAGCTACGTCATAGTGGAATCATGTATGGTAGGCTTTGAGAAAAAACTGAGGATACATTTGCTGTTTTTTCCCCCCTTTATTCATTCCTTACATAAATAATCACGTAAATATATTAATCATATCTTTTAAAAGATGGTCTCGTTGGGTAAATAGCTTGAGGATAAGCACTAGGATTTTCTAGGCTTTTTGTCTCGCGATGATACAAGGGCTTTTGTATACCTAGGTTTTATTTGTAAAGCGACCATTTGTCATCTCTTTATAACCGGGAGCACCGTTTCAAGGCGTCGAGCGAGATATTGCGAGGTGAAGATCGTTTCGTCACTGACAACCGTCCCCGACATTTGTAAAGACGCGGTAGTATCGCGGGCCCTTTCAAATGCCTTTAATAAGGTTATGGAGATACTTTGACGCTGGAAGGAGAATTTGCTTCTGAGGCGTTGTAGTGAAAAGGCTAGGCGAGTGGTTACCACGCCTGACACTGAAATTGGGTTTCCTGGTTTTATCCTGATGGGTTGAGCTGTGTGTTTTTTTTCCCATCCTCATCCCTAGAAAGTCCCCCAGAACCGGAATCGCATCTTGATTGTGCCAATATATAAACGTTTTCAAAATACGAGTAGAATGTACGCTCTGCCTTATATATATAATATATATAGTGTATTTTGATTTATTATGGGTGGAATTCCGGTGTCACCCTTGCCAGTGGCGGCAAGGTCTAAGGCGTCACTCTCCCAATAGACTAGACCTCCGATGTCGGGGAGATCGTGGCTCATATTCTTGTTGGGTGTATTGAGGATTGTTTCTCTCGAATAACTGTCCACTTTCTTTAAGCAAATTAGGGTAATTTTCATCAAAATTCAACCTTTCTCCCCTAAAACATTAGCTTAATTGTTTCGCATGCGTATAGCTCAAACGAGCAGTGAGTTGCGGTAGCAAAAACAACATCCCTTGTAAGGGTGCCTTTTTTCAACAATATTAAAACACTTTTGAGTTTGTATAAGTGCCCTTTTTTTAACTTTGAGGTTTAACATTAATGTGTCACCTTCTTTAACATATATTATTACACATCAGATATTTAATAAAATTGCCTAAAAAAATTTAGAGCAAATCATAAAATATTTTAGTTAAATTTGTTGAAAAATGATACTTGAGTGCAGGAATCGAACCAACGACCTTTGGCTTAGCACGCCAATGATTTTTCCACCGATGTATCCAGGTATAGTGGTTTTTTCCATGCGCATATTCCCGTTATTAGAATGATTTTCAACCGGTGTGCTGATATTCATATTATTTTTGGGGTTGTTTAGCCTATATTGACACTTTTTGTCTTATTTATTTTTATTAGGGGTTTTGTCTCACGACAGGTCCATTACGTTTGTATTTAAGTCAGTGAACTTACCTGTCATCTGCCTCCTCCTTCAGCTCCCAGAATTTTCTACTTTTCTTCAAGTTATTTTTATAATATACTTAATATATATATATATTTATTCACTATAGAAAGAATTGTTTATCTTTGACTATTTTTCTTACAAACATTGCTATCAATAAATGTAGATACCTTTATTAAATTTAATGAAATGTGTAATGTATGTCACTTTTTTCAAATATAAGGCCCTATCTAGAAGATTTTCTTTTTCTTTCTAATATTTAAAATCTCATACATTTTCAAATTGTGCATGTATATTTTATGATTTCACACACAAACAATTTATCATTCCTCTCATTTCTCAAAATTTAATTAGTCAACTGGACAGCTAACGTATTTTAACTTGTATTTTACTAAAGTTAAATTCTGTAATAGCTCTTCTCACAATTTAAATAGTTTTTTTTACTTTCTTAAAAAAAATTAAGTATTGTAATCATGAAGAATTTGCACTTTTACATAAAGATAAATCTTGACGTTTTATATGCCCCTTTAATCCCCCCAAACTTAAAAGTTTTTTTCAATTCTCTCTGTCCCCATGTCTGTCTGTCTAACCCTCATCTATGTATCTCTTTATATTGGTGGCTTCATCCGAAACGATATAATGAATTTAGTTCATACTTGATGTAGATGTTATATGATCATACTTGGAGGCCGAATTTTGATTCTTACTCTAGCCCTAAATTTAGAGGTAGCTTAATACTGATGATTTACTTTTGAAAACTATTATTTTTTTAAAAGTGGTTTTAACGATTTTGTTCAAAATTGATTTTTCAGGATTTTGTATATGGCAATTAATACTTAAGTCTGAGCTACTAATTTCCATGGAAAACATATTTAAGAGTAGTTTATTATCACTTATTTTTCATAATTTGAGAGATTTTGAAAATATATTTCATGATTTTATTCAAAACTAGCGGACCCGACTGACGTTGTCCTGCCCGAACGTTGGCTTTTCGTTTGGGTGGCATAGTTGATTTCGATAATAAAACAAATACTATGTGATCATCACAATTACAAATTCACAATGAACTCCAATTAGTGAGTAACACAAATATTACAAATTCAGTGTTTGTCAAGACAACATACAAAATAAAACATCTTTTCATTTATGGCATTTCGCCCACAACTCCACAAATATCAGCTGTATCGAAAAACAAACATAACTATGAATTATTCTCAGAAGTTCAATTTATCATAAAATTTCCAGAAGGTTTTAACGGTCAATTATTGATGAGCTTATGATTTTTTAAACGGTAAATTATTAATATTATACTAATTATTATAAATATTGGTGGGGGGGGTGGGGTGGGGGGGGTGGGAGTGTGAAATTTTGTGGTTACATGTTCTGATATGCAAAAAATCTTTAAAAGAAAAATCCCCTCCTCAAAAAAATTCCCTAAAAGATAAAAAAATTCCTAGAACCCGATTGCAGTGCCACCTACCGGGTCTAATTGTGAATCTAAACCATCCACGGACCCACTCAAACTCACACAAAAAATTTCATCAAAATCGGTCCAGTCGTTTAGGAGGAGTTCAGTGACATACACACGTACAGAAGAATTATATATATTAAGATAGGCATCTGAGGAGTGTTCTATATATTAAATAAGATTTCTTATATAGTCAATCATTTGATGTTATTTTACTAATGTATTTGTTGAAAATAAAAATTGATGTAACAATTTTGCAAATATAAATTATTTAAAGTATGTTTGATGTGATAGTAAAAATAGCCTCTTGTTTGTTTTTTGAGAAAATAAAACTTTAGGGTTAATAATTTTTAATTTTAATAAACATTTTAATCAAGTTTTGACAATTTACTCTTTTTACTATTGACGACAACTTTATGTTTATGATTTTAACTGTAAATTTGTTCTACTATTTTAATATATATTTATTAATTGACGTTGGCATCGGTAGTCTTGGGATAAAGGTCTCGCCTCAGGACCAGAGTTTCGTGTGTTCAAACCCAGATGGGGTTGACGGATTTTTCTTGAGCTATATAAATCCGTAGCACAACTTCCTTCGGAGGGGAAGTTAAGCCGTTGGTTCCATATTGATTGTGGTTTGTAAAAGAACCTTGGAAGGTATGGGAAAATAACTTTCCCTTTAGAATTGGTACCGGGCCTTTCGCTCTCCCTCATAGAAATTCTCGTATGCTGTTCTAGGTTAAGTAACTACCTCAAATAAATAAAATATTAATTCACTACTTTCATTTTCATATTATAATCCGTCACCTTAGCTCTGTTGGTAGCGTGTCTTTCTACTGAGTTACAGGTCTCAGGTTCGATTAACGGCACGGCCGAAGAAGTTATAGTTTGTGAAATGTGGGGTTACCCTTTCACAGTGATGCTTTAACGACCGGGGACTGGTTGTTGTGCCTGTCCTAGTCTTAAGTTAAATTATAAGGCATACGAAGCTACGACGGGCCTAGCATGCTGGTAATAGAAAATATATGGCTTAGTAAAAAACTGACCGAGGCCACAAAAAGGAAACATTATTGGATGTAAAGTAAAATTTTTATTATAATATTTGTGTTTTCAATTCTAATTATTTTTAAACATCGGTTACTAAAGGGCTATTTAATGATAAATAAACAACCAATTTTAAGTTGGCATTTTTTATGAGAATCCATGAACGGTAGCAAGACTGCCTTGAATGGTTCCACTATGGTGTCTCCTAAAAAGATAGGAGTATGGTGTAATCCGTCAAGGTAAGACTTACGATTACTACCTTTAAGTATAAACAAGCACGATTGATATTTTATAAATAACTAAACTGAGAATAAAATAATATTGTTTTTGAAATAATTTTTAAATATAAACTTAGTAAGGATCTCCCTTCTAGACCTGGTTTTGGAAGATTTCTATTTTTTTCTTCTTCTCTCCGGCGTGGGTAACTTCCCATCTGTATTGCACTAACCAGAGATACCACGTCTTTTTTTTTTTTTTTAATCCTTTCAGGGTTCACGTCTTTAAGGTTGTGGTGTATCTTCAGGAAAATAGAAAAAGCTTGAAAAGACGCATCATCATCTCGGGTAAATTGAAATTGTTATTGGTCGAGAGACCCAGTGCCCATGAAAATAAGGGGACAAGGGGTTTGGGTGGGTGGAGTGGGAGGGTAGAAGTCCTTGGCCATTCGATGTGAGGGCCATTGTCGCGTCGTTCCTTTTGACATTACTCTCTTTTCTATCTTCTCTTGCCTGTTACACCTTTCATCCTGGTAGTGTATTGTGAGACATATTTTTGATGACCGCCATGAGGAACTTTTAATTAAAGAACAAACGGTTTTCTTCTCCGA
Organism: Timema bartmani; assembly: GCA_902151455.1. NCBI lineage: Eukaryota > Metazoa > Arthropoda > Insecta > Phasmatodea > Timematidae > Timema > Timema bartmani. Next base: position 109,162 of record CABFWB010000527.1, read on the forward strand.
TCAGTTGTCTGAAGAGGCTTCTTTTTTTAAATTTAATGATCCACACTTTTTTTTCAGCACCACGTCTTGCTATCCGTTGGGCTATACGCTAATGTACTAGATACGCTAGTTGTTTTTTGGGATTAAGAAGGTTATATTTACATATATAAAAATTGTACCCACATTTGCGTGGAGGTAGAGTGGAAAACAATTTAGGGAAAAAACCCCCTCATTACACCCAACCTATATTCGAACCTTGATCTCCCCGTCATCGGCAGTCTAGTCTACTACGAGAGTAGCGCGTTAGACCATGAGACCACCGAAGTGACTCATCGGCAATGCTCTAACTTTAGGGATGATTCTATGGTTGGATTGATATGGAAGGAACCTCTTTTTTTTAAACCCATACGCTTCAAAGGCATTAGTCTCGTATGGTCTAGTTGGCCGGTGATGAGTAGGTCATGGGTCTAATCCCAGCTGGGTGTAATGAGATTTTTGATTTCATAATTATTTGTTGAGTTTTTCACCACGTCGTAGCACCTAGGTGCTTGGGTTATTGGGCATTGTGCATATCGTGCATTAATCACTCTAGTTGAATAAGGAATAAGTAGGTATAAGTTTAGTGTAGATTCATCCGCATTTGAACGGAGGAAGAGTGGAAAACCATGCTCAATACACTCGAACCGCGATTCTAACCTCGATCTACCCACAGGCGCGGATTCAAAGTGGGAGTGGGAGGTCAAAGGGTCAGTTGACCCCCCTGTGGAAGTTAGAAAATTAATAAAAAACTAAATGAAAGCTCAAATTTTAGAAAGAAAAATACAACACAGATAAATTATACAATTTTGTATCTTTTTACGTGCAGACACCTCTTAAGCCGGGTCCACACGTGCGTTATTCGTCCACGTTTATTCAACGTTCGACATGACTCAGGCAAGTATGGAAAAAATATTCGTTTTCATGTAAGAATATTTGTCGTGCATAGCGAGTAACGAAAATTGTTCCGCATAGAGACGGTAGACTACCACACATCAAAGAAGACTAATAATCGCCTGAGAGCAGTTCATCCATGAATACCGAATATAAAGTATGTGTGGACAGCAGGAGTGGCGGAACTGTGGGGGACTCTGCCCCCCTGGAAATAATTTCCTCCCTGGAATAGATTCCCCCCTAGATATGTTTCAAATCCTCTGATATTATCGAAAATGAAGCTAAAATATGGCCTTAAATCAAACTCCAAATTACTTCTAGATGCATTCTTTTGTCAAAAATTTGCCAGAGAGGACCGCTTCAAATAGCTTCTAAACTAAAGGCATCTAACTGGCAGAAAAAGTCAGGTGAAGAAATCTCTGAGTAGCTTCCAAGGTCATCCAAATCTCAAAAATGTATAGGGGAGGACAACTCCAAATAGCTTTTAGATGCATATCATTTTGAAGAATTTTCAGGCGAGGACCACTCCAAATAGCCTAGTTTCTGAAATAATTCAATTTTCAAAATTTTGTCGTTAAAAGACCACTTCAAAGATTATCTTCTAGAGGTATCTAATTATCGTAAAATATTAAGGTGAGGATCACTCTAAATAGCTTCGAGTGCCATCCAAATTTCAAAAATCTCTAGGTGAGGAACATTTTTAATGGCTTATAAAAGACTCTAATTAAAAAAAATCAAGGCGAGGACAACTCATAGCTTCTAGAGTGAACCATTTTTCAAAAAATTGTTGAAGGAAGGCCACTCCAAATAGTTTATAAAAACTAGTCCTATCTTATTTTTAAAAATTGGGGAGGATGACCATGGTTTAAAACATACATAAGATCAAATATGAATGGGAAACTATTAAATGGCTTTAGACAGAATTCTAACATTGTAAGTAACCATGTTATTTGTAATTATGACCCCCCTGTGAAAACGATCTGGATCCGCCTCTGCCTGCCCATCACTGGCGATCCGGTCTAACACGCTATTGATGCGTAAGAGCATTCGAAACACCGATGTGGCTGCTTTCATAACTATTCTACCACTTTTCTTCATCTTCGAATGCTGGTACATTTTCATCAAATACACTACATATATCCATCCTTAAATGAATTAGTTTAAAATATGCAGACAGACCGGGAGAGTGAGAAAGGCAGACATATAAACAAAAAAGTATTTTGAAACATAAATTACAATATATTTATGTGTGTGTGGACAGTTCGCCACTTACACGAAACAAGTTAATGATGGAGAAATATTACAAACTTTTACCGGTTTAGATTACATAGTGAGTTTTATTAGTCCCATTATAGGTTTAAAATCTTACTTAAACACAAATGGTAATAATCTTTCGCCATTTTGGACTCATCCAATAAATGCAAATATGAAATAAAGAACGTGAACGTGAATCCAGTATTTTAAAACGAAATACACTATTTATTAGCCATATACTTTAATACTATACTCAAATTAATATATTATACTACTATAAAGCTACATGGCTGACTCACTCACTGACATTAATGTTTACCCACTTCCAGATGAGCTAGAAACTTAAAATTTGGCAAACTTGCAGCTTCTAGCCTGTAACCGTTGGGGAAATTCCAAAAAGTTACTAGTCCCAGTTACTAGGATCTTTATGTAGAATCTTTTTTTCACTATGTTGATTTATTTTAATAGATTGCTTCACTGGATAATCAAGAGATCATGCAGAAGAATTACTTGATGCTTATCAAATTGCAAAAAATATTTCTAGTAAGAGTAATTTTTTTAACCCCCGAAAAAACTTCAAAATGGCGAAGCAGCTTTATAGTCGGTGTGGACCTTTCTTTGAAGGTCTCATGTGGCTAAACGATTAAGCCTATCAAAAAATGGCTCTGGAATTACATTAGTTTACATCCATTTTCAAAGTAAACCCACAACGAGTTTAATATATAGTCTTAATATCTGTTAAGCCCGATCTATCTGTCATCGGCTGTTCATTTTGTTTATTTTTAGAGTGACGCCTTAGACTAGGGGTATTCAAGCTGTGGTAAGCGTACCCCTAGATAAATATATTTATCTTTGTAATGAATACATTGTCGGATGAACACGGTAACAAAAGTAGCATAAAATACTACGGGTCCCCGCGCTTCACAAGGCCTTTGTTTTCAAGGGCTCTCATTATAAAATAAAAAATTAAAATAAATAAATTGAAAACTTGAAAAAAAAATACATATTTGTTTACTGTCAGGTGAAAATGAAAAAAAATAATTCTTTTGTCACTACTTTATTCATCACACGCAGGTACTTATTATTTTTGTCAAAACCACACCAGGCGAGAACCATCTCTGAATTATGTACTGGCGTTTAATTGGATGAATAGCAAATGCAAATATTGAATTATTTTCCTGTTCAAGTAAATGTCTTATATTTTATAAAATTATGCTACAGGCCCTGCACTAAATAAATCCGGAACTTAATGAATATCAACACACAGGGTGTGTTTCAGTCTAATTACGGGAATGTTCGTATGGAAGAGACCACAGTTAAGTTAATTTAAATTATATCCATTGCATTGAAATATGACACCTGGTCACGGGAATCGAAGCCGGTACCTTTGGCTCGGCGTGCCAATGTTCTGCCACTGAGATATTCAGTGCCCAAGGTCCAAGTGTCATTTTTCAATTAATTCAAATTAATTGAATTCTACCTTAGTTGAATCTTTCTGGTAATACAAGGCTCATGTCCTCTTAACCATTTAATTCAGAAAATGAATCTTTAAATGTAAACTTGAACTGGTTTTTTAAAAACTGGTTTTAGCTTATTATCACGGTAGCTAAGCATAATATTTTTTAACTCATTCTTTCACTTGGTTGGAGACGTATAAATGGGGTGAAGCAAAGGGCAATTTTTTTAAATTTTTATTAGCTCCAGTCCACAATATTACTCGCCTCAGAAAATATTAAAATATCAAAGAAGGGACATGTGTGGAGAAAGTGCTTCACACAAAGAAAATTTTATCTAGAAATTTAGTATATTAATTTAAAATGGTGGTAGTTTTAACTTTCAGAACCATCTGTTTGAAATTAATTACATAAAAATCAGCCTGTTTTTAAACTTAATTAGGATGTTTTGGCTTCTTTGTCTTCTTTTTTTTTTCAGTACATTCTTTTATCAATATGGGGTGAAAAGTTTTACACTTCTCGGATGCGTCTTACTACTATTTCTGGCTATACGCTCCTGTACTAATTACTCTAATGATTTTATGGATTAGGAAGGCTATATTTAAAGGAAGTATATCCCGTATTTGGTCAAAGGGCATGGAGATTAACTAATCATTACATCTCATTTCATTTTAATTTAGTTGTGGTATTTAACGTGAACTTTCAAAACCGACTTATTACATCAGCACACGACTTATAAACTTAGAACAGACAGACAGTCCCCTGCCATTAATTGTATGGGTAAACCCCCTCTTCACCAATGATACATTCTTCGGCCATACCAGGAATCGAATTTGGGACCCTTAGCTCAGTACACAGACACGCTACCGACTGAGCTGAGGCGTCGGACCAATCCAACTCAACTTTCATTATTAATATTAATTCTCTAAATGTTAATCAGAATCAAAGTATTGAATAAATTATCCCTAATTATTAATTTGGGATTTATAATTTATGTGATCTTAAATTTTAAATCAAACCATTCTAATCGTTGGTAGGTAACTTAATACATGGCACCCGAACACAATATATTTAATTCAATCGCTCATTTTTAACTGACGTGCGTGAATCCAGGTTGATCAGCTCATATACTAAACCACTCAGGATCAGAACCAAGGTCGTCAGGGGTGGATACGAGGCAAACCATCAGAGTATTAATAGCTTGAGTGCTTTATGTGGGGCAAGTAACTCCAAAATACTAAATATATATTTACTTTAATCTTTCATATACCCATAAAATTAGTATTACTATAGCATCAATATCTCCAAGTGAATGCTGATGCATTTGGTTAAAGTTTCACCTATTATTTGTCTTCATTAAACTATGTCGTTTAAGAATTTAATTTGCTAATAAACAGTAAAATTAAAACTAAACATAACATACTAATCGGTTTTCTTTTCAAAATAAAATTTATGTTGGCTCTATTTCCTAATAATTGTATTTTACTTATCAAAATAACAAGCAAGTAAATAAATCTAAATTTAAAAACTATTCAAAAAAGAATTTTTATAGTTATACGTGATAATTTTTAACGTTTTCTATTTATTAACTGGTTTCTATTCTGAGTAAAATACATAATTTTGATCTACATCTATTTATTTGTTTCAATCGTTGGCCTTAATATTAATATTATGTATATTTGCTTGTAGGTAGATAGCCTGCTTTCACAGTAAGTTTACAATGTTACTTCAGGTATATATTGATAAACCCTACAGTACCAAGAATAAATTTAATTACTTTCTGTAGCAAACTACTTGCTATGGCATCGTTTCATATCTAATTCATTAACAGGAAGAAACAAGTTGGCTTTACTATCTCAATATTGTTTTACAGCGATGCTTATTTTTAATTTGACTCGCTAGTAACATATTAATTTGTAAATGTAAGCAGACATAACTATATTCTGTATGTGCGCATGTTGCTTTGTTGGAAGGAAATTCCTATTGTAGCCATTACATAATTTACCATATAATGGAAATAGGCTTCAAGCGACATTGATTTATCTATCTACCAATTTAATAAAGGCCCTGTTTTAACTCAACTGTTTGCATTTTCGTCTGTCTAACTGTATTTTTGTTTGTTCCGTGATTAATTCCAATGGCATGGGCCAATTTTATCAAAATTTGGCTGCGGCACTTTGAAACTAGTCCAAATGACACACACACACACACACACACATTTTTGTGTGCATATTTTATGAGACTAACATCTTAAATGACACGAACCATAATTACTGTCGATAAATATAATGTGCTATTGATTATTGTATTAATTTGTTTTCTGTCAAACTTTATCACCAAGGAAAAATATCTACTTCAAATTCAAGGAGAAATGGGAGATGTTTCAACTTCAAATCCAAAACTAACTATTAAAACTGTAGTATCGATAAGAATTTGACATGATAATTCTTAACATAGTGTTCTTAGCAATATTTGGATGGAGGGAGCGAGAGGCCTACTTTCCACAGAACTATTAGTATTTTATTAACATTACGACATGCAACCTGGACTAATAAAACTATATCACATGCATTTGTAAAAGGAAGTGTTGCAGGGGGTTTCGAGCCTTTCCACTGACGGGTCACTTAAACACTAATGAATCAATGCCCAAAGCCTGTTGAAAGCAAGGAGTTTAATTATAAATAATGACAATATAAGGGATTAGACACGTCCCTGACTAGTGCAGTTTCGGATTTAATACGAAAACGGTTATTTGTTGTTTTTATCTATCTTTTAACTTTTTTCATAACAGATTGTAGTGCGATTTGTGTCTGTCAGATTATTGGTATGTATGAATAAAACGCCCCGAAGGACATTCACTTCAGGTAGTGTGAACATTTTACTACGCGATTCTTCTTTCAGCCTAGCTACATGGTCACAGAATTGTTGTTATTCTAACCGAATTATTTGATATAGTTTGTAACAATGTATTTCTGCATTGTTGTAGAGGACACACAAACACTAGATGTATATATATTAGTTAGATATTCGAAATAAAAATCGTTGATTAAATAAGTTAATCAACGTTTATTTTAGTACAAAATACCTGCACGGGGCTCAAAATTATGTTAACAATATCACGATTCGAATTTGCCGAGGCACCATAATGTGACATGTGATGTCTTTGTACTCACTTTCAATTTCTTCAGCAGTCACATACCTGTGTTAATTACATATATTAAACCCACAGGAATATTCTAGTAATTATTGATACTTCTTACTCGTGTCTGTTAAGAAGAAGTTTGATTCAAATCATATGATTTGGTCATGTATGGTTTTTAAATAATTTAGTTTTCTCATTTTCCTTTACATTCTTATTATTGTTGTTGATGCGGTTTTTAACATTCAAACATGCCTACCTTGTTTTCTTTAGCTAGATTACTAAACGTGGTTACCTACTTGAGACATAGTGGGTCATCATTAGTATTAGGTCTTAAAGCATTATTCTCGCACTTGACCTTAATGCTGGTAAACACGTGTTCGATGTTCAAATAATGGCAGGATTGGTAACATTTTTCTCTTGAAATTTTGTGCTTTTCCCCATCCCTTCGCCACGCTATTATGGGTGCATTTCTTCTGAGCGATCTTTCATAACCTTTATCCATTAATAGGTCTTTTTTTTAAACTAGTTGTTAAACGTTATTCTTTTGTCCCAAACATCAATTTGTATCTTTGAATATCCCCAGTTTTTTTTAATAATTTTTTTATTATTAAAAATGCTGGCTATTTGAATAATATATTTTCGAAAATAGTTTTAGAACTATTACAAGATACAAGTGTTTTATAAGCTGTGAATCAAACCCCTACATAGGAAACGTTGCGTGGAGTGCGAAAATATTGTGTTTATGGAGAAATGAAAGAGGGTAGTTATAAAATAAACATCAATAAACCGCTTATAAGGGTAAATTACTTTACTATCTATAAATTAAGGTGAAGGGAGGGTCTAGGTTCGAAGAACTATTTAAGAGTAGTTTCAAAACTATGTGACCTAAGATGCAGCCCTCAAAATGAGAGTTTTAATCCACCAGCTAAGCACCACTGCTAAGTCGTTTGTAGCCACTAGTGCCATTATATCGTAATAAAAAAATGTGAGCGCTCCTCAGTAGTTTTCAACTAAAAAACTTCCCAAATAGCGAAAAAAAAAAGTTGTACGAAAATTATCTGCTTTAGTGCCGGAACTGAACTTCTTGTTTTTCGAGGCATTTGCATACCCCGAGACTGTAATAGTTTTTACCACCATTCGACCCGTTTCACGGAGGGGCTAAGGGGACCAAGGGGGGAGAGGGAAGCTGTTACGTTTCTCTGTCCTTTGGGGGCGTTAGAGGGCGGCATTCAGGGAATGTTGATAGAATCGCCGAGTCCCCTTTTTAACGACACCTCTTGATGAGGGTGCCTGCCGCCAAACGGCCCGGTGATAAATGTCGTTACGTGCTCTATCCCAGTTGACATCGGGAAAATAGGAAGGTGTGGGGGGGAGGGGGGAGGTAGGTGGTGAAGGGGACTCAACTAAACCCTTCCTGTATGAACATCGAGACTGGAGGCTACGACAGAGAAAATGGGCAAACTATTACAGCCGTAAAGGATACTATTTGGTTGCACACACACACACACACACACACACACATTTTGATACTAACATATTTTTCACCATGCCTTACTACCCGTCCATGCTATCTGAATTTAACTAGGGACAGAAATGTAGAATTTAGCTTGGAGGGAAATTGGGAAACTATTTTGGAAAATAGCTTAGTACAGCTGGATGGGATCTGAACCCCAACCAGATAAGACCAACCCTAAGCCTTCGTATGCTCTTCCCCTTTGCGAGGCAGAATACACATTATACTAGTATTTTAGTCCTAATAATCAAACGCACTTCAGGGAATTACGGTAAAGAAAACCCCTCTCGAGCAATTTGACTTAAGCTTCTGCTCAATATTAGGTTATAATCTCACTTGAAGATTATAATTGCCTCCACGGATATTTAGTGTAGGCTACCTACATTGCTTATTCATCTTGTAATTTACGGTAAGCGTTAGGTTTCGTTTGTTTTAACACCTCTACAAGCTAACAAAGCCTTTAAGGCTGCACTCACTACGTTTTAATTCTTATAAGCTTTCTTTTCGTTGTGTGTTTGGGGAAAAAAACTGTTCTCTCTGAAATTAGCAATTTATACTTCTAAAAAAATTGTTAAAAACCATTAACAATATCACTATATTGTTACAAAATGTTTCCAACATTGATTGTATTAAAAATTTCTAAAAAAACCCACTAAAGTGGCTTATATGACCTTGAAACTATCATGGAAAGTTTCCAACATTATTTGTTTTTGAAAAGTTAAGTTTCAGAAATTAAAGCGATTTTCCAACATATCAAAAAAATAAAAATGTTAACGTTAAAATTAAAATAAAAGTTGTAGGTGAGGCCTTAATGACAGTATCCTAGTCAAGGGAACAATACACTTGGTGATTCTTTACAAGTAAATCTTTATGGAACTATTATGAAAATAGCTCTGTTCTAAAAACACTCTTCATAATCACTTAATTACCGTCTTTCAAGCCAGAGTCATCCAAGCTAGCTCACACCTGACACTTACGGTGCAAGATTTCCCAAGTTAATATAAAATCTGTTCATCGTAGGAATTGTTTTCTGAAAGGGCCTTTTCCCCTACCAGAAAGCTATTATATAGTAGGATTTTGGTAGGAAAAAAGACCTTTCAGAGAGTAATTTCTACCGTGATTGCAGTATACGCCTACCCCTAAGGGTCAGCGAATGATACTCTGTGGTAGATGAAACACCATAGAGTTTTAATTTTTTTTTTTATCATCACGTCTTACTAGCTGTTCAGATTATACGTATATTATATAATTACTCTAATGAAGTAGGGATGAGGAAGGAAGTATCTAACCGCATTTGCATGGAAGAAGGGTGAGAAACGATAAACGAACTAGACCCCAATCTCTCTGTCTTCAGCAGGCCAGTCTAACACGAAAGTAACGCCTCAAACCATTTAACCACTGAAGCGGGGTTTTAATAATCGTAAAATATATTTTTTATAAATGTACGTCTGAAAAACAAATTAACGCAGTTATGAACTTTATATTATAAGTATTTCTTTCTCTCTATTGCGGCTTTGTTTGGCTTACCACTAAAAGCTTTTAGAACTTGGAACGAACATTTTATACTTTACAACTCGGCAGGTATTGTATTTTTTTAATGAAGTATTTAGGTATGTCATGTTTTCGAATGGTGTACACAATTACACTGGGTATCATCGCTGAGGCAACTGCATGGTTACATTTGGGATACAGCGTTGTCATACTCTCGTTTTGTGTGGTCAATCTCCCCTCAAATATAAGACAAGTTTAGCAACTATGGTTAGTCGAGGTTGCCACCATCTGCTTTTTACCCCAGCCCACCACCTTCCTACCAGGGAGTCGAACCTAAATCTTTATCGGTCCCAGTTCTGGTTCCTGTTCTCCAAACAAACATTTTATAGGTTCCGGTTAGAGCACAATAAAGGTTACGGTTCTTTTCAGTTCCTGATAGTGTCCCGGTTCTGGTTCCAATCCTTTAATTTTTCTATATTTTTTTAGCACAGCGTCTATCTATTAATTCGGGCTACGTCAATGTACTAATCTCGATAGTGGTTTTTTAATGAATAAGGAAGGCTATATTTTTATATTTAGAGGAAATGTATCCACATTTGCTTGGAAGGAGAGTGGAGAACCACTTTATAAATAACACTATGAATCAAAAGTATTGCTAGATTAAAAAAAAATAATTATAACGTACCTTAATAACAATAATGCATCCTTATAATTTGCATCTTGATCTGTAACCGTCAATCTTATAGTCATAAAACTTCCGAACTGAGTTTTCTTTAACGCACCCAATCAATAATATTATTTAAATAACTTATTAACAAAAAAAAAATATTCACCTTCATACTGTGCACAGCGAACAATGTGACAGTCATGATGACATTCCTCTGGAATCTAACATTAGTGTGTATTGCTAAGGGCTCATTAACTATTTTCTAATCACCTTGGAAAAAGGTTTCAAACAAAGTAGTAAACTAAAATATATCAAGCCCTTTCAGAACTTACTGAGAAAGGAGTAAACACAACATTTCAAAATTAAACTCAGCTTAGGAAAGGGGGAAAAAAAAATTGTGCAACATGTCAAAATTATATACAATTATGTAAAACTAGGAACCTTTAAGAACCTTTACGAACCTTTACGGACCTAAAACCATTTAACGGTTCCAATTCCAGTTCCGGTTCTTCAGAATAGTGTTTTTAGGGTTCCGGTTCTGATTCCTTAGAAATAAATGTTAATTTCTCTTATTGGTTCCGGTTCCTGTTCCGGTTCGACTCCCTGCTTCTTACATAACAGAAGGCGATGAGATTTGGCTACACTTGTCTGAGAGAGAGAGAGAGAACTAAGATAAAGATTGTCTCCCATAAGACCTGCAGTTTCCTCAGCAACAATATTGGGTGTAGTTAGTTGTCCCAAACCTTATCTTATTTGGTAGAAAGACTGCCTACTAAGCTACAGGTCACGGGTTGGATTCCTTGTATGGCTGAAAAAAATAATAATCATTGCTGAACTGTGGGTCCCCACCCCCCTCCTTTCATAATGATCGATTAACGGCTGGGGGGCGGGGTGTTGTGTCTGTTCTAATTTTTTTCTGTCCAGAAAGTGCACTTTAGATACCTAATATATATATATCTTATTAAGGAAACATGTATATTAGGGAAATATGTATATCACGCTTTACATAAAATGTATGAAAGTTAAAACATCTTTCTTTATAGGATAAAAATGGGTCATTAAATTGAAAATAACTGAGAAGCAGGCCTAATCAGTTAGCACTTTAAAATAATAAAAATTGCTATACTCTTAGCCTTTTTTTTCCCACGCAATTATATACTGATGGTAGATACTCCCTCTTTTTCCACCTGTTCCTCCCGAAAACCCGAAGCCGTCAAACCACAACTCTTCCATTAGGGCTTAGTAAAAGAATGGGAAGCCTAGTAACCTAGTACCCTCCACCTTCATCCTTTGAGCCCCAGCGAATTCCTCGCATTCCTCTCTCTCTCTACATTACAGGTCGAGGGGGAGAGCGGTCACCTAAGACTGGTCAGAACAGTTCTTCTCACACCCCCTCCTGGGGGTAGAACTGCTGCGACGGACATTTATTCCAAACCGGCGGTGGCAGTCGTGCGGTTGACGCGACCGACTCCAATTCGGTGTTTCCATGTCCATCCTCCAGACCTATTCAGCCGAGAGTCCCAATAAGTGGTTGTCATCTGCTCTAGTTTCAAGCTTTCTTTTTTACGAGCATTTTTTTGAACGACTTTACTGGCTATCAACGACATAAGACCTAAGGTGGGAGTTTAGAGAACGCAAGCTAAAGCCGGTGTTTTTTGCAATTTTTATAGCATAAATCTTTTTTTTTTTTAAATAAATAAAATAATTCTCCAGTAGAAACATAAGAGATTAATTTTCTTCACATGGTGACATCAACAGTTAATGATTATCTGCCATGAGCATAGCGACATATTATAAATTATTTAAATCAAACCTCTTTTGGTGGCCGCATGATATAAGACGCTACTCTCACAGTAGACTAGACTGCCAATAACGGGGAGATAGAGGTTCTAATTTTGGTTGGGTGTACTGTATTTTTTTCCACAATGGATTTCCAATCTCCTCCCACGCATATGCGGGTACATTTACTATTAATATAGTCTCCCTGATCCCTAAAACCACTAGCGTAATTAGTACCTAAGTGTAAAGCCCAAACGGACTCGGTGCAAAGAAAAAATATTAAATTAAGAGAAAATGTTGTCACTTAATTCAAGGACACCTTTGACAAAGATTGAAGAACTGTTAATTTCACCACCCGAAAAAAATTAAATTCTATTTTTCTACTGGAGGTTTCTTTTTAAAAATTTTTCCAAAAAAAGTTTTGCTTTAAAAACTGCAAAAACGCTGGGTTAATTTTCTTGTCCCCTACACTCACTCCAACCTTAAGGTTGTTCAGCGAGAAAGTATCAATTGCTGCCGGATTGGACGGTTTAAAATAAAATGTTCTGTGTTGTTTTTTGGAATAAATTTTCTATCTGTAAAAGCTTATACTGCCTTTGTCATATCAATAAGAAAAAGGGAAAGAAAACTACGAAACTTCCTATCTCAAGGTAAAGAGGAAAACTCACTTAGAGCTCTCAAGGATCTTAACATATTTTACTATGGGCTTACAAAAAATACTGTCTTGCTAGCGTAAGGCAAAATCTATAGCCCTTTTTCATCAAGTCTAGTCTCATAGCTCCACAAATATGCTAAAAATGTAGCTAATTTCACATTTTCATACTCTTTTTATATTAATGAAACTCAATTTTTAGTCAAGGAAAAATAGCCACGTTGAAATATTTTGACTTTAATTTGGCCTGAAGCATATTTAGAAATAACGCATCATATAATCAATAATGGAGATCAACATCGAGAAGTCATAAGTGATGGTGATTTAAAAAAAAATTAAGAGCCGTTGAAAATTAAATTTGAAAATCAGGAGTTAGAAAACATAGAAAAGTTCAAGTACTTGGAAATTCTGCTGACAAGTAATGCCTAAGTACCAACGAAATTAAGTCGAGGATCGCTATGGCCAAGGAAGCTATCAACAAGAAGAGGTTACTGCTGACCAGCAAGTTGAGTTTGGAACTGAGGAAGAAACTGATGAACTGCTACATTTGGAGTATCGCACTATAAGGAGCAGAAACTTGGACTCTTGGGAAGATGGGAAAGAAATACTTGGAAAGCTTTGAAATGTGGTGCTGGAGAAGACTTGATAAGATCAGGTGGACAGACAGGGTGACAAATGAAGAAGTCCTAAGGAAAATGGTTGATAAGAGATCCATTTTGAAATTGATTCTTCAGTGCAAAGCAAACTGTATTGGACACATCCTTAGGAGGAACTGTTTTTTGCACGACTTCATAGAAGGAAATGTTGACGGAAAGAGGAGCTTAGGGAGAAGGAGGATTCAAATACTGGATAACTTGAAGGAAAGAAGAAAATTCTGGGAGTTGAAGGGGGAGGTAGGAGACAGGGTGCATTGGAGATTTAAGTTCACCGACAAAAGGAATTTCGTAAGATAGAAAACCTAATAATAATAATAATAATAATAATAATAATAATAATAATAATAATAATAATAATAATAATAATAAAATATTACGTTAGAGTTGAACTTCTGTGCGGCAATTTCTCGCTTACCGAGGTGACACCCTTAAGCTTATTGCTTTATGTTACTTTTTTAAAACCACGTCTTATTACCCGCTCGGATTATACGCTTATGTACTTATTACGATAATGGTTTTAGGTATTAGGTAGGTTATATTTATCTAAGTGTACCCACATTTGCGTGGAAGGAAGGAAAACCCACCCTCAGTACACCCTACTAATATGGATACCTTGGGAGCGTTTGACTTGTCAAATAGCACTGCATAGGCCTACTTATTTGGATAATTACTGCATAATAATATTTTATTGAAATAATTAATTGATGCGTTCTTATTAATCTGCCTCCTTTTCAATCAGATATACTGCTTTTAGGAACTATCATAAACGATAGTGTAAAGCAGGATGATATTTTTTTATCAAACCTGCCAAAACTGTTCCAAATGTTTATCATTATGCTACTTTTAATATATATTTTCCAAAATATTTATTTCAAGCCATGGGCACCCATAAATGGCTGATGAGGGTGACTTTAGCCCACCTTATCAGTCTGCAATTTTTTTTTGTTAATTTCTATGAAAAAATAAATTAGTGTTTTTTGGGATTTGGCTGAAATTTGCTATTAATAACTTTGAGTTATCAATATCCGAGATAACAGAGACAAAATGATAGAATATATATTTCCTCCCATTCCTTCGTCACTTGCTCTCTTTTTATTATGTTCTGTACAGTAAACTTGTGAAAAATATGGTTTTTTTTCAATAAGTTCAGCTACAGCTAAATTTTTCAGAAACTTTTGAAATTCAAATAATTAGTTCAGAAATCTGATCAGATGCTCTAAAATTCCCTCCCAAAAGGTTAAATTCTTGAAGTTTTCTCTCGAGGAAGGGGGAGGGAAGTGCCACACTAGCGGCAGATAGGACTCCAATCTGCCCTCGTTTGAAGCTAAACCCATCTTAGAAATCGGGTCCTGAAGAAAAATATAATATCAGCAGAATATCATATTTCACGGCCTTTGTGTGTGTCAAGTTTGGTTTAACTCTATCATATCAATGCTATACAGGGTGAGGCAGTCAAACGGCAAGATTTAAAAAAATCGCAAAAAACAACAACATTAAAACAATTAATTTTTATTTAATTTGCTTAAATAAATGTAATGTACATGAGTGTAAATTACTAGTGTACCTTGAAAATTTTCATTTTCTGAAGATGGTGTCAGTAAAATGGAGTCCTTGGTTTTGCACACATTGTCGGAGTCTGAGAGCGAAGCTGCCCATTACGTTGCGTTGCATTTCCAACGGAATGTTGCCGATCTCTTGCCGAATTCGCCCCTTCGAATCATCCCTGGTTCTTGGTGGGTTCTCCTTGAAAACCTGGGATTTAAGATATCCCCAGAGAAAATAGTCTGGAGCCATCAAGTCTGGTGAACGGGCAGGCCATGGGAAATCTCTGAACTTGCTGATGAGACGACCAGGAAATTCGAGCCTCAGCAAATTCATTGAAACTACGGCAGTATGGCAAGTTGCACCATATTGCTGGAAAAGTGTGTTTTCATCTGGGTCATAGTCATCGAGTGCAGGCAGGTAAAAAGTTAACAACACGTCAGCGTAACGATCGGAGTTCACCGTCACCATGTTACCATGTTCATTTTCAAAAAAATAAGGGCCGATTATTCCACGAGGTAATACTGTGCACCAAACCATCACTTTTTCTGAATGGAGGTTTTTTTCGTGGAGATTGTGCTGGTTATTTTCGGCCCAGTACAGAAAGTGGGCTTCGTCACTCATCCATAAGTTGTGAACTCTCTCTCTTCATTTAGTTCAATGAGATTTAACATCTCTTGACAAAAGCGTACTCTGTTATTGTAATATTGAGGTTTGAGGTCTTGCACTACCTGAATATTATATAGATGATAGTGGAGGTCATTCTTCAGAATCCTTCTCACGGTTCTATTACTGAGACCAAGTTCTCCGCTGTATCGTCCAGCCGATTTTCGTGGACTTCTTGCTAAGGCTACAAGCACAAAATCAATATTTTCAGGGGCCCAGCAGGTTTTTTTCACTACCACCTCTTTTCTGTGTCGTGATAGCAGTAGCTTCAAGATTTCTTACTCACAGGCCGATAGCTTTTGCAGAAGGCACGGGAGTGCGTGGGGGTGGACCAAACACTCGCCAGAAGGCGCGTTGAGCACCAACGAAACCATCCTCATTTTTTTTAATACGCCTTTATGGAAAACGCACGCTGCTCACTCGACCAAAGCTCCATGGCTGCTAAATTCCTGATGTCTAGACGCCCAAGGTCGAGTACTCCGCTCTCACAACCACCCACCACGTCCGCCAGCCCTTCCTGGAATCTTTCCCTGTAAAAGGAACTTGCACACAGTCAAACAAACATTACAATCATATAATAATAATTATTAATATTACTATTATTACTAAACACTTTAGTTAAAAATATGTTTTAATCTCATTTCATGAAAGAAAAAAAGAAAGAAAATTGTTAAACCGTATAAAAATTTATTTCTACGTGGTGAATAAAGCACTTCCGGTTTAGTTGTCGTTATTATATTAGTGTAAGGTAGAGTTTTTTTAAATGTACTTTTATCTTTTAATAATTTATTTTCCCTGTAATATTTTTTCCAACATTTAATTTTGAATTTAAAATTAATTTTAGGTACAAGTAATTTAAAAAAATTAAACAAAAACTCTAAAAAACAATGAAAAAACTATTTAAGCTATTTTTTATTTTATATATTTTAATAATTAGCTTGGATAAGTTTTATGAAACTCTCGAGAAAATGAAAATATGAGAGTCGCATATATAATTACATTCCTGCATTATTAAAATGGTAACATTCTATTTTTCTTCTAAACTAAACTAATTTTGTTAAATTTCACTTGGCATTAAGGTCTAATCTTTATTCGTAGTCAACATTGAGGTGTTTTTGCATAATAAATATTGGTGAATCGTATGTTTGAAAACAATTTTTTTTTATCTAACAATGAATTTGCTAGCTTATGTTTTGCAGCCTTTGCCATAATATAAACTATTGAAAACTGGAGAAAGACACTAAAGTATATCGGTTTGATTCTAAACTTGTAGAGTGGTTTTGCATGTGCTCATAAATCCTTCTTCTCGATGTATTGTTTCTTTACAAAACCCCCAAAAACCACGTTTTCTTTTTATCAGTGGCTTCTTAGGGAAGATGGCTTTATCGCCCAGTAGTCTAAAGCTTTGCTTTTATTGGTTTTTCTTCTTTACTTCTGTATATGTCAATATTTATCCATTTTCTCTTTCTTTTTCTTTCATTTACTTACTTTCATAGTTGGACTCTCATTCTGTCATAGTAATATTTTTTTAACGTTTATTTTTACTTGGTCTTGACACCTCGGAGAGAAAGTATTATGATCATAAAAAAAATTGACCTCTATATTTTATTAAATGTTGACATTTCATGACCCCCAGAAACAGAAAAAGTGGTTTTCACGATGCTATTTTTCTACCTCGAGCTAGAGCCGAAACTATTTTACCTATTGGGCTAAGACTTGGTATCTGTGGTTTTCATGAGGTTTTTTTAGATCTTTATATTATGTGTATTTCCCTCCTTTACTTCTGCTCTGTTTTTCCTCTTCCCATTCTATAACTATTTAATTGGTATTATATACAGGTGTACCGTTACATGTGAGACCCATTTCACCGGTGAACAGGAGGCATAAATACACTGAAAAAAAGTTCATATACATATGTGTCCCATTTGACCTTGTTTACGAGTTATAGTCATGTTTGTACTCTAGTAAAGTCAAGCTTCTTAACGTTATAGAAATAGCTCAAAAATGGCCAGCTTCAGGCTGAATGTAAGCCTGCAGTCGTCGTGTCGTAGAATGCCGCACGATTCGTTGACAGCTTTCTTGTATACGATGACGAAATATTTCAATGCTGGTAATGGTTTTTAAATTAACAATTATGTTTCAAGTGGCTTCACAAATAAAAATCAAATGGATTTAAGTTTAGGAAGCGCGCAGGCCAGCCATTAGGTCCTATACAACCTATCAATTTTTTTTTAGGAAATAGTTCGTTCAAGAAATTTCTGGCTATTGGCTAAAATGTGGCGATATGGTATACAAAAAGTTTAATGGAATCACTTGACTCTAAAGCCCCGTCTACAGTGTCCTTATCCTCAAGTCCTTACCACTCCGTAGAAGTTTACTCAACTTTAAAACTTTCTAAGGACTAGTCGATACGGTCTGATATGGACTACCAAACACAGCAAAGTAAATATGTGCGTGCGCAGCGAAATGGAACCACCAATGGCAGCGAACGGATCCGTTGCAATGCACGGAACTATTTCAGAAATATTTTTTCTGAAAACTTAAGATCCCGGGAAGTGTGGCATCTCAGAAACGGTTTTCAAGAGAAATATCTTGTTATCAGAAAGCGTTTCGTGACTTTGGTAGTAAGGTTGAACCTCGTGTTAGTATTCTTACTAACCGCTGTTTCGCAGATCATGTCTGCTCCCGCCTTGATCTAGACAATTTTCTTTCTAAGAGTTTGGTTGGACGTAGTCTCCAACTTTCTCATGGTTGGCACGTTCACGTGTTAATGGATACGGACTGTGTAAACGCGATTTCCATTTATAAGTACCATTAAGGACTTAAGTAGTATACGAATGCTGAGCTTACGGACTCTGTAAATGGGGCTAGACTTGGAAGCAAGGCCAATTAGTACACATGTTTGTATTAACTTTTTCCGTTGTTTTAGTACCACCTGTCTACCGCTAAAGTGGGTCCCACATAATACTGTACAGCCTGTATATACACTTAACCTTTTTTATTTTATTTAGATGTTTGCTTTCCCCCTACCTCCATTCTTGTTCTTTGTTATTAATTCTCTCTCCGTCCCACGGAAATACCGCGGTGATTGTGAGTTAACAGTCGATGTATGGACCAGACTCGAGCTTGCTATGCATATTGATGTGGCTCGGTCGTTGCCGTCCGATCAATATGTATCGTATCTTTTTTTTTTTTTTTTTTT
>CABFWB010000527.1:130750-155493 GCA_902151455.1 Timema bartmani
TAGTTCACCCGACCGAGATTCGAACCTCGATCTCCCCGTCCTCGGCGGTCGAGCTCAACACGACTAGCGCGTTAGCCAACTACGCCACCGAGGCGGGTTATTATTTGTAAATATAAATAATATTATCAAGTTTATCCCTCGAAAGTAATCAAAATCTTAATATTAGGTAAAAATAATGTTTTATTTCCATGAATAGTGAATACATCATTCTTAATCAAGTCCAACATCTTAGCTCAGTCGGAAGCGTGTCTGTCTATCGAGCTAAGGGTCCCGGGTTCGATTACCGTTATGGCTGAAAAATTATTTATTGGTGAAATATGTGTTTACTCTTTCACATTGACTGAATGTTGCTCCTGTCCTAGTCTTAAGTTATATAATGATGCATATAAATCTACGATAGGCCTAGTAAGCTGGTAGTGGAAAATCTATGGTTTGAATAAAAAAACTCGCCCAGCCCATAGGCTGGAAACAGTAATGGATGCAAAAAAATCATTCTTAGTAAAAACTTTATAAAACACTATTCTATATTACTTTTTATTTATTTTTAAATTGTCTTATTTCCAAATAAATTGGGTATAAATACAATGCATATTTAGGGCATGCCGCAGCTCTGATTTAATAGGGGTCAATATTTTGCAAAAATAATTATTAAAGTTTAGTGGCTAAAAAGTAAAATTAGTTGACTTATATCAGAAGTCCACTCGTATAACGCATTAATTTTAATAATCATATATGTTATTTGAACGTCTGAGCTACGTCCAGCACAATCAGTTTATTGGTTTTTGCGTGAAAGAGTAACAGAAATATAACAAATTATTTTCATATGAGTTAATATGTTGATACGTTTTATTTTTAAATTAAAATAGCCAGATGCTAAAATTGTATTACTACGTGCTATCATTTTTACTTTTTTATATTAAAAAAATTGTTTGAAGAAATAATTGTTAATTTGGCAGGTTGTTTGTTTATGTCTAGATATTTCGGAACAAAATTTACCAATGCGTGAATACGTTTTGCTTGCTATTTTGTAATTATACACTTTCATCAACGAAAGTAATATTCATCTTCAACTCTGCTGAAAAAAACAACCCGCCAACCTATTGGACTGTGTCGGACAGCGCTTCATTAGGACCTGTCTTGCCAGGAATGTAATTAAAGCGGGACTGTGTCCCAAACTAACTGTGATTCTTGATTTCAGATCCCCGCCCATATTCGATACCCACCCTAATCCCCCCACCCCATTCTACCGCCCTCGATGAGACCGTGGTTAATACTCGTATTATTCCATTGTTCTACGCTGTTTCATCTCTCTGCTCTCGTATTTTATTTCTTGCTCTGCCTCTGCCCAGTTCTTTACTGGATTGCACACTATACTCGCGGGCAGCTCCAAAAGAAGTCGATCTCAGGTCGTGAACCTACAATGCATTCACGGGGAGTTGGCTCTTTTCTACCAATTGAAAGACTATTAAAATGAGCTCACCTGAAAAATATGTCAGATTACCTCAAATTTACAAATGATGCCAGAAAAATTCATTAGTAAAAGTGGCAGAACTTATATGTGAGGGGGTTTAACACAAGACTGTGTTTTTAGTAAATTTTTAACTATCAGAAATTACCGAAGTTTTCATGAACCAACTATACCTAATATTTGAAATACCGCTGCTTGTCCTCTTGACATGACATACTTTATTATTATTATTAATATTATTATTATTATTATTATTATTATTATTATTGAGAAAATAAACCGCTTGTCGCTACTGGGTCTAGATATTGTAGGATTCTGGTAAAATAAAATATACTGTAAGAGTGGTGGTATCCGACAGCTAGCAGAAGGTTATTTATTACAAACATTGACTGAAAGAATTTCGAACTATTCACGAATAATCATTATTTATTTACTAATACTATGTTACCAATAAAAAGTTTTATCAAACGAGTATAATAATACACTAGAGTTGCCTAAAGTGGCGGCATTCCGGTCCAGATAGTACGGAATCTGTGTGTAAATATTTTTCAGCATGGATTTTCCTCATGCAATTACGCCTCACTCACACCTCCCTTGACACAGCTTCTTCCAGCCAAATCAAAACAGTGCTGCTATCTACATCACTCTTGACACAGCTTCTTCCAGCCAAATCAAAACAGTGCTGCTATCTACATCACTCTTGACACAGCTTCTGTTTCCATTCAAATAAAAAAAACAGTGCTGCTATCTAAACCTCCCTTAACACATCTTCTGTTTCCAGCCAAATAGAAACAGTGCTGCTATCTACACCTCTCTTGACACGGCTTCTGTTTCCAGCCAAATCAAAACAGTGCTGCTATCCGACTTCAATAGCACTGTATTATACACCAACTGCATGCATAGCAAGTATGCTTTGCTGACTCCAATGTAAAAGTTGTAAGGCGTTTGCGATCTTTATTTTTATTTTATTAGTGGGTATTTATAACGGTTTTTTTAAACGCACTTGCTAACACCGAGAACTAGGCCGGATAATACAGAGGAACGGACACTTGAAGGCCGGATAATCACGACTCAAGTGTACTTCCATAAATATGACTGTATAATTGGAGTCTTAATACCTTATTGAAGGAACAAAATATATTATTAAGACTATTTTTGTTTTGTTTGGCGATTGTGGCAACAAGAGATATATGTTAACTTTCTCTAGCTGTTAGATACCACATCTCCTACCGTGGCTCCCCTACAGTAAGGTACTACTACCCACTTCAGTGGTCGAGTGGTCTAAGGCAGTGGTTCCCAATCCCAGGGTCGTGACCCAAACTAGGGTCGCAAGGATGTTTCTGAGGGTCACGGGAAGGTCTGTAAAAATTCTCATAAACTCTGAAATATTGAAACAAACACTTAATTAAACTGGAGTATTATTAACAACTACTGCAATACTGACTGGGAATAGCATCATGGTTGAATTATTTTTTTGTAATCCCCATACACTCGGAATTTTGGACCCAGCTCAAGCCCGTTCTCACTTGGGAAGATGAAAAGGCTCTTTTTTTTTCTCTTATGACATAATATAATAGCCTTCTGCTGTGAACAAGATTAAAGCAAGGTATCGCCTGGATACTCAAAAATGATTTGTGCTGTAATCTGTCAATCAACATAACATTCAAACTTGAAGAACTCGTCAATGAAATGAAGCAGTATCATGGTTTGTCACTGTTGGTCACATACCAAATTTTGCAATGAAGACACATTTTCACGAGAAAATATTATGTAATTTTCTATTTGTAAGATTAAAAAGTGACTGTGAATGATTCACTTTACCTTATAAAACTTTTATATATAGAATAAAAAACTCATAAGAACCCTCCCTGAGAATGAAACAATATTACAGTAGTCAAGTGCTGGAATTGTTTTTTTTTTGGTCACTTAGCGAACAATGTAACAAAGTGGCGTTTTCATTAAAAACTTATGTTCTACATTTTTTCTGACTAAAAATATATTAAAATTAATTTTGTTTTTGTTATGTAAACTAATTAAAAAAAGTAAATTTAACAAATACTAGTATGAAAACAATAAGAAATTTAAACTACATGTAATGACCCTTTGGGTCGCCAGGTTGGGAAAATATTATATTAGGATCGCGATCAATAAAGTTTAGGAAACACTGTGCTAAGGCAGCACTCTCCCAATAGAATAGACTGCTGATGACGGAGAGTCCAGGGTTCTAATCTCGGTCTGTCATACTAATGGTGGCTTATCCTAAATGGTTTACTATTTTCCCTACACGCAAATTCGAGTACATTTCTTCTAAATTCAACCTTACTCATACCTAGCACATTAGTGTAATTAAAATATATGCGTGTAGCCAGAACTGGTAGTAAGACGCTGTAATAAAGAAAATTAAAAACTAATTTTAATATTAATTAGGATATTATGTTACGTCTATATTGTGTATTGGCTTTAATATCAGCCGTCACACTAAACTTTGGGCTATTTTTATATAATAATTGAGGGGTGTCGGGGCAAAATCATGATAACCCTCATTTTATTAAAATATGTGTTAGCAGTTATTTATGGCTGCCAGGCAACCTCTTGAACTAAAAGTTGTTTGTATAGTTATTCAAGATCTCGAGGTTAGCTAGTTTTGACGAATATTTTATTTATTTTTATAGATTTTAATAATATATAGACGTTTAAATAATGAGAATATCTCATCTAAGTCAATGAGGGCTTTCATGTTTTTTCGCCAACCACCTCAATTCATAGGCATATTATCAAATAATAATTCATAGATAATGTTATGATCTTAATGGTATTATCTTCATTTTTAATTCTCTGTCTTGCAATGGTTTGTTTTAATTTGAATTAACTGTAATAATTGACATATTTTATGTAAAGAGTGGGGAAGGGGAGATGGAGGATGAGGGGTGTCAAACCCCTATGATACACCCCCTTTGCCAACTTATATACTTGTTTGTTTACCTCACTCCGTTTATTTATAGGTCATGAAGTGAGGTTGTCCTCACGTATAGATAATTTCTATTTGTCAGAGTTGTCGTTGGTGCATACTAATATTCCATTACAGGAACCCAAATCCACTCATTGTTATTTTTGATTCGTATTACGCTCGTCGTGTATATAGCGGTACGCTCGCTAGAATTGTAATAATATTGTTTTATCATGTTCCATTACTTATATACCACAGACTATTGACCTCTATAACTTTATCGTGCTAATTTCACATGGAGTCAAAATGGAAATAAGGATTCTATTGTAAACAAACCATGCAACATAGTTTTTTTTCCCTCCCTTTAACGTGATGCGTTAGACTAACATTTTAACGAAACGTATTCAGAAAGGGGAATATTATATCCGGTCCTTTTTTTAGTGTCGTAAAATCCTGGTGTGGAAGGGTTGTCATTTGATACTTCCACTAAAGTCCAGATTTTATTATCTGTAATAATTGGAACCAAGCCATTACGAATAAAATATTCGTTCTACTGATCGATACTCATTTGAAATAAGGTTTACTGAATAAATTGAATTGTGCTATACGGCACGAGAGGATTGTGTGGAATTGACGTTCGTGGGTGGTTACCTGGAGGAAGCACCGGCTATGTCCAGACTGATTCAAATGTCAGACCAATAGATGAGTTGAAGCACAAAAAGCCTTTAGAATTACACTGTATTTATTGCTGTGGGGGGACTTTGATTATACAACCTATCTAGATATTATATATATATTGTTTCAAATTAGGACCTGCTAGATAAATATTGAATATGTGAAATTATCAAGATTTTATTTTTCAAATGGGAAATTCCATTCGAACGCAACACTTTTCCCTGACGAAAGCTTTTTGTTTGTTTATTTATTTTCGTCATAGCGCTTTATTAAAAAGTTGTTTGTAAATTTTTCTCGCACCTGGAAATGTTTCACATAGACAACGGAATGAACGTTCACGGTTTATGTGAAAAGCATAAAGTACAGTATCCAAACGAATTTCAATAACACATCTATCTAAAATCTTTGTAACAGATTGTCTCCGAACTACTTGAAATAATAAAGTAAGTAGTGCCTGGAACGTATTTTGACCTCTACACAAATATAATGGAAAGATACAGCTCATTAAAATATATATAGACACATAATTATTTTACTCGATTACAGTTTATTATCAAATTTATTTCAATATATAAACACAGATAGTGATTTAAAATATATATTTTTTTATAAAGGGTGAAGCTAATTTTAAGTTGCTTTGATAATAAGCAAAACTTCATATTGTTAAATATATGAAAAGCCATGCTCAATGAAACAGGAGCTGCTTTATGATCACCGTGTTACTGTTTAGTGCTAAGGAAACTCTTTGGTACATAGAGGGATGAAGATAACGGAGAGCGGAGGAGGTTACGTAATGATGAGCTACATACCATGTACGCATAACCATAGATTGCTAGAATAATCAAATCTCGCAAGCTATGGTGGGCAAGACATGCAGTGTGAATGGAATAATCTAGAATCATGTTCAGGGTATTGACTAGCAAATCCAATGGGAGGAGATCATTGGAAGACCTAGACCAGATGGGAGGATAACATTAGAATGGACCTGAATGAGATAGGATGTGATGAATAAAACTAGCTCAAGATAAAGGTAGGGTGTAATGAGATGGATTGGATAAAACTAGCTCAATGCAGGCATAGAGGGGAATACTTTTGTAACTGCAGCAATGAACTTTCGATCTTCTAATGAAAGATATGACATAACTTATTTGGCCAATTTGTTTTTATTTTAATGAAAGACAATCAGATATTGTCGGTGGTGCAGAATATCTATCGACAAATGAACTTTAAATCCCTGCAAGACCTCTTCAATGTTATTTGAAAACGAGGCAAATATTATTTTATTTCCGCAGATGGAATCATACTTCTAAGGATACAATGGTATTACTTGAAGTTATGTTTTCAATTCCGGTAATCTTAAGTCAAAGTTTAGAAATATGCCATTCATACCTAACTTTTGGACCATATTTTTTCCTTTGGGATATTCTCAATTTAAGGTTCTCTCTAAAAGAACCAACTAAGTACAATAGAGAATATTGGAAATAATAATCCAGAGTATGTACGTGGTACAGCCTTGAATATGCTAGGGGTGCAAATTCAAAGTGTAATACCTCAATTACATTTGCTTAAGCTTGTATGTAGTCCACAAATATAATTACAACAAAACTTTTAGAACACTTTGTACAGTAGGAAACGATAAAAAAAAAAGACGTATAGCTACTGTTCAAAGTTTCCTCTTTTTTCTCTAATAGTAGCCCCAATGCATAATTTAAATTTGGACAGTCTTTTCTGTCTCTCTATTGACCTTTAATATATTCATGTACATAGTAAACTATTGCTTATTTAAGTTGTGTAATCTAGATAGGTTTAAATTAATTGGATTATGTTAAAAGTGGAAAAATTTGAATTAGTGTCACTTAACATTTTTCATATTAATCTATTATATATTACGTATACTATATCCATTTATCTTACAATACATTTAAATAATATACATTGAACTATAATTGCAATACAACAGCTGCTATACAATGCCTAAAACACCTTTTGAGTACTGCTGGCATATCAGATTAATACCAATGGCTTCCCACCATTTGTTCAAATACCGTACACTTTTTGATATAGTATATTATTCAGACACAAGCTGGTGGTCAAGAGCTCTTTGGTTAAAGAGAGCATTGTTTTTGTTGATAAATTTAATGTGCGTGTCCAATCCACATACTGTAACTAATGCTCCTGTGTTCAGCTCTACACAAGGTTTTGTTTGTGGATTTAGGTAAGGGGATTCCTGTGAAGTTCGCCTCAGTCACTAGTCACAAACAGTTGTAAGTTATCATCACAGACCTTTGCTGTAAGAGGTGTTTATATCTCTTTCCGTTGCTTTCATATAATGATTTAATTATCATCTACCTCAAAAAAAGCTGAGTTCTGGGAGTATTATTCAGACTCCACAGATTGATGCCTGCTTTACTGTCGTAATTATGTCATCATCCTAACATTAATAGTTTTTTTTACCTTAGGTGAAATCATTCATTGTCCTGTCTGGTTTGCCGGTGACGTGGAGGTTGGGGTTCGAATCCAAGATAAACGGTACTGAGGTTTTTTCCTCCGAATGTTTTCCCACTCTTTCTCTAAACACATTTTGGTACACTTCCTATCGGCGATCATCGACTACCCACAATATTTGACTCACCACACCCATCATTTGGCCCCACTCGATTATATTAGAAATACCATCAATTCACCACACTACATTTTTAGAGTAAAATAGAGTTACTGAAGTAATACAAAATGAGAATGTTATATATTTATAGATAAGTGTAAATTTATTTTAGCACATCGTACAAGGGCGTTATTTTTCGTTATTGACGCATATTCCGGTGGAAAATTCCCTCCCTGGGCAACATAATTGTTGAAGACATAATCTGAAAACTCTAATAGGTCCTTATTGGATGTAAAGTTAGTTTAGGTTAGGTTAGTTCGTTTCACAATAGTTGAGGTAGATATTTAAGATGAAACGAAGCGTACGAATACCATGACCATGGAGTACGGGAGGCGCTTGACGAATCGATAAATATCTTACTGGCAATATATCTGTGATGAGTCGATGGATGTACATTTCTAATAAATCATAGCTTCCTCTTCATTACAACATTAGTTTAAATGTAAGGATAGCCAAGACGGGTAGTTAAACGTGCAGTAGTTAAACAAAATAATACTTGATACCTATAATAGATTAATCGGTAAGCTAAGCCAGAAACATAGCAAATGAGTGAGGGAGATAGGCTGGTAATCTGAACATTTCTCTTCTCTCCAGAAATGCCAACTAATAATACATTTAATCAAAATTAATCTTTTCAATACATTAAATTAAAACTATATTTATTATTTTATTGAGTTAATATAATATATGAAGCGTTCAACTAAGTTATACGGTCGTCAAAGGTAGACAACTACAATAACAGGGTATGAATTACGAAGATAAAATTTCAGAGAAAAGGTACCCATATTTTCTTGGAGAAATAGAGTGGGAAAGCATTGAGGGAAAACCAACTTTTGTACACCTGGTTAGGATTTGAACACCGTTCCCGGTAACAAGACCAGACCAGTTTGAGGTTTAGTCCGCGTGCCCACCAATACGGGTATGTATTCTTTATTGACATCCTATGTAAATGTTTGCTTCGCTTATGATTAGCTTCCTTTTGCAATCGGGTACCCAAACAGCCACGCCTTGTTATTATTTGATAAAATTTTAAAACAGCTTTAACGGCAGATTCGTGCTTTATTCTGTTTACCGGCACGCACAGCGGTAAAATGAGTGCGTACAAAACACGGGCATGTTTTAGAAAGATTAAACAAGTACCACCGGGATCGGAAGGACTGAAGTATTAATTCGCTTGCACTCCGGAGTCAAACTCGGGCTGTGACTAGGGATGTTGTATCGAAAGAAAAGTATTGATACTGTACTCATTAAAAGTATTGTAATATTATAATATTGTATTCTAATATCGAAAGGCAAATATCGATATAAGTAAAGTATCGATACTTTTTTCGCATCCCTAGATGTGACCTGGCTTGAAACAAGGGTCGGAAGGAGCTTGGTTTAACACGTTAAGATCTCCAAGTTCGAATACCGTTGAGATTAAAATCTCCTTGTTTGCCCAGGGTGGGTGTAGGTTATACGCGTGAAGGGCAGTCAGTGTTTTTGAAGTTTTTATAGATAAACTTTTTTTGGCAAAATGAATCAAATATTTCCCCTATAGAAACAGAGAATTTAATTTTAGAGCCGGAGAAGAAAGCTATTTTTATTTTGTACATTTTCCCCTCTAGTCATTTTTTTATACTCACTAAATTATACATATGAAATATGATTATACATATATATATATATGTATATATATATATATATATATTTATTTAACTATGTAAATCAAATATAAACTACAAATTATACATATATATATATATGTATATATATATATGTATATATATATTTATTTAACTATGTAAATCAAATATAAACTACAAATATATTAGGCCTATCTTGAAAGTTTCACACTTTTTTTAAGTATTCTAACTTCACATAATAATAAAATGTACTAGGTGAGGATGGTTGAATTTAGATGAAGTATACCCACATTTGCGTGGGGGTATAGTGGAAAACCAATTAGTTAAAACCATATTCAGTAAATCCGAATAGAATTGGAGCCCCGATCTCCTCCTCAACGGCAGACCAGTCTATTGTGAGAGTGACGCCTTAGACCATGCGGCCAGCCAAGTAGGCTCCCACACAGAGTGTCTACCATCCAAGAAAATCAGGGAAAACTGGGAAATCTGAGGATTTGAAGTGGACGGGAATAAGTCGGGAATTTGGTAAATAAAAAAAAATCCGGAAAAATGTTGTTCTACTAAAAATATGAAATATAATACAATAATTTATAATAGGGTCTATCAGTAAATTACAATGTGATTCAGACTGTCTTTTGTTTTTAGCTGTGTAATATATTTTATAATTTTATAATTCCTAGTAGACAATGTTAATACAAATTAAAAAACTTTATTTAAATCTTAAAACTTATTATTCATAAAAAATATTAACAAAAACCTTGGGGGGGAGGGGGGGGGACAGAAGGGGGTGGACATACTTTTGAGTCGGGAATTTTAGGAAAGGATCAGGGTAAATCGGGGAAAATGTCGGAAATTTCATTGGTTAAGTTGAGTAGACACCATGATTGTGACACATGTTAGATGGTATACATTAATATCCTATGTGAATTAGTAAATGTGTTATTAAAACTAAAATAGTTGCATTTTAAATTCCTCCACGGCTATACTCATAATAGATAATAATTATAAATTACAAGGCATATAACTCAATTTGATTAAAGCCAGTCCTGACAGTTCAACGAGGTACTCGGAACATCTCAAAAGGGCCCAATAGCAATGGTCCGATATAGCAACTGTCAACCGTCACAAGCACCGCAGACATAAAAGCAATTTTCTCAAGTATCTCTTGATATTTTCCTCCCCCTTCCTACCTCCCCGAGGTTGTACCGTCGTCTCTTTTACCCCTTTCCCTCTCCTATTTCATTACGTTATACATCATCCGATGGGCCCAGTGTTGGATGTGAGCCATTCATTGGATTGTATTGCCAGCGCAAATGTCCATCCAATATCTCGCCCCCCCCCCTCCCCTCCTCGCTCACCACCTAAACATTCTGTTACTGTAACCAGGAGATTCTCC
This sequence comes from Timema bartmani, assembly GCA_902151455.1. Lineage (NCBI taxonomy): Eukaryota > Metazoa > Arthropoda > Insecta > Phasmatodea > Timematidae > Timema > Timema bartmani. The sequence continues at coordinate 141,524 of CABFWB010000527.1, forward strand.
CTAGACAAAGGAACCGGTCTGTCGTTGTTTAACCTTCTTCCTTTTCTCATGGTATCTTCAAATACCGCTCACTCGGTTGGGCGTACTGTGGGAACCCTTGAAGTAACTTTCTTCAAGCAAACTCGTGTTACTTATAATGAACGACGCAAGAGAGCACCACCATTGCTCTTTACGGAAAGTTATATCGCAGGGGTATAGCACAAGTTTTCTTAAATTATTATTATTTACTTTATTACCACATCTTGCTGCATGTTCATATTACACGCATATATAATAGTTAGGTACTCTAATGGTTTTAGGGATTAGAAAAGTTGAATTTAAAGGAAGTGTACCCGAATTTGCGTGGAGGGAGGGTGTAAAATCATACAAGAAATACCACCCTCAGTACACCCGACCAGGAGTCTAACCCCGATCTCCCTGTCATCGGCAGTCTAGTTTAGTGCTAAAGTGACGCCTTAGACCACGTGACCGAAGCAGGTAATGGTTAGCCAATAACATCATGTAGCCCGCTTTCGTGGCCACGTTGTTTAAGGTGTCACTTTTGCACTAAACAAGACTGCCGATGGTAGTGAGATCGGGGTTCAAATCTCGGTCGGGTGTACTGAGAGTAGTTTTTTTCCAAAATTGTTTTCTCTCCACGCAAATGCGGGTACACTTCCTATTGATAAAACATTTCTAACCCCTAAAACCATTAGCGTAATTAGTACATAAGCGTATAACTAAAACAGGCAGTAAACGTGGTGCTAAAATAAAAATTATGTGCACTCATATATCTTCTCATAAAGTTAATGTTGGTGCATATCCTTATAATTCACCTTTCTCTTCCTGTGTTGAGGTATTGTAATTAGTATCAAAACACCCGAATGTGTGGCTTACCAATAAAAAGGTGAAAGTAGATATAAAATAGATAAACTATCACTCAGCCATAGACTTTTTTTGTTTTGTTAAATCAAAATATATATATATATTTTTATAACAATACTGGATGTTTATCACGGCCTCGAAAATAGTTCTCTTCCAATACTTGTTGCTATCATGTACGTGCCGTCTAGCTATATGAAGCTAAGGGGTCTGCAACGAAACTATTTTCTTTTCTCCGATAATTCGTCACGTCGCCACGCCGAGCGCCACCACTTGCCAAACGATGGAAACAATATCGCAGAGGACACCTGTGGTCGGCACCAAAATATCGACTCATGCCACCAGGGAACACTCCATTTAGAAAAACTCATTTTGATGGCACAAGGGTCGCGGGTCACATGATCCCCAGACATTCCCTGCCCTGCGGTGAAACCTTGGATGATCGGAAAATAAGATTACACAACCTAAGAATGTGACCCAACACTTTAGAAGTATTTCGAACTTTTTTTTTACTTTGTTGTTTTTATATTTAATTTGACTTTTACTTTCTCAACTGAATGATTACTTCCCCACACGTAAATTTCTATGGGCGAGAGCGAAAGGGCCTACCAATTTTGCCGGGAAAGGTATTTTCCCATACCTTTCTTCCAGGGTTCTTTTACATGCCACAATCGACATGGGACCGACGGCTTTACTTTCCCTCCGATGGAAGTTGTGCTACGGGTTTTTATCGCTCAAGAAAAATCCGTAAACCACGGTTGGGTTTGAACCCACGGTTATCGAGTCCCGATGCGAACACTTGACCCCAAGGCCACCGAGGTCAACTACTTTGTTTTTGAAAATTATTAACACATTCCATAATAGTTCCATGTTTGTATAGTAGGAATGTTGTAGGAAAAACCATTAGAAATTAAAAACATATTTTTTGGTGAAATTTAATGATAAAATTTTACTAACAAGTATTATTTCAAAGGTATTGGTGCTATCTATGGAAGGTGACAACTTCTGATATAATTTACTTTACGTATAAACATATGAGATTGGTAATTTTTATAACCACCAGAATAGTTCCTTTATATCTAAATCAGACTGTATAGTACCTGAAATAAGCGTGCGCAAGGTATGGCTGATGTGGATTCCAGTTGGAAGACGAGATAGGCATAATTAACTTCCCTCCCCCCTACCCCCTGAGAATATGTTTGGATTATAATTAAAATAAAAACAAGAAGTAATCAATGTTTTATTTTACAAAATTATTCTTTGAATAACTACTTAAATTACAATGTCAGCCGTCTGCCGGCTTATAAACAGGATCTCAAGCCATCATTTACCACTGTACCCTTTTTTGGTCACTACAACTTTTCCTCTTTTTTTTTCTTTTTTTTTTAGTCCTGGAATCAACAGCACCTACTATACGCACGCCTGTGTTGCACCCCAATATTCAATTTAATGGAGTCGGCTTGTGGAAAATAGAATTTAATAGAAGTGTACCATCTAATTCGAGGATGGACAGAAATAAACAATTTAGGGGGAAATAACTTCTTAGTTCCCTTGATCGGGATTTAAGACCCGACCTCACCGTTGCCGGTAACCCTGACAATACATAGATTAACGCCTTTTACCCCTTAACTGCTGGTTCGTGTTACACTTTAATCACCTATTACGGAAAAGTTAGGACCCAAATACTGTTCGGGCATACTTGAAGGGGGTTTGTTCCAAAAAGTTTCCCATGTGGTTTACCAATACTCTCTCTAGGCAAACTCGAGTGTATTTATTTGAAAGCTACCTCCCTCACATTTTTGTAAGCTATGGTTAGTTCATATAGGAAGTAATAAGCCTGACGTTATAAATTAATGTAAAATTTATAGAAACAGGATTAAAAAAAGTAGAAATTTTAATTAAACACCCCAAGTATTGACTGGTAAACCCATTGATAAGACCTAGACGCAGATGAGAAGATAACATTAAAATGGACCTGAAAGAAATATGTCTTGAATGAGGTGGACTGTATATAACTATCTCTAGGTGGGGATAAGGTGTAATCAGATGGACTGGATAGAACTAGCTCAAGCTAAGGAAGGATAAGTGGCGTGCCTTTGTAAGTGCTGCGATTAACTTTACATTTCCTACAGCCAATAGATTGAATTGGTTCGTTTGAAGTTTGAATTTAAAATAAATTAGTGCTAACGCCTTCTCAAATTCAGTTGACTGAGAATGATTACAAGCCACCCAATCAGATTTACCAATTCAACAAATAGGATTCTATTTGGGTTTCTCAATCTACAGAAAAAACTAACTCGCTAATCCGATTTTGCATTCAATCCAATGATTTTTTTTCTTTGTTCGGATAATGTTTGGGTACAGTACGATTGAACGTCTTGTCAATATATATCAGCTGGTGGTAGTACTGATTCCTTAAAGTCAAGTCGTTTGAATATAGACGCTGCCATACCACCTCTTAGGGCCAGTTTTATAGTCAGATTTAGTACGCCTAAAGTGCGAGTCGATACTAAATACAGGACGACACCTACCTAGACCAGAATGGAATGTGCCAGTTTCGCATATGAAACTGGCCCATTCCATTCAATTTCAGGTAGGTGACGTCTTGTATTTAGTATAGCACCGCACTTGAGGCGTACTAAATCTGACTATGAAACTGGCCCTAAGAGATAGGTTTGATTCCCATTGGGGTCGATATTCAGCCGAGTTTTTTTTTTTTAGCTTTTCTTAACACCGAGTATTACTAACCTCTAGGATTATACGCTTATGTACTAATTACGCTAATGGATTTAGGGATTAGGAAGGTAATATTTAGAGATAAGGAGCCCACATTTGCGTGGAGGGAAAATGAAAACCCACTAAGGTAAATCCATCCTCAATTCACTCGACCGAGATTCGAACCTCTATCCCCCCGTCATTGGCAGTCTAGTCTACTGTGAGAGTTACAGCTTAGACCATGCGGCCACCGAAGCGGGTGATTGTGGTGCTAGAACAGATGTGAAACGAATAATTTGGAGTTCACGGCAACTATTTTAGTGCTTGTGGCTACAGTTTAAATTTTTTTAAATGATTATAAGCAACATAATTTATAATCCGCTTTGGTGACCGCATGGTCTAGGGTGTCACTCTCGTGTTAGACCAGACTGCCGAAGACGGGGAGACCAGGATTTCAATATCAGTCGGGTATACTGAGGGTGGTTTGGGTCTCCCCCCTCCCTCCACGCGAATGCGGGTACACTTTTTAAATATTATACCTTCCTAGACTTTAACCCATTAGCGTAGCTAATACATAGTCGTATAACCTAAGCGTGTAGTAAGACGTGGTGCAAAATAAATGCAAATATGTATCTGAAACTCGTATCGGTGGTCAAGTTGTCTAAGGCACTAGTCTCGTTTCTACTCTGTCTTACTAAGCTTTATTATCAACCGTATGTATAAAATTGTAGCCCTTTTTACCGCGAATATATAACCTTTATTTGTTGGTTTTCTATGAGAAGCATCGAGTATTTTTTTTACTAAAAAGTTTAAGGGAATATCTTTATACTTCCCGAAATTAAAACCCTATCTACTTTGTCTATGTAAATCCAGTATATGGTGAGACTGATGCCTTATGCTGTGTGAGCCCCAGTTAGAATGGGTTTGGTGTTCGAATCCCAGTTTGATGCCCTTGGTGCTGGTTTCATACATGGTATTTCCAAATAATATTTACGTGCTAGTTTGAATTCAGTTATTTAAACTTAAAATATACTACTGTATGTTTATTCTCCTTATCACGTAGATTAGGTTGTAAACAATCTTTGTATAAACATACTACCTTTTAGTTACCACGCGAATGTTCCGATAGTGATATGGATTTGAAAGTGTACTTTTGTTTTGTTTTTCGGCCGCGCCTTACTACCTATTCAGGCAATACCTATACACTAATTGCGCTAAGGGGATTTGGGATGAGTAGGGTAGAGTTTTAGAGTAAATGAACTCTCATTTGCGTGTAGATAGTTGAAAAACTATTTAGTAAAAACACCTTAAGAATACTAGGTCGGTATACAAACAACGAAATCCTTGTTATCAGCAATCCTGACTTGTTGTCAAAATGACCCTTTAAACCTTGCGACCACCGTTAGAATGTTTTTTTTTTCAAGAGTCTCATTACTCGCACATGAACTAACTACGCTAATGGTTTAGGGATGAGGAAAGTTGAATTTTGAGGAATCGTACCAACAATTTTTAGAAGGGAGAATGAAATAACATTTAGGAAAACATGTCTTCAGTACACACGACCGTGATTAGAACCCCGATATCCACATCATCGGAAATCCAGTAATTCGCGAGAGTGGCGCTTCAAGACATACGGGCATCAAGGCGAGTATAATCAGATATGATTCCTCTTTTGAATTCGTCCATGACGAAACTACGTGAGTTCGTCGTGGAGGACTGTAGAAGTACAGTTTTTTTTAAGTGGTGATTGGGTAGGGGGGGGGTTAAGGGGGAGAGGTAGAATTTGGTCCCCCGCAGTGGCTCGATTTAATTAAGCCTGTAGCTTCCCGGGTCCCTGACCACTCAATTGACTTTTTTTGATCCAGTGAAATGAAACAAACCTTGTTTGTTGACTTTTTCGGGAATGTGGAAGCAGATTGGGACGGGCAGACAGACAGACAGACAGACAACGCGGGCTGGCGTCTATTTTAGTTTTTCAAATGAAATGCAATGTTAAGTTGACTGTGAGTGTATGAATCCAGCCACTTTTTTTTTATTGCTTCAGATATTATACTATCAAGTGATTATTATTTCTTGTCAGATTAGATAAAGGAAAGATGAGAAAATATTTTCATACAAGAGTATAAAACCATATTAGGTGTTAAAATTATCTATCCTGTCATTATCGCAATAGATTGAACTACAGGTGATGGGGAGATTGGGGTTTGAATCTTGGTCAGGTGTACTGATTTCTACTCTCGCTCAATGCAAATACAGGTATACACCCTCTAAAATAAATATAGGCTTACCTATTCCCGATCATTTAAGCTTAATTAGTGTATAAGCTTAAAACCCAAACGGGTAGTAGTAGGACGTGGTGCTAAAAATAAAACTAGTTATTATTATTATTATTATTATTATTATCATTATCACCGCGTCTTACTACTCGTTCGGGTTATACGCACTTACGTTAATGTGTAATGGTAGGGTGATTGTGAGATGAAATGGAGGACCTACAGTTTAACGTGGGATCCGCACCACGGTGGAGGCCTGGCATTCCACACATTCACAAGTGCTGATTAATACACGTCTTGTCAGAGGTGAAGGAAGGGTTTAGCAATCAGATAAATCTGTGCCAGGACCGAGGATTGAACCCTGGACCTCCAGCACATAAGTGTGACACCTTAACCCTAGACCACCAGGTCACCTGATAATAATATAAACTTATATATAATTGAAACCAGCTTTTGTAATTTTTAAAACCCTACTTTTAATTATTTAATGTGATTTGAAACAATTAATTTCTTTTTTTCTCTTTGTTGTAGGATTAATACCATCACGCATATTTTGAATAAATCTTTGTTAGTTTTTCACACAAAATTTGTTACTTATAATTTTAATACCATAGCTACACACTTTGGGGACCGCATGGTACATGGCGTCACTCTCACAATAGACTAGACTGCTGTTGATGAGATCGGAGTTCGATTCCGTTCGGGCGTACTGAGGGTTGTTTATCTTAAATGGCTCACCACTCTCTATCCACGCAAATGTTGGCACACATCCTATAAACTCAACCTTCCTCATCCCTAACCCATTAGCTTAATTAGTACTCAAGCGTATAATCCAAAGGGGTATCAGGAGGTGCTGCTAAAAAATATTCATAGGTCAAATATATGGTTTATAGGATGGAAACTTTATTGCTATAAAAAAATCTCGAAAGGTCTCAGGAAATAAGTCGTTTCTTAAGGATTTTTGTATTTTTTCCAATAAAATACTTCTTTTAGGCAATAGTAACTATCACACTAACGGATAATCCCCATTGTAACCTAACTTATAGCAACGCTTAGTAATTTATTACTAGGTGGTTTATTCAGTGATTCTTAACCGGGGATCCGGTAAAGGTTTTTGGGGGGCCTTGAAAAGATAATTGAAAATATTATTTGCTTATTACTGAAGTCAATTTTCTTAAATTTTACATTTTGGAAGAAATAATTCGATGATCGTAAGCATGTAAGTACAGTAAACACTCTATTTTCCTGAGTAATGGAGGGGAGGGGAATCACGGATAATAGAAATCACGGATTGTACAAATAATCCTCATCTGTCAAAATTCGATCCACTTTGTTTCTACTTATTTATGTGAAAAAGGATTTTTCACAATGGTAAATATTAAAACGAAGCAGCGAAATCTACTGAATTTACTCCTGCATGCGAATAGCAATAGCTAATAGAATTGAAACCAAAATAGACCAATTAATGGGAAGTGTTCAACAGCAGAGAGAGGTCCCATTAAATACATTTAGTTAATCTAATTTATGTTTTTTTTACTGGTTTGTTATTATAATAAGTAAATAAAGCCACTATTTTAGAATACGTCTTGATGGTTAATATTTTAGTAAAAACTAAGGGGCTGAGAAAATATTTTAGGATATTTAGGGGGCCACGAGTAATTAATGTTTGGGAACTTACAACAGGTCCATTTTTACTTTCTCTCTATCTTACAGGTAGAGAAAGTATTGTGATCGTCAAAAAAATCGAACTCGAGATTTTGATGAATTTTGACGTTTCATGACTTCCTGAATCCGAAAAAGTGGTTTTTGAATTTCCGTCTGTCTGTCTGTCTGTCTGTCTGTCTGTCTGTCTGTCTGTCTGTACCTCCAACTAGAGCCTAAACTATTTTACCGATTGAGCTGAAACTTGATATCTAGGGTTTTCATAGGGTTGCCCCGAGGGGTTTTTGGAATTGGATATCTACCCCTAAAATTAAGGGTAGTTTACTGAAGGGAAAAAAGAGAAAAAGTCGATTTTCTCAAAATCGGCTCTAACGATTTTGATTAAATTTCATTTATGAACATTAATAAATATTCCAAACAAAATGGCTACTCTCAATATTTCGGCAAAATGGCTTTAAGGGCTCCGGTCTGATGCGTAAATTAACATTTTTTATAATAGCTCCGAAACTATTTGAGATATGAAATTACTTAGCATTACAAATATGTATATATATTTATAATACAAATATTTTATTCGAAACATATTTTTATAAAATCAATAATTTTCAATCTATACGCAATTATATATATATTTTTAGCTTTTTGGACATTAAAGCTTAAGTATTGCGATCGTAAAAAAAACTAACCTGAAATGTTGATGGATTTCGACGTCTCATGACCCCCCGAACCCTAAAAAATAGTCTTTGCAATGCCGTCTGTCTGTGTGTCTATTAAAACTTAAAATTAAGGGTAGTTTACTGAAGGGCAAAAAGAGAAAAAGTCGATTTTCTCAAAATCGGCTCTAACGATTTTGATTAAATTTCATTTATGAACATTAATAAATATTCCAAACAAAATGGCTACTCTCAATATTTCGGCAAAATGGCTTTAAGGGCTCCGGTCTGATGCGTAAATTAACATTTTTTATAATAGCTCCGAAACTATTTGAGATATGAAATTACTTAGCATTACAAATATGTATATATATTTATAATACAAATATTTTATTCGAAACATATTTTTATAAAATCAATAATTTTCAATCTATACGCAATTATATATATATTTTTAGCTTTTTGGACATTAAAGCTTAAGTATTGCGATCGTAAAAAAAACTAACCTGAAATGTTGATGGATTTCGACGTCTCATGACCCCCCGAACCCTAAAAAATAGTCTTTGCAATGCCGTCTGTCTGTGTGTCTATTAAAACTTAAAATTAAGGGTAGTTTACTGAAGGGCAAAAAGAGAAAAAGTCGATTTTCTCAAAATCGGCTCTAACGATTTTGATTAAATTTCATTTATGAACATTAATAAATATTCCAAACAAAATGGCTACTCTCAATATTTCGGCAAAATGGCTTTAAGGGCTCCGGTCTGATGCGTAAATTAACATTTTTTATAATAGCTCCGAAACTATTTGAGATATGAAATTACTTAGCATTACAAATATGTATATATATTTATAATACAAATATTTTATTCGAAACATATTTTTATAAAATCAATAATTTTCAATCTATACGCAATTATATATATATTTTTAGCTTTTTGGACATTAAAGCTTAAGTATTGCGATCGTAAAAAAAACTAACCTGAAATGTTGATGGATGTCGACGTCTCATGACCCCCCGAACCCTAAAAAATAGTCTTTGCAATGCCGTCTGTCTGTGTGTCTATTAAAACTTAAAATTAAGGGTAGTTTACTGAAGGGCAAAAAGAGAAAAAGTCGATTTTCTCAAAATCGGCTCTAACGATTTTGATTAAATTTCATTTATGAACATTAATAAATATTCCAAACAAAATGGCTACTCTCAATATTTCGGCAAAATGGCTTTAAGGGCTCCGGTCTGATGCGTAAATTAACATTTTTTATAATAGCTCCGAAACTATTTGAGATATGAAATTACTTAGCATTACAAATATGTATATATATTTATAATACAGATATTTTATCCGAAACATATTTTTATAAAATCAATAACTTTCAATCTATACGCAATTATATGAATTTTTTTAACTTTTTGGACATTAAAGTTTAAGTATTGCGACCGTAAAAAAAAACTAACCTGAAATGTTGATGGATGTCGACGTCTCATGACCCCCCGAACCCTAAAAAATAGTCTTTGCAATGCCGTCTGTCTGTGTGTCTATAAAAACTTAAAATTAAGGGTAGTTTACTGAAGGGCGAAAAGAGAAAAATTTGGTTTTCTCAAAATCTGCTCAAACGATTTTGATTAAAATTCGTATCTAGGCGTTGATTAAGATTATAAATAAACTGGCTATTTTCATTTTCCTATGAAAATGATTTTTAGGGTACTTTACAGAAGCGTTAATTTCCGTATCTCCACAACTATTGGAGAAACTAAACAACTTATCATTGCAAAATTGTAGGACTATTAGAAATAAAAAACTTTTATTTGACATATATTTTTATAAAAGCAGCAGTTTCTGAGATATTTGCAAATATATTAATACAATTTTGTGAGCTTTAGTTGTAAACATATACTACTTAAGTCTTAACGCAATAATTCTCCAATGCCATAGAGTAATTAAATATAAGTATCTAAAAAAGTATGTTATTTTTCCTTAAATCTCTTAGGAGAAATGTTTGCATAGCAATGATCTATCTCCATTTTAGACTCAATAGTCAATATTAACATTTTTTATTGGTCAAAATGTATAAATGAATAATTAAATATCAATGCGATGACTTGAAGATCTGCAACACCTTTTAAAATGTTAAAATATTAACCAGAAATCGTAATTTTATTACGAAGTGTTGACCCTTGTGGAAGACATTAAACTGTTTGAAATGTTCTTAGGTGGACAAAGATGCGCCTCTTTTCTCATTGATTCTATATCATTGTATATTATTTTATGCGTGTTCTTATATGGAGTGGTGAATATACAATGTACATTATTCCGTTCAGAAATCTTACGAGTTTATAGAAAGAGAGAGAAAGTCTGTGCGGTGTGCCGTACCATTTATTTTTGTCAGTAAACTTAGACCGCCAATGCACCCTGTCCTCTGCCTCCTCCTTCAGCTCCCAGAATTTTCTTATTTCCTTCAAGTTATCCAATATTTGAATCCTCCTTCCTCCTAAGATTTTCTTTCCCTCAACCTTTACCTCTATGACGTCTTGCAGAGGAAAGATCCTCAGGATTTGTCTGATCCGGTTTGCTTTGCACCAAAGAATCACATCCAACATAGTTCTATTCTCACCCCACTCTTCTCAGGACTTATTCATTTGTCACTCTTTCTGTCCACCTTATCTTAAGTCTTCCACAACAACACATTTAATAGCTCTCCAAATATTTCTTTTCCATCTTCCTAAGAGTCCAAGTTACTGTCCCATACAGCGCGATGCACCAAATATAGCATTTCATCAGTTTTCTTCCTCAGTTCCAAACTCAACTTGCTGGTCAGCAGTAATCTCTTTTTGTTGAAAGCTTCCTTGGCAATGGAAATCCTCAACCTAATTTTCTTGGTGCAGTAGTTATAATTTGTCAACAGACTTCCCAAGTAATATGATATACTATTTTACTGTGGACATTAAACATGCACTTTATAAATAAACTGGTTATATCAACACTACTTCCAAATTAATTGAGTTCTGTATCATATACAACGTCCAATCTTCTTGTGCAAGAAATGGGAAACCTCCATTTCATATATCTTAAAATGTTTCAATTTTTACGGGATTAGAACCCGTGACCCTTAATAAGCTAAGATTAGTTGTTTAGCAGAAACCATTAAAAACAAAACACTCCTTAGAGTTAAAAAAAATCACGAAGTTTTCTGCTAGGTGAATTAAAATATAAGTGGGTTGCATCTTAGCTTGACGCAATTAATCGCGCTAAGCACTATCACATTCCAGACCACAGGTTTTTAAGCTTTTATTATTAGGGATCTCTTTTCCAAAAACTTAATTATATTAGCGACCCCGGGCAGTAACGTTTGAGCTTTTTTTTTACATTATGGTGAAAGTTTTTGAGCAGTTTTGTATCAAATAAGAAACATAAATAATGAATATATGCATTGCAAATAAATACATAAATACATTTATAGCCTATTTAATATTATTAATTATTTTTTAATAATTAACGAACCTTATACACGCAGTTAATTTATCTAAGTTAATTATACAATTAACTGTGTTCGTGTGCCATGCTGGGCGATGCTTTCTTCTGTAATGAACGTAACAAATATAGAATGAAGGCTTGTATTGTATTATAATTTCAATATCTCTATGATAAATATTTAATTTACTCGCATTTGCAAATGTTTGTTGTGACAAAAGTTTTTTATGACTCCCGGAGGGGATCGGGACCCACAGTTTAAGAACCTGTGCTCTAGACCCCAATGGATCAAATAGAAAGAGATAGGGAGGAAAATAGATAGTTTTCCCTGCTATACTTCTTGTTTACCAGGTGATAACACTTCCACCCGACTGCTGACGAGTATACACAATCACTGTACTATTTACACCTGGACAGCGTTGATTTGCATTCCAAAATTATCTGTTTTGATGTTTCTTATTTTAAATATATATTTAGACCTATGATTCTCCATCATATTTCTGGAAGAAAGATTCTTACTGGCAATTTTCATGAGTACACCAAGTAGCCTAAACTATAGCCAATTACTGGTGACCTGGCTTTCTAGGGGTGAGGTGTCAGACTTCTGTGCTGGGGTCCGGGGTTAAATCCTCGGTCCCGGCGCAGATTCATCTGATTGCCAAACCCTTCCTTCACCTCTGACAAGACGTGTATTAGTCACAACTTGTAAATGTGTGGAATGCCAGGCCTCCACCGTGGTTCGGATCCCACGTTAAACTGTAGGTCCTCAATTTCATCTCACAATCACCCTACCATTACATATGAGCGTAAGTGCGTATAATTCGAACGGGTAGTAAGATGCGGTGCTAATAATAATAATAATAATGATAGTTATAATAGTAATAATAATAAAACCAATTAGACAATATATTTATTTAATAAAACATTAATATTTAAAAATAGAATAAAATAATAATACGCATATGTACTAATTACTCTAGTTTGCTAGATTGTGTTAGGTCTAATTTATAGGAAGTGTACCCGCACTTAAGTAAAGGGAGAATGAAGAACAAACTAGGGAAAACCACCCTTAGTACATTACACCCAATCGGGGTTTCAACCCCAATTTCCTCGTTATCTGTAGTATAGTCTATTGTGAGAGTGATACCATAGTTGGACAATTTAACCCCCTAAGCGAGTCTAGTCGATTTAAAAAAAAAAAGGTATATTATAGATTAACTAGGGGAGAACCCGTATCCGAAAAACGCAATTTCAGATTTAGCGAGAAAGCTGTCCCCTGTTGTTTTTAGATTGCTCATAATTGGAAGTAGCTCTATTTATGTATTTTCTCTGCCAGATTATCGGGTTTTGATGCATCCGCCATATTGGTTTTTCTGAGTTTTTGATTTTCCTCGTTTAGATGGTATTCTCTATAGTCTATGGTGTCAATACCTAATTCAGCTCTAGGGTATTGATAAGTGATAGAAAGCGCCCTGTAAAAATTTCCAGACACTACATAGAGCTTTTAGGCATTTATGTAGATTATATTTCGGGTTCGTTTGTACATTAAGAGTTTTTGATTATTGAGAAATACATAACTCACCACACGCTGGAAAACCACACGTCATAAATCCTACTCAGCCACTTAGGTGGCCGCATGGTCTAAGGCGCTACTCTCGTAATAGACTACGGGGAGATCTTGGTTCTATCCCGGTCGGGTGTACAGAGGGTGGTTTCCCCTAAGTGAATTTTTCACTTTCTCTTTCCACGCAAATTTGGGTACACTTACTCTAGATTCAACCTTCCTCGTTATTTTCAACCCATTCGTGTAATTAATACATAAGCAAATAAACCGAATGGGTAGTAAAACGTGGTGATTAAAAAAAACCACTCATGTAAGGGAAATGAAAAATAAACTTAATATGAGAGTACTGAAAATTTTAAATCTTTAATTAACTGTTGAATCAAAACCTTGGCTTCTCTTTAGAGTAAGTCGGGTTAACCTATTGCCTAGACTCAGCCAATAAGAGGGTGGGGAGGAATAGTACTTATCGAACGCTGCAGATTTACAACGAAGCTCTTCATTCCTCTCGTGATTTTAATAAACTTGAATATTATTCGCGTCCATCTATTTTCTCTCGCTGTAAAAATGCAAATTTACCCTCTCGTAAGCAGCCCTAGCTTCCCCTCCCGTCAAGTCTGCTTGGTTCAGCTCTTCTTATTTCTCTCGTACTTTTCCACTATTTTTTCCATCTCTCTTTTTTAAAATTATTTTTCATCTCTTAACCTTTCTCCCTTTTTTTATCTCCCATTCTTGAAATTTCGTCCGATTGGTTTTGATACCACCCAATCCTTACACA
>CABFWB010000527.1:159857-186715 GCA_902151455.1 Timema bartmani
TTTTTTTTTTTTTTGCACTTCTCTTCTGAATTTATTTAATCTCTGTATGTTTTTATTCACACGTTTTCAATTCATCTCGTTTCTCCTTTCTTTACGTTTCAACACAATGTCTTGTATACGTCAGAAATTATTATTTTTTTCTTTATTTAATCTTTTATGACAGAATTTGCTTTGAAATTTTTACTATAAATATTTTTTTCATTTATATAATAAAATATAGCCTTGAAGAGTGTTGGGGATATAATAATATATTAGGTGGAGGACATAATTAAATCTATCAGGATATTAAAAAATATGTACATGATTCTATCAATAAAACTGATTTTTTTCAAATAACGAGTAATCTACAACCTCTCATCACGCTTAGAGAGAGGCTAGCCCCAAAACCTACCCAAAAGTTATGTACAGCTTGCCAAAAGTGCTCGAAATTTCTAAAGATGCTCCTGCTAAACAACAATCCCTTTTGGGGTGAATTTTGAGCTTGACATTCGTTTTCTTAACGCTATTGAGCTCTTTTCTAGAGTATTCCACCAAGGTTTATCGGCTAGACATTCCTAGTCTTCTACTTGCAGTGGCGGATATGTAACCGTCTTCTCAGGTTGGTTTGCCATGTAGTTGTGGTTTCTTAGTCACGATGAGATGATGTAATGATTATGTGCTGCCTGGAATAATTTTAAACCCAACTTAAGACTGGTTTACCAGACTATAGAGACTCTAAGTACAACTCCCCTTTTGGGAAAATAATCAATGGCTACCGTCGGGAATCAATCTCAGGACCTCTAGATTAGTTGCCAGGATTGCTGACCTCTATTCTAAGAGGCCGACCATTGCGGCTAATGATACACGTGGAACAACATATAGAGAGAAATACGTCATCCCTTTCGTTTGTTGTCTTCTCTCGCAACATGAATACCTGAAGCGTCATTCACGATTGCCTGATTTGTTCTCAGAGCTACAGGTCACATTCGTGAAGCCTTATCCTCTTTGTGTGGTATTTATAAATAACGTAATATTTGGCACACATGATATATAACCAGTGCTGGATTACCAAATAGGCATAGTAGGCATCGGCATATGGGGCCCACGCTGAATAGGGGCACAAAATAATATTGATTTGATCTTGAAAGAAAATTACAATCAAGATTTCTTTAATTGTTTCCAAAATATTTAAAAAAATGAATTAACTCAAATAAACTAATACTTTACATTAAATACGCTATAGAGAAAATACTGTATTACTATAATGTACCCTTTAACAACTTAAAACAAGACTACGATAGGAAGGCAAATGAGAAAATCTACGCTCAATACACTGACTGAAAGCAGGCGTGTGTGCGTAAGAAAAATACATCACGATGATGGTGATGTGGAAGAGGCTGTGCTTTGAGGAAGAGAAAAGTTCAAGATTGAAACTTGCCAACCAATATTGGATAAGCAGCTATGTGCAGAACTGTCCCGTCGTATGGAAGCAAATAACAGTTCATTCTCTATTTGGGTTCCTCATCGAGTTCCCATCGAAGACAAACGCTAAAATTAAAGAAGTTGCCCAAAGATTTAGAGATAATTATCTTGAGGACATCAAGTTGGAGTTTGCAGATGAAATGGTTCATTTCAAGTATTTCATATCACAGTTAGAAGATTAACAATCTGATGAAACATTGCCAGCATCGCGATCTTACAAACTCATTTTTGAAAATATGATGCAATCAACCCTCCCAAATGTAGTGATATCGTTAAGAATTTATAGGTGTCTCATGATCACGAACGCTACTGGTGAACGAACCTTTTCGAAGTTAAAATTGCTGAAAAACTTGCATCGATCTTTAATGACACAAGAACGGCCACCGAATACGACGTATTGCAAAAGATAGACTTCCAGGATATCCTGAAAGATTTCACCACAAAAAAATTGAGGAAAGTGAATTTTTAAAGCTTTGTTTATTTATTTAAATTAAATGTTATATTATTTTTATTTAGTAATATTGTGTAATATTGTTTAATAATATTTAATAATTATGGTTTAATAACGTAATATGTTTATTTGTTTAGTAGGATTAACATTTATAGCTGTTAATATTTGTTTTTGTGTAGTAAAATCTGTTTGTTTAAATTGTTGGTTGGTAAAATTAAAAAGGTTTTAGGAGATAATTTTCTAGGGGGTCACCGAGATTTCGACTGCCTAGGGGCCTCCACAGGATTTAATCCATCACTGAATATATCTATAAATGAGTTACTGTACATTGATAAGTAAAATTTGTCATTGTGAAATATGAAATTGATGTTCGAGTTTGTGTATGATTTTTATTTTCTTTAATGGGATTTTTCTTGAAATAGGGAGGGATTTTGGTGTTTTTTTATGTGTTTATTCTCGTTCTCTTGTGGCATCTTATCTATTTTGGTTCATATTGACATATTTTCTGGATTATTTCGTTTATGTGATTTTATATATTTCTTTAAAAATTCTTGTTCTTTTCTTGGTGTTTTTCTTACACTGTCCAGTTTTTGGTCATGTAGTGGATGTCCTGGATTTTAGTTCTGATGTTTGCTCCTGTGGTTGTTCCTAGTGTTTGGTTTTGAAACGAATGAAGCTGCCGTAGGTGAGTCTTTTCTACGATGCTCCACGTTTTGCACCCGTGTATATATATTGGTTGTATCTATATAGTGGTAGTTTGGTTTTTTGATTTATCTGGTGGCTTTCAAATAGGGGGTACAGTTTAATAAACTTCCAATTTGCTTTGTTTTTGTTGTATGTATATGTGATTTTTAGTGAGTTTTTTTCTCTCTGTGAATCCCTGGATATCCTATTTCTTCTCTGAATTGTATTTCTCTATCGAATAGTTTTACCCGTGTCTTCCGCTGGCTATGATTATCGCTACTGATTTTGTTGGATATTAAAAAAAAAAAAAGAGAGGTACGTCATGATTTTGTTTGTAGGTACATTATACCCGCCCCTATGAGCACATGGACAAGTGCGTCAGATTTGTTGTTTTTTTGTGGTAATTGAGTGCTCGGGACTGAAATACCGCTCGGGTATATTAATGACGGGCTTCCCGCTAAATTATTTCTCACACTTTCTCCCACGTAAATCCTGGTACACTTATTTCTCAAATTCTACCTCCCTCAGCTCTACCTCAAAGGTGTGAATATGCAAATATCCTGGACGTATACCATGACGCGATAGACAAAAACAAAACAAAACAAAACAAAACAACATGACTATGAAAGGATTCCAGTAAGAAGTAAATTTTAGAAAAATAAAAATTTATTTTTTGCGATCAAGAATAAAGTATTTTATTTTATTATTTCGTAGGTATTCATAATTTTTTTTTATTACTACCGCATCTTACTGCCCTCTCAGGTTATACGCATACGTACTAATTACGCTAATGTGTTAGGGATTATAAAAGTTGAACTTAGAGGAAGTGCCTTCATATTTACGTGGAAGGAGAGTGGAAAACAGTTTATTAAAACCTCCTTAATAAACCCAACAGGTATTAGAACCCCAGATCTCCCTGTTATCGGGAGTCCGGTATATTGCGTAGCGGGTGGTATCCACGCTATCTATGAAAAGTGACAGTTGAAGATCACTTGACTCTTCGTATACATTTACGAAAAAATGGTATAACTGTCAGAAAAGTTCATTACTAATTAAATCAGACTGTACAAATGATTTGTTTTATACATAACCCGCACTATTTACTTTAGTACCTATGTATACACATTATAGCCGGCATGTTCTCATATGAAGTACACACGTTCTTTATTTGGTTTCATAAACTTGATAATTGTGGTTTTTAGGGCTGAAGGGTTCGGTTGTGGGGGGTACTTTTCTTTTAAATTTCCCCAAATGGGTCCTTTCATATTGATGTCGAGTAGCTAAACGCACGAGTATGTACAGTAATATTGGTAGAAATATCATTTTGCAGGGGCCCGATATCAAAGGCGTATGCTATTTCGAATATCTGCTAGATGTTCATCATCAAAGAGCAATTTTTTTTTGGGAGGGGAGGGGGGCAGGAGAAACATCAACTCATTGCATACTTTCTGTTTTCCCCCCATTGAAGTTTCTCCTTGAATTTCTGAATAAACATTATTCCAATTACTCTATTTTCATCTCGAAGAAGATGTTTTCATCTTTAACTTACAAAGGCGTTTAGAAAATGAAAACAGCGAATAGCTTTCACTAAAATGTACAAAACACGATGGTTAGTGAATTGAAGGTGCTTATCTTTTTATTATTATTGGTTATGATTATTAATATTATTAATGGATACAAGATTTAAAAGGTAACTTGAACTAAACTGACCCCTCACATAACGGTGTGTGAAAGTCAATTTTTAAAAGCGAAGTGAGGTCAAAGAGACACTTGAAACATGCAAAGAGAAGCTGAACTGACAGATAGGATATTTGTTATCACACAGCACTACTTATAATTTTTAAATGGTCCAATTAAGTACATCTAGGTAAATAAAAGGGGCTGTAGGAAAAATTAAAGTATACTACATATTTTATGCTAACATATCTGAATTTATCAATACCCTTTGGTTTAGACATTTAGAAACTATGCACATCTATAACTTCAAATAATAAACATACCTTGGTGGTGTAGTTAGCTAAAGCGCTAGTTTTGTGTTGAGCAGGACTGCTGGGGAGGGGAATATCGAGGTTCGAATCTCGCTTGGCTGAACTTTTTTTTTCCTAAATGGTTTTTCACTCTGCCTCCACGCAAATCCGTATTCACTTCCTCTATATTCAACCTTCCCAATTCCTAACCAATTAGTGTAATTAGTACTTAAGCGTATAAACTGAATGGGTAGTAAGATGAGGTGCTAATTATTATTATTTATTTATTATTATTATTATTATTATTATTATTATTATTATTATTATCACCGCGTCTTACTACCTGTTCGGGTTGTACGCACTTAATGGTAGGGTGATTGTGAAATGAAATGGAGGACCTACAGTTTAACGTGGGATCCGAACCACGGTGGAGGCCTGGCATTCCATAAATTTACAAGTTGTGATTAATACACGTCTTGTCAGAGGAAGGGTTTGGCAATCAGATAAATCTGTGCCGGGACCGAGGATTGAACCCCGGACCTCGAGCACAGGAGTCCGACACCTTACTCCTAGACCTCCAGGTCACCATCCATATCTAATACTAAATATTAAAGTTCACTAAAGGAAAATGATAGATCTGGATGGTGTGAGGTAGCCTACCGCTTTATCAGTAGGCTACTAAATTTATATAGACAACACAGGGGAGGGAAAATATCTTAGAATACGGGTTTCCTAGATTTGTAGTTGTGATGGGTGACCAGTTAGCTAGATTCATATGGATGAGCATAACGTAGCTTGACATTCTTATAAGTATTTAATTGATAACTACTTGTCGCGATATCAGAGCGTCAGATAATTTAGTCTTGGATTTGATTACCGGATAGATCAAAAAACTTACTTACAACGCTGGGCTTTATTGCCTTTACTTAGGCATAAATTAACGAGCTGAATTCCCTGAATTTAATGTCTGGTAAGCGACCGGTACATGCAACAAATGCGTCAAAAAACTCTGTGCGTTGACTGTTAGGCGAAGATAAATATTTGCATTTAAAAATATCCCATTTTATATCGGTTCCTATTATATAAATTATTTTTTATTCTATTACACAATTAAAACACTTTTACTTTTAAAAGAATGTAAACGTTAGGTCAATGAGAAACAATGATAGAAAAAATACAACGATCACTTTTATTGGTGTATATTGTTATTGGTTTTAAGAGGGCCGCCTTGGTAAGCGAGAAATTATCACGCAGACAATCAGCTCTAACGAAATATTTAATTTTTATGATAAGTTATTTAAAAAATGGCTAACGCCAAATTAAATTCAAAATATTCCAACAGGGATCTTTTTCCTTAGCAACTCAAATTTTATTAATAGATAAAAAAAATGAATAGGTGACATTAATTCATTTTTAACGACTCTTTGAGCATATTTGAAGAGTTATGAGACCAGGCTTGATGAAAAAACTCTTTGATTTAGCCTTCCTTTAACAAATACAATTTTTTTTTAAAATACATGAGAACTAGCAGCGAGCTATCTCCTTTACCTTGAGATAAGAAGTTTCTTAGTTTCTTTTCCCTCTTTCTTATTGACATAAAAAAGTGTGGTTGTAGGTCAAGTACGAAAGGGAGTACAAGCTTAGACAGAATAGAGACTTAGTTGCAGAAAAGGACACAGATCATTGGATTTAAAGCGGTGTTACCTAACAGCGATTGATATTTTCTCGATGACCGAGCCGGCCACCTTAATAGTTAACTGCCATATTTCGATTATATATTAACAGTTTATTTTTATCCATAGCAACTATATAACGTTCATAATATTGTCCCATTGTCACATATTATAATTACGTCAAAAGATGGATGGTAACTTATCTTATAGCTCTGGCTGACTATAACCCCCCACAGGAAAATACTTATTCCTGATTGGTTTGTAAAATTGATTGAATTTTACTCTCACGGCATTTAACATTCGTAAAAATAAAACATTGCGGTTTTAAAGTGAAATTCACACCTCATACCTCGATTTCTTTTAAGTTGAACATTCAAGTAAAAAAGTTAGGCCTAATCATTAAAGAATCAAATAGCCAAAGCTTTGGCTATTTGATTCTTAAATATGCAATCCCTTACAATTATAATAATTGTACAAGTGGCAGCAATAAGCCAACTACCGAGTTGAAGGTAGCTGCGTTATCTGATAGCTCGTGATCTTAATAAAATCACACATTTGTAGCCGACGATTTCCACACGTCCATCACAGACTCTGCCTTAAATATGAGTGAAGAATGACCCTGGGCACGGGACGACTACTGGATAGCTCATAGGTCAGAGCATTGGCGTACTAGGCCAAAGTTCCCGGGTTCGATTCCCGTGTCCAGGTGTCATTGTTCAATTTTCAGAATTTAATCTATAAAGTTGAAAGTATTTTTTAGCTCCCTTTCACTATTTGGATCAATATTTCATGCGTTTTTGAAAAGAGTTTTGTTCAACTATGGATATATTTAGGGGTGGATCTACGTTCAAAAAAGTGCTATTAAGTTGGGAGCATAGGGAACGTGAGTTATGGGCAGTATTTTTGAAATTTTTTTTTGTCAAAGAAATCCATTGTATATCCCGTCGAAACATAAGAGTTTATTTTTCTTCACATGGTGATATCAACAGATGTTGAATATATGTCAAGGATGTCCTGGAATTTAAAAAGTTTCTCATCTAATGCCGTTTTGCTAATGACAGATATTCAACAACTGTTGATATCACCATGTGAAGAAAATTACACTATAGGTTTGTACTGGATAAATATTGTATTTATTTTGGTCAAAATAATTGTTTTGATATAAAAACTGTAAAAACACTGGCCTTAACTAAGGTTCACCACACTTCCACCTGAACGGATTAGACTTTGGGCTGCTGGGGAGGAGGGTTACTTGAGGAAATTTACTCAAATCAAATTTGTAATTATCCTCTTCTTTCAGTCTTTAGTGATACTGTGTTGACTGACAGTAATCCACCTAATACTATATAATAGAATAAAACAGTTCAAAAAGATTATTTTAAAAAAATCTCTCCACTCCATCTGGAGAGAGAATGGAAAATCCTTTTTCGGTTTTAAATAATTCATAGTGGTTTTTTGTAATAATAGAAACCCGACTTTTCAAAATATTCAGAATCCTAAAAGTTGAGAAAACCCTATCGGCATCACTTGAGTAACAATATGCTTACTCACATTGGTGGTCACACAATCTAAGGCGTTAATAGACGGGTTTGATCGTGACGGGAAGAACTAGGCTCGATTCTCAGCAAAGTGTTCTGAGGCAGGGTATAAAGGGTGGTAAGTGTGGTGAGGGGAAGGGGCACGCGTTATTCATCATTGAGGTTTTACCCACCCCCTGTACACAATAATGCGGTTACATTTATTCTAAGTCACTCCTATCGTTAGAATATGTGGTTAATAGCTTTGGTGTTGAAAGTATTAGTAAAAAAAATATATGTAGCTAGATAATAACATCTTTTGAGCTATTAAGTTTAGTTTAAAAAACGCAGTTACTGGTTAATAGTAATCCCTATAAAATTCTTACCACACATAAAATCTATGAGTTCGATCCATAATAGCTTAGAGCTACGCATTTGTAAGCTATAATTCTTATATAGAGGAAGCGTCACAGCAGGGCTCCCGCATATAAAGGGTGTGAAGAGAAGAGCTTTTAATGAGAAACAAGAGTTTATTTCTCGCATATATATTTTTTCCTATGGGCGGTTTTGGTGTCTTCAATCTGGTTCTTTGACGTTCTGCTATCTCTCGCAACCCTCCCATTTAATTCCTCTCCCCATCCTATCTCTCTGATGTGCATGGCTTATGGAGGGTAGGGGGGGGGGGTAACTGGATCAAGAAGTGGCACTTGAGATTGTGGGCGGGGTCTTGTAAACGAAATTACCGTGAATAGAAGATGCGCAGGCCGCGTTGGCAGATTTTAAACAGAGGGACCCTTTACCGTTGCATACCTCTTCTGTCGAAGCTACTTAATTTTTTTTTTTGTCATCCAACCCTCGCCCCAACATTC
Source organism: Timema bartmani (assembly GCA_902151455.1). Classification (NCBI taxonomy): domain Eukaryota; kingdom Metazoa; phylum Arthropoda; class Insecta; order Phasmatodea; family Timematidae; genus Timema; species Timema bartmani. Next base: position 168,480 of record CABFWB010000527.1, read on the forward strand.
CACCTTCAATTTTTTTACTCTTAAGGATGACGTGGCTAAGTAATTTTTGGATCCACCGACACTCTGGTTTTGACAACCCAAGATGAGTTTTTTAATGAAGGTTTTAAAATTTTCGTCAATTTGGTCTTGTTTCAGTTACGATTATTTTATTTTTGGATTTAAATTTGCTCATAAAATAATATTAGTAGGAAATAAAGCCACTATTTATTTTATAAATTGTTATAGCTTGGTTTATGTCAGTTGATTCGTTTGTAGATCTCAAAATAAAAACATTTATTGTAAATTTTATGTTTCCAAAAGTTGTTCTTTACACAGTACAAGTTTAATAGAAATATCTTTGTCTAACAGCTAGAATAGTTACTAAATCTAATGTAACGTATTCATACATCAAGTTATGTGATCTTTATTTATACATTTTGATAGATATTACTAGTACCTATAAAATAACCATGATAAAATAATACATTATTTATCAATTTAGGCAGCAAAAAATATTTATGAAAGGCCCTTTTTATAAAAAAAATATGGCTGCACTATATTTTATTTTTAATGTGGGGGTGATTAGATTTAAAGTTGGGGTATTGGCCCACGTATTTTGGTTTCCAGTTAAGTAAAGTTCCTTTTTCTTTACTTGGGTGTTTTTTTAGAAATCCAAGGTAGCCAGCCATTCATTATGTTTCTAGATATATTAAATGTAGTTTCTTAGATCGTCAACCTTTCAACACTTGTGAATCTACTTTTATTCATTTAAATATTATTTTTAATATAATCTGTTAAATTAAAAAAAAAAGTTTTGATCATTTAATCTCTCAATTTTTTGTCTTTTATTTTAAATGCTATTTTGAAATATAATACACAAGCTCATGTATGTTTGAACTTATTTAAATGAGGGCCAACTGAAAAAAAAGTTTGATGGGCCATAGATGATTATTCATTAAATGCTTTTCAAAATTAATTAAACAAAAATTAAAACAAATAATATACTGATATGAATAAGTTTAAATACATTCAGAATGTATAAAATCATAAATACCTTAGTGGTTTGGTATGATTTTAAGTTCGTTCATAAGATTTATAAGCTAGGCTGGGTGAGAGTAATAAAACTGTGAGGAGGTTATTCTCAAGAAAATAAATAAATCTGTTTCTAAGATCACTTTTCCTAAGTTTCATCTGTTTAACACACTTTTTTCGCATGTACATGAGAATGCAAGCATTATACTATATTTTTGGGTATGACTTACCAATTTCGGATATATTGAGGTCCAGGGCAACAACATAATGGAACACAATACAACATATTTAAATTATTTACCCGTGACCAGATTGAAAACACCGGCGACCCATATTTGGTCTGCGGGTTGTAGTTTACCCATCACAACACTAGACCATCGGTAGAATAAAATAAATACGAATGTGAGATAACTTTGTAGATTTTCGTAGGAACTAATTTTAAAGTGTTTATTTGCGTGTGAATCTTTCTAACATATTTATTAAAAACTTATCTTGAAACACCCGGCTTTGCTCAGGAGATATGTTATTGGGTGAATAGTTTTAAAAAGACTAAGAGAGGGAAGTAAAAAGGGTGAATTTAAAAAAGGTAAAAAGTACAAAAAAGGTAACTCACACTAATCTTTTTTATTAATCTAATAAGAATAAACAAGCAGTGGCAAAAAGATTAAAAAGTGCAAACGGTGTGAAAAGGGTAGGAATGATAAAAAAAGGTACACGTGGTAAAAGGTGTAAAAAGGTTAAAAGGGTGCAAAAAGATTAAAAAGTTTGGTAGAAAAGCATAAACGACAAGATAGTAAAAGTTAAAATAAAAATAAAAAGGGGTAATAGGTTAAAATAAGTAAAAGGGGCAAGTAAAAGTTTTATGAAGGTTTATCAGGTGACAAAAGGACAAAAAAATGCAAATACTGCAAAAGGAATAAGAAGTTGCAAAAAGTACCAAAACGGCAAAATGGGTAAAAGAGGCAAAAAGGGGAAAAAAATGCAAAAGGTGGAAAAGTTAAAATGGTAAAAGGTTTAACTAGCTAGAAGGGGTAGAAATGATAAACAGTAAATACTGGTATGGTAAAAATGGCAAAATTCCAACTTACAGGTGTACGTGTTTGTTCATAGGGTTTACCTACCATAGCCCACATTGCACAGCTTTATTAAATATCGTACTAAATATACATCGTGGCGTTAGTGTTTCTTCTTTTCAGTTTATAATTGATTAAAAGATCTAATAGAAATTTTAAAATTCCAGCTTCGAGGTGTACATTTTTGCCCATAGGGTTTACTAATTATAAAAAATTCAGACCTTTACCTTCGGTAGATATCAATAAATGCTCATGACAGACATACAAACAAACTTTTAATTTTATTTAAATATATTACATGAATTTTTTCTAAGATCGTTATTCATTTTCATGATAAAATAGTTAATACGCTAATAATATAATTAAATATTTAGGTTTATTATTTTCACATTTTGGCTTGAAAATGTCTAAAGAAACTCAAATGAAACCACGTCTAGTTTGATCCATTATTGTGTCTAAGATTCACCCCAAATAAATTATTCGACTAAAGAAGTGATTTTTTTTTTATCAAACCGAGTTTTCAGACAATTCTTTTTACATCAATTACTGTTTCCAGCTTATGGCCTGGGTCATTTTATTATTCAAGGCATATATTTTCCGCTGCCGGCTTGCTAGTCCTGTCGTAGCTTCCTATGTCTTATATTCTAACTTAAGACTAGGACAAGCACAACATCCAGTCCCCGGAAGTTAACTCATCAATGTGAAAGGCTAAACCCGATTGTACATTTTCCAGCTATGCCAGGAATTGAACCTGGGACATTTAGCTCAGTATACAGTCACTCTATCGACTGAGCTAAGGTGTTTTACTGTAATATATTAAATTTATAACAATTTTTTTCACTTAAAAATTATTGTCAAATAATCTTTTAGATTTCATCCTATGGTATTAAGTATTGATATTATCTTAGCTAAAAATGTGTATATTATTTATAGAGATTTAATTTAAATTCATTTTTAAAGTGTATGATTAGAATGATATAATATAGATATATATATACGTGATAAATATATATACGTGATAAATATATATACGTGATAAATATATATACGTGATAAATATATATATATATACGTGATAAATATATATACGTGATAAATATATATACGTGATAAATATATATACGTGATAAATATATATATGTGATAAATATATATACGTGATAAATATATATATACGTGATAAATATATATACGTGATAAATATATATATAAGTGATAAATATATATATATACGTGATAAATATATATATACGTGATAAATATATATACGTGATAAATATATATACGTGATAAATATATATATACGTGATAAATATATATACGTGATAAATATATATATATACGTGATAAATATATATACGTGATAAATATATATATATACGTGATAAATATATATATATGTGTGTGTGTATCTGATAATGTTTCTTTCATTTTTTTCTATTTAAACTGAAGATTTCAATTCTAAAAAGTAAGGAAATGTTTCTTTTTTTCTCTCAGCGTTCCTTTCGAATCCTTTGTGTTTCAGTCTTTTGAACCAGAAGATTAAAAAAAAAATTACATTTTATGGTATGCTATCTGAATGCTCAGATTCACCAAAGTTACTCTCTCCGTTTACTCTACATTATTTAGGCGGCCTTTGATTGACAATGAATAGTTCCCCCCCAATAAACACCAGATGTCCAAATTGACTTCTGCTTGCACCAATGGATCATGAAATATTAGGTCATATGCAAGAATGATCATAAAATGAAAAGGTGAACCAGTTTTATCTTCGTAATTTCCTTTAGTTCATCCATCTCCTTCCTCTTCCTCTACCGTCCTCATTATTTCCAATCATCCCAAAATAATTTAAGATTAAATATGTAAGCAGGTATAAGTTTATTGAGCTGTAAAAAACTTGTAAACTATTATTTTTTCTGGAATTTATTGCACTATATAAATTTTAATGAATTTAAATTAAATCTTTTTAATTTTAAACTTTTTTTTGTGTACTATTTTCACTGCGTCTTACTATCAAACTGGGTCCGGTACATACGCATTTAACTACTTACTACACTAATGAGTTAGAGATCACGAAGGTAATATTTAGAATAAATGTATCACAATTCGCGCTAGAGAAGTGGGAAACTATTCAGTTATAAATATCCTGAGTACACCCGGCTGGGATTCAAACCCGTACCTCCCCTTAACTGGAACATAAGAGTGAATGATCTCGCCACGGTCCTTTTGTTGCGGTGTTCCATAGTAAAATGGGTATAAATCACACTATTTATATTCTTAGATTTATATCACCTACTTGAAGAAAATAGTATCCAAAACAGAAACCATATCTCCATTTGAATAACCAGAAAGTTTTAATTCATCCTAGTGTGAGCCAGATTAAAACCACGCAAGGTAAGCAGTTAGTGCCGGTTAGCGCTAGTAACCTGGGCAGTGTCAGCATCGACACTACGAGAGCTTATAAAATAGGTAAGCTATTAGCGCTACATACTAGTGACGTCATAGTGGGACAAAATGTTCATGATAAATAGAGATGAGTTGGGTTCAAACCCCAAATCTAAGGAAGACCATAAAAGATCTCATACTTGACATCAAGTGAAAAATAGATATGTGGGAAAGTGCGCCAAGGAAAACTTTCAGAAAAATTTAGATTTCACGGAAAAAAAATCTGTTATTGGTCGTCCGAGCAGAAAGATGAGATACAGAAACTTCCAAGGAAATATCGGGGAATATTTAGAAATAGAAAAAAAAAATGTTTTGCCAAACACACACATTTTTAAGCATAGGATTTACACAGGATACTCAAAACCAATAACATAAAGGGCTTACAGGATTCCTCATAGTCAACATAAATTGGGACATGACATGGGGTAAATGAACAGTTATCCTTAGGATTCGTCGCTTCTAGGGATTTTCAAGATGAACTTTGGGCTTCACCAATAGTGATTGCCAAAAAGAAGTTATCTAATGGAGAAGTCAAATATAGGCTCTGTGTTGACTATCACGCAATGGACTCGGTAACTACATTAGATGTGTACCTGTTACCTAACATCGTATTGACACTTGGTAGATTAAGAGGGTGTAAATATGTCACATTGTTGGATTTGAACCTTAGGGCTTCGCGGAAAATCATCCCACCCAGAGGATCAAGCTAAGACTTCCTTCATTACACCATCAGGAGTTTATAAATTTTTACGATTACCAGAAAGGGTAAAAACTGATTATAGATTAATTGAAGCAGTAAATAAATCTCCCTCACCTAAAAATGTAAATGAAGTATAATCATTTTTGGGATTATGTAACTACTCCCGTGGGTTTTTGCCTAGTTTTGCTAAGTTATCCAAACTTATTACCAACCTATTAAATACACGGTGCGACACAATCGCACAAACTGTCACATATTGCACACTATGGCGATACGATTTGAGTAAATTACCCTTAAGTATGTTTTCTTCATAAAAACAATCACATCATCTTGATAATCCCAATAATCACTCTTTATTTATAAATTTCAAACCAAGTTATTCAAATATTAAGTTGTTTTAGATTTTAAACTTGAGCAAGAAACAATTTTTAATTCTTCACAAAACTAGTCTCAGATTTTATGGTCCATTTCAAACAATTTTATAAGCAATTCAATGTCAGTATAGAAGAGATTATTGCTAAGACATAATTTTTTTTAATAAATGAAAGTTTACATATTGTAGTAAATGTTGCACTAGTTAATAGAGAAGGACTTTGGGGAAAATACCATATTCATACCTATCCAGTACCCCTCTTTCGAACAAATACATATATTGAATATCTTTTAAATGAATGATCTAAGTCTTATCTGTGTTTGTGTCCCATTACTACTTTTTGATATCCAGCACTGGAAAAAGGTGTCTGGATTACTTAATTCCTACATGTTTCGGTACTATGGTACCATAATCAAGGATATTATGTCGTTGTTAAAAACACGAGGTGTTGTTACGACAGATAGATGTTAAATCTAGACAGTTAAGACTTAGATCATTCTAAATTACATAAATACTTGAATTAATTTTATAAATCAGTTTGGCAGATGTTAATTTAATTTTTATTCTTTAATTTTAAAACGAATCTGGACTCAAGAAAATTGTTCATATCACGTTATATGGTATATCATATTTTTATTGTGTTAATACTTTAATGTGTCAACTTATGTTTGAAGACTATTCATCAACTCGTTTGAGCAATATATTTTTAGTTGATGATGCATTGTAATTTTATCTAACTGTTAATATCATACACTATGTTTCTCTATGAACACTCTATTTAAATAGTACATTTTAATACTTGTCAATCTCACATAATACATTAACCATTTTATTAACTGCTTAATTTATAAATTAACTCTATAATTTTCTAGATCAACTTATCTAAGTCTTAACTTTCATTTTAACCACTCTATACTTTCAACTTATTCTTTTAGAATGTATTCTAAAATGTTGCAAGATATTATATTTTGTCCTAACAATTTAATACTTTTCGATAACAGTGTGATTAGTGTTTTTAATTTATTTTATATCCAAAGCAAACAATTCAATCTGTAAAAGTAGATTATTTTCTTTTTAGAACAGCCAGTGTTTTCAAAGCTACCTTATGGTTGGTTATATTATGTGAACGATAACATAGATGGGACTCTTACGTGCCAGGAAAATCTAAGGATGGAGGGGTAGCGATGATTACTATTATTGTTGTTTTTATTATTATTATTATTATTATTATTATTATTATTATTATTATTATTATTATTATAGGTATGATTCCAAAATATTTGGTTACATCTCTTATATTTGTAATAATAATAATAATAATAATAATAATAATAATAATAATAATAATAATAACAGTAATGATAATAGTAATGATAACGAACCTAATACTCCCGCCACTTGAGTCACATTAATAAATATTAAATATTCTAGAAGCCCAAAGAATGTGCTTGCAGTTATATATTACAAAACTGATTGAAATTCCGCCCCTTTTGCGTATCACCGTGTGCGAATCAAAAGTAAAAACAAGCTACTGACCATTTTATGGCTTCAATCACTAACCAGTCCAATCACAGTTGATTCCGTGGGGGAAAGGATTTAGTAGGGATGAAAATCAAGAGTTTATTGTTAATATCACGAGATACCCACACTAGATTTAAACAAAGCAAAATATCTGGGCAATTTTCTCGTAATAAAAGGTGAAAATATATAACTGAGAGAATAGTAAAGTATAGTCATACATACCTAAATCACGCCTTTCCCTTACGGGGTGGACAAACAAAACAGTGCCTACAACTAAAAACAACAACAACTCCGTACTTAACTATCCTCACTAACTTTATCCACATTTCCTTATCCATGCATGCTCCTTTCGCTTCAGCAACATCCATACACCGAGTCATACATGCTATTTTATTCTTAAAGCTATTCATATTTCTCTTTTTCACACATTCTTATACAATATTTAACCACGAGTTACATGGCCTCCCTTCTATTTTGATCTACACACTCTACCTTCATATATTTGCTTCATCACACAATACACACTCGTCCACTTAACATGCTCAAACCAATGTAATACGACTCTTTGACATTGACTTATTGGATTGGATTGGATTGGATATAGCCAAAATGTGAGAGTGTTATATCCAATTCTTAAAGACAAATACAATTTTGGGATTTACCATTTAGATTTTTTTTAAAACCACTGTATTGCTTATTACTACCCATTGAAACTTGTTATATTTACATAAACAAGATGGGGATGACGAAGGTAGATTTTACTAGAAGTGTAACATCTATTACCTGAAGGTAAAGTGAGAAACCATTTAGTAAAAACACCCTCGGTAAACCCAACAGGAATTCAAGACCCAACCTTTCCGTCACTGATCTGTAACGGTAGTGACACCTTAGCCAGTTTGACTATGAATGTGAAGCCACACTTTAATTTGAGAGAAAATACAAATAGATTTTTCTTTTCTTCAGTTTCTTCTTCCAAATATCAAGTTTTGCTTCCACTGAAAATCGAACAAACTCACACCAAAGAAACATTATTGTCACACTATCGTATATATATATATATATTTTTCCCCTAAATCTAAAAAATAAATAAAAAAATATGTGAAACTCATACAAGATTACTCCATTTGCTTCTTTGGCCAAAACCTTTTCCGTTCTTTCCCTTTTCCGTCCCGTAAACATCAGGAATGGAGGATGTTCTCATGTTTATGGAGAATATTCAACCGGATATGTTTCTACTTTAACAATAGAGAGGTGCATTTGTTCTCCGATCTCGGCACAAACTACCCCTGAATAAAGGGGTGGTATGGGAGGAATAAGTGAGGAAGAGGAGGTCATATGTAAGGGAGAGGCTCGTGGAATTGACGGCATCTCATAGAAACATGATGCGAGTTGAAATAGGGTACACACGAACATACCATCAACGTCTTACGTCACGAATAACGGGCTTATCTCCAAAGTACTATTTTAAAATAAACACATTTGATTAACCTTAAAGAGCGTGGGTAACGGTTGTTACAATACTGACTCACCATTCCCATCAGTTCTTCAAATTATATATGGTAAAATAGGGGTTAGCACTATTTGAGGAAGTCCGACAAATTACCTCAGTCAGTAGCGTGTCTGTTTACTGAGTTAAGAGTCCCGAGTTCGATTCCTGGCATGACTGAAAAATTTATCATTGGTGAAAGTTGGGTTTCCCCTTTCACAATGATAAATTAACTGTGTACTTTATGCAACCGTATAAAGAGCTAATTTTTTATTAATACCACGTTATACTTATTATTATTCGAGCTATATAATTATGTACCAATCACGCTAAGGGCCTTAGAGATTAGTAAGGTTATATTTAAAGTAAGTGTGCCCAAATTCGCAAGGAAAGAGAGTGTAAAGCCATATTGGATCAACCCTCCTCAGTACACCTGACAGAGATTCTGACCTTGATGTTCCAGTCACCTGCATTCTAGTATACTGTGAAAGTAGTGTCTTAGACCATGCGGGCACTGAAGTGAATGAAAAATGGTTTCCTTTGGATTAGAACCGATGTCTTTCTTTTTAAAAAAGGAGTTAAGGTAAGAACCTTTTTCTTTCTCTTGACACCTTGGAAATAAAAATATATTGCTATCGTAAAAAAATTGAACTCGAAATTTTGATAAATGTTGACGTTTCATGAACCCCTGAAACAGAAAAAGTTGTTTTAACGATGCCGTTTGTCTGCATCTTAGCCTAAATCTAAACCATTTTACCGATTGGAATGAAATTTTGAATCTAGGGTTTTAATAGGGGTCCCCCGAGAGGTTTTTAGTACCATCTAACCCTAAAATTAAGGGTGGCTTACTGAAGGGCAAAAAGAGAAAAATTCGAGTTTCTTCGAATTCGCTCAAACGATGTTTATTAAATTTTATATCTAGATACTGTTTATTACTATAAACAATATGGCAGCTCTCATTTTCCATATAAAAATTACTTTGAAAAAAAATATTTTTCCATTTTGATCAAATCACAACTAATTGAGATATGAAATAGATTTTCATTGTAAAGTTGTAGTACTATTTAAAATTAAAATCTCTTGTGTGAAATATATCTGTACAAAACCATAAACTTCTTATCTATAATCAAATATATACATTTTTTATGGAGCTCTTTGTCAGACACAGCCATTGGGACATCTTTTCTCAATGTTTCTATGACAATGTATATTATTTTGTTCATGTGATATGGTGGAGTGTTTCTGCAGCAATTTATATTATTTCGTTTCACAAATCCTATGAGTTTTTAGTAAATAACTCTATTTTAAGATAAAAGAGAAAGTATATACGGTGCACTGTACCATTTATTTGTTTTTTAACATAAGCGGCCAAATCTATTTTATTTATATCTGCGAGTGAGTGAGTGAGTGAGTGAGTATGTATATTGACTTTCAAGTATGCTCGAGATTCGACTAGAGTATGTTTTTTTTATCTGAGTAGACTTTAAAAAAACACGTTATTGTATGTCATGTCACACTCCAAGAGAATCGAACTCCAGCTCTCGGAATGTTCCACTTCCCTACCTAGTGAGATGTGACAGACCTAACCAGATGATGCTACCACATTCATGCCGATTAAATAAAAATATGTTTTTTTTTTCTCTTTACTTTTCTATACCGATCAAATCGGTTGTTAGTTCGTGGGCAAGATTAATTCACTCCTGTCAGGTTAGTAATGTTAACAATCCGTTTTGTCCAGACAGCGCTCGACGGGGCATTATTTGTAATCAAACAGACTTTCTCCCCTCTAAACCCCCCAAAAAAACTTGATATATAATGACGATCATTTTGTTTAAGAGCCCATCTCATGGATGACTAACCGGTAAATTTGATAAAAGATTACCGTAAGATGGGGCTACTTGGACATGCTCTGACACAGTGATTTTTTTACTAATATATATAGGAAATTTTTTCAATTAAGAGTTTGGGGAAAGGGTTGGCAGTAGAGTTGGGGGAGGGGGTGGGGAAGATTTTTCTTCAACTAAGGTTCCCTTGGTACCCCCCTCCTCACCACCACCACCCGAATATGAGCCCCATGGACTCAATGATTTCAGAGATGCGTCTCCGTTAGGAGACCCCCCTCCCCCCCCGGTTACAGAAACACTCCACTATAGCACATTAACAAAATAATATACATAATATACATTGTCATAGAAACATTGAGAAAAGATGTCCCGATGGCTGTGTCTGACAAAGAGCATCATAAAAAATGTATATATTTGATTATATGTAAGAAATTTATGGTTTTGTAAAAATATATTTCACACGAAATATTTTTATTTTAAATAGTATTACAACTTTACAATGAAAATCTATTTCATATCTCAATTAGTTGTGATTTAATCAAAATGGAAAAATATTTCTTTTCAAAATAATTTTTATATGGAAAATGAGAGCTGCCATATTGTTTATAGTAATAAACAGTGTCTAGATATACAATTTAATAAACATCGTTTGAGCGAATTCGAAGAAACTCGAATTTTTCTCTTTTTGCCCTTCAGTAAGCTACCCTTAATTTTAGGGTTTGATGGTACTAAAACTCTCTTGGGGGACCCCTATTAAAACCCTAAACTCCAAATTTCATTCCAATCGGTAAAATGGTTTAGATTTAGGCTAAGATGCAGACAAACGGCATCGCTAAAACAACCTTTTCTGTTTCAGGGGCTCATGAAACGTCAACATTTATCAAAATTTCGAGTTCAATTTTTTTTACGATAACAATATATTTTTATTTCCAAGGTGTCAAGAGAAAGAAAAAGGTTCTTACCTTAACTCCTTTTTTAAAAAGAAAGACATCGGTTCTAATCCAAAGGAAACCATTTTTCATTCACTTCAGTGCCCGCATGNTTCTAATCCAAAGAAAACAATTTTTCATTCACTTCAGTGGCCGCATGGTCTAAGACGCTACTTTCACAGTATACTTGAATGCAGGTGATGGGAAGATCAAGGTCAGAATCTATGTCGGGTGTACTTAGGGGGGTTGATCAAATAGGGTTTTACACTCTCTCTCTCTCTCCTTACAAATTTGGGCACAATTACTTTAAATATAACCTTACTAATCTCTAAGGCCCTTTGCGTGATTGGTATATATATAGCCCTAATAATAATGGGGGGGTGCAGAGGAGATGACCTTTTCGACTTCCGGTAAGATTTGTTGTCATTTTAATAGCGGTTGCACATCTTCAGACCCATAAATATGTCATTATTGGATTCTAGAATAACACACACCTTCGTATTAATGAGATGGATGGATGGTATTAAAAAGAAATACCATAACAAATCATGACTGTTTTAATTTGTCATTCGAGAACCCCAAATTTAAATCGTCTACAAGCGCATTTCAAGAGATTACTTTAAGGCCCAAACCAAAGTATGGTGATATTAGAAACGACCGAACTATTTTGTATTATGTCTTCCCCGATAAATAGGAGATAAAAAAATTAAATGTCTCAATAATTACAAACGCTAATTAAAATTATGAATATGTTGAAACCAAAACTAATCTCCAGGATGGGGTCTGATCTAACGAGCGACTCGCCTCTAATTACCAAGCGGACATCGCGTGTTTTTTTTTATCTTGACGCGCATGCGCTCTCACTTGATTCTTAGTGTTGGCTCTTAGGTCTTATCTTAAATAACACACGGTCCAGGACAAAAAAGAAGCACGTGACAGCTTGTCCGTCGAGGAATTATCATTCATGGGAGTAGAAGAGTATTTTATGTTTAGCACAAATTCGGATTATATTTTAATTTTACAAAAACACACACACACACATACACATACTGACACGCACTCAAGCACACAAAGTGACACATTATTTATGTTCAGTGAGGTCAAGAGAATTCATCGAAGTGAAGTAATAGCTACCATAGACATAATTCATGATGTCAGTTTCGATTAAATATCATCATTTAAATATTATATCATTACCTCATCCGCATCGGTCCTCGAATTGTCTAGGGTGCTACGCTCACAATAAACTAGACTTCCGATGACGGAGAGATTGGGGTTCGAATCCTGGTTTACTGTACTTAGGGAGTCTTTTTCCTAAACTGTTTTACACTCTCCCTCCATGAAAATACGGCTACACTTCCTCTAGATTCAGCCTTATACACATTAACGGGATTAGTACATGTGCATGGAAACCAGAACAGACATGGTGAAAAAAAATCTCGTTCAAAAACGATAATTTTATTTTAAACAGCATGTTTATATCTTTATTTTAAGGAAGACAGTTGATAGAAAATGCATCATTGAGAAGATATGGGAAAAACCGCAGCGATAAATCACAAATTAAAATATGTAATAATCCCTTCTAAAGTTGCATCCACTAGATATTATTACCACCTCGCCGTCACTAGCAATCCAATTCATTGCGAGACTTTAGACTAGACAATGGACGCCTTAAACACCGTGCTACCGCCTATGTGGACCCTTTATATCCACCTTTATTCAATATATATATATATATATATATCCACCAACAACTTAATAAAACTTTAACCGCCTGCAATATCGGGTTAAGTACATTCCTCTCATGTATTCCACAGTAAACTTCTTATATTTACAGACCTCGCGATCACACTAGAAAGCTCCCGTCAAATAACTAAAACCAGACCTCATTGAGCGATAAGTAAACAAGTATTTTAAACTCGGTGTCCCGGAAATTGTGCTGGATCCAAAACTATGTTAGTACTTAACTCTTTGGTAGTTTTTCTTAACTTTAAAAAAAGTTAATCCAAGTAGAACACTGTGGCTAGCACAGTAGGAATGGAATGGAAGACCTTTAAACGTTAAGGAACCCGTTTTCGATGCCATATGTGCTTGACTACATTTAAGATGTAACGGGGGGTGACAAAAAAATGAAGCTATAGTTAAAGTCCAAATTTTTTGAACTTTATAATATTCCAAAAAAACATTTTTGGCTTAAGCAAATAGATCATATTTTATAAATTATAAAATGAATCCTAAACACTGAAATAGAGCTCGGAATCTTAATTGCTTGCTCATGTTATATAATGGAAGATTTTCACACGTCCATTACAGACTCTGCCTTAAAATATGAGTGAAGAATAATCCTGGGTGAGAGACGACTCCTTTTGTGCTCTGTGTTTTGAGCATTGGCGTACTTAGCTAAAGTTACCGGGTTCGATTCCAGTGTCCAGGTGTCATGTTTCAATCTAAAGAATATTATATGTATATGCGGCTATAGCCGTACCTACCAACTGTAATATTTCGGATATTTATCCATCAAAATAAAATATTGATTTAGTACATCCAATTTAATGCTCTGCACATATCAACTACAACCGTTCTTGAATATCTTTAATGAGCAGAGTCCGGATTTTGTTGACATGCCATTTATTTTTTGGTTTGTCACATACAATGCTCATTATTACATAAAATCTGTTCATGATCCCCATGTTGTAGAAATGTATATTTTAAAGGTAATTTTTCAAAAAAAATTTTTTTTGTCATTTTGTAATTTAAGGTAATATTTTATTGTTTTGCGCCATTTTTTTGCATTTGGAATTTTAAGGAACTTTTAAGTCACTTTAAGGAATTATTGTTTAGTAAGTATATTTTTAAATACTAATGATATTTTAAAAATGCATGAATGCTCAAACATAATTTTTCATTATATATTTGTCTTAAGGGGAAGATAATGTTGGTAATAAGCTATATATCCTCTTTGTTTGTATGGTTGTAAAATATACATTCCTATAGATTAAGATCCTTTCAAATTTCGCAATGCCCATGAAAGATATTAGAAAACTGTTTAGATTACGTTGTGTAGAAAATTAAACTAAATGTTTCTATTGAACCAACATTAATTTAATATACTTTGGAATATAAACTGAAAAAAATAAGTATCTTAACTAGCCTTTTTTTCTATCTTAATATGTATGTATGAACTTTCCCTGGCCAAGCCAAGGACTAACGTTAAGTGAATCGGACACATCCTTAGGAGGAACTGTCTTGGAAGTAGAGATTGAGGGAATTAGGTGCTTAAGAAGGAGGAGGATTCAAATAGTAGTTGACTTGAAGGGAATTCTGGGAGTTGAAGAAGGAGACAGAGGACAGGGTGCATTGGTGGTCCAAGTTCACTGACTAATGGAATGAACCTTTAATAAAACAGAACACCTAATAATAATAATAGTAATAATAATTATAATTAATAAATTACATAAGAAAATAATCTAAGAATAGTTTATAGCTATACAAATAAATATATTTAAATATACTTAATTATTCCTAGTGTTTTTTTTAACTGGGTTGACAGTTCGTTTGATTTATAGTAATGTACCCACTAGAACATACATTCAAAATACCTTATTTATAAGATTATCACTATAAATCCAAGAACTAATAAATTCAAATATTATGTGGCAGATATAAACTCGCGGTGAAATCGTGTTGCTGGAAACGTACCAGCTAAAGGAAACCTGCCCCAGTGGACGGCTACGTTCCGGAGGAAGTTCTCTACACACAGACACCTTGCTCGCTTGCAAAACTCAACTGTTATGACTGTCTGCTCCCTAATGTTGTCATCAGCGGCCGTCTCCAAGTGCTAGTAAATGTTTTAATTTGTTCTGGAAGGTTACCCCCTCATCCCCTGTTCGTTTCCCTTTCCCAACACGTCAGTGCATCTTGTATAAAAACCCACCGCTCGCTTCATATTTTGTATTCTATTCTAACGACTCGTCGTAGGAACATTCTAGAAATCAACGAAGACTAGTAGTATAGCCATCTTTAGTACAAGGCCGCGGCTGTTGATATGGCAACACCGCAATACCTCTTATCTTTGGGGTTACTCGCCGTATTGCTCGCTCTGCTACGTGTTTATAAAACTCTCGTAATTTTACTGATTTTTGCTATAATTATTGGCACTTCAAAATATTATCAAAGGGGCTTGATAATGATTCACACAATGCGTTAACTAGAAAAATGTATTAAACAATTAAATTAAACTAAACATTGCTTTTAATTGGAACATTACGTTTTCATAATGTGAACACAATGACAATTTTATTTGTCACATAACATTTACTATATTTCAGCCATTGATTGGTTAAACAGGTGACTCATCAAAATATGAATATATATAATTTATATGTTTTAAATGTTAAACCTTATACACCTAAGCATTAAGTTAATTCTGAAAAATTGAAAAATCACACTTGGACATGGAAATTCAACCTGGGACCTTTGGATTAGTACGCCAATGCTCTAACCACTGAACTATTCAGGTATCGTCCCATGCCCAAGGTCATTGCTCATATTTTAAGGCAGAGTTCATGATGGACGTGCAGAAATCGTCGGCTACAAATGTGTGATTTATTATGATCACGAGCTATCAGATAAAGCAGCCACCTTCGACTCAGTAGTCGGCTTAATGCCCTGGTAGTACTTACGAGGAATAGACCGGCCATAGTATCTTTACAGCCTAGATTTCTGGTAGCTCTCCTTTAACTATTGGTAAACTTATAGTTTCTGTTCTAAGAACTTAACCTTTGTATCCCGTGACTCAATATGGAGTTAACTCATGCTGGCTAAGCCCGTTTAACTACCAACGTTGTAACTCTTTAAACTGGTATTTTCTAGATTTAGGTATTGTTTAACTACTATTCTTTTATATGCTATTAGGTTAAGGTCTAGTAGCCGTAAAGCTAGAGTAGTGTTATGTATTGTTGCATAACCTTAAACATATGATCCCTTCCAATTTAAATAGCCGTTGTTTTCAGGCAGACGTACCTTCTTTATAGAATGTGCGGTTGTACTGCATTAGCGAGTTACGCCCTTTTCTAATAAAGACACAACCATACTTTCTTGGTTGTGAGTCAAATTGGGGTGCTTCACACCTAACGCTCCCAATAGGGACAACAATGTCTAACGCAACTGATATAATTCCAATCGATAAACAAAGGAATGTTTTGTATATGATCACGTCAAACCATTTGTAATACTTTAGTATTTTTTAATTTAAATAAACTGATTTGTTAAACTTGTGTATCTCTCTTATGTTTCATGCAACACATACTTCTTTGTATATCTTTGTTACTGTATTCGTCACTTCTTCTATCTGAGAGGATAAGCGACGATACATTATTATTTAATAATTAGGGATTTTTCTTTTAATTAATTTTATTCTAAAGGTGATGAAAATTTAAAGATGTGTGTCTGGTACAGGGTCGGGTGGAAACAATTAGACGATCTATGCTGAGGAAAGTGATGGACAGAGTTCTGAGGTTTTCCTGACGTCCGTTGGAGCTCAACTGAGTGACATTATCTTCAAAAAGTGAAAAAGTGTAGTATATAGCTTACTTTTATTTATCTTGTGCATATTTACTTTTCAATTAAAGTGTTAATTTTCAAATTACTTACCGTCTAATTGTTTAGGCCCCACCCTCTATATTGTTCTTATTGGTCATAGTAATTGTTGGTGGATCAATATTAAGATGATTTTTATTACCAGTTCCTAGAATAATTTGTCTTCCTATATTTTTGAACTTATTAACTATTATACTATATTTAATAATATTATTACGGAAAAGTAAGATAAATTGATTGATCTTCGTTGTGATGGGCCGGTTCCAGTATTTTATCGGTTCCGGTGACGGTTCTCTTATTTCGGCTCTTGGTTCATATCTCCACCAAGCCACACAAATCAGTCTAAATCAGTTCAGTCTCCTTGCAGCACGTGTAAATGTGACGTCACTACTTACTAGCTCCCATCGATAAGCACATGGACAAAATGTCAGGTTAGTCTAGTATTGTTTACTGATATCAGGGAGGTTGGGGTTCGAGGCCCAGCCGAATGTATTGAAGATGTCTTTCTCTAGTTTATTTACCACTCTCCCCACACACAAATGATGGCACATTTACTCTAAATTCTAATTTTCTTAACTCTACTCTTTTAATGTAATTAAAATGTGTACGTACCGAACGGTTATTAAGAAGCGATGGATATAAAAATGATTTTAACAAGTCAAATGTAATTCCTTATTTTCAAACTAAATTAAATATTTCTTAACATCATAATTTAATATTGTATTCACAGTATTGATTCATAGAGCCATACTAATCTATTTATATTCATAGGCCTATATGTAGAAACATTTTTTAAAGAACTAAAAGCAAAAAAAAAAATTATTTTTACATAAACACAAACTGGTTCCACTACCTAAGTGAAGAAACGGGGTACCAAACATCTGAACTGATTCAGTCATAATTTTGATAAATAATTCCACTAATTGAATTAGACAAGGCTGCTTATAATGAAAATAAAATCTCACAAAATTTCTCAAGAAAAGTCCATTAGTGACTTTGTTATTGCAACCCAATGGATTCTCATTAATATGCATGCGCCTCTTTGTTTTTTTACTGGGGCCGTAAAATAACATCCATTAAATGTAATTTGTGTCGCCCTTTTTACTTTCTCTCTATCTTATAGGTAGAGAAAGTATGGTGATCGTCAAAAAAATCGAAGTCGAGATTTTGATGAATTTTGACGTTTCATGACTTCCTGAATCCGAAAAAGTGGTTTTTGAATTTCCGTCTGTCTGTCTGTCTGTCTGTCTGTCTGT
>CABFWB010000527.1:195412-220107 GCA_902151455.1 Timema bartmani
CCAGGGCACGAGACGAATCCTGGATAGCTCAGTGGTTAGAGCATTGGCGTACTAAGCCAGAGGTCCCGGGTTCGATTCCCGTGTCCAGGTGTCATTTTTCAATTTTCAGAATATGATATCTAGTGGAGTAATTCCCTATTAATAAGCATAAATAATAGCTCTGGCTATTAATTCTTAATCATTATAATATAGTTTACACTGGAACTTTCTCTTAAAATAGCATAACATATTTCTAAAACTAATACTTTAGTATGTTATATATATATTAAATTCGTTAAGTTTTGAAATTTGAAAATCGTATGTAGTAATATTTTAGAATGTTTTCTTGGTTTGACCTAAAATGTTCTCTGAATTATATTTTTTAAGCTGGGAGCATAGGGGCGAGAGAAAAATTAAACTTTTTTGAAGTTTCTATATTAAAACACCTTTTTGGCCCAAATAAATAAAATATGTCACCAGTAGAAACATAGAGCTTAATTTTCTTTACAGGGTGACCACAATACTTCTTTAATATTTTTCAAGAGTGTCCTGGAACTTAGTGAAAACATCTTCTCTTATTTTAAAAAGTTTATCATTAAATGCTAACATGCTCATGACAAATATTAATATTAACTTTTGGATAAAATTAAATTCTTTGTTTATAATGGAACAATATTTTATTTATTTCGTTATAAAATTGTTTTACTAAAAAACTGCAAAAACACTGGCCTTTTGTCCCGTCCCCTAAACTCCTACCATAGTGCAAGTGTGAAAATTTAATTTATATTTAAAATTTACTTTCTCTTCTATATTTTAACTATTAAAAACATTTTAGATTATGTCAGAAAGTATATTTGTAATATAAAGTTGTGTCATGAGTATAATTAAGCATTTAAACATATTATCAGCATTATACATGCCACCCAACCTAATCTGATCTTAAAACATCCTTTTGGTAATATGAGAAATACTAATGACGGTTGGTAGAGGCAAATCCAGCAGCACTACTCTGTGTAATACAGCTTCAACTCTTCTCAAGGGATTAAAATATCAGCGCCGCGAGAGGGCTACTATAGGCAAATTTAGCTTCACGACTGTATGTAATATAGCTTCAACTCTTATCAGGGGATTAAAACATTCACACCATGAGGTAGCGCCCTGAGATGTTTACTATAGGCAAATCTAGCTACACTACTGTATGTCTTATTGCTCCAACTCCTGTAAGGGGCTAAAAACATTTTTACCATGAGATAGCGCCGTGAGATGTTTGCTATAGGCAAATATAACTACACGACTGTATGTATGATAGCTCCAACTCCTGTAAGGGGCTAAAAATATTTCTACCATGAGATAGCGCCCTGAGATGTTTACTATAGGCAAATCTAGCTACAATACTGTATGTATTATAGCGCCAACTCCTGTAAGGGGCTAAAAACATTTCTACCTTGAGATAGCGCCGTGAGATGTTTGCTATAGGCAAAGTCTAGCTACATCACTGTATGTATTATAGCTTCACCTCCTGTTAGGGGCTTAAAACATTTGTTCCATGAGTAAGCGCCGTGAGATGTTTGCTATAGGCAAATCTAGCTACATGGCTGTATGTTATATAGCAGGGTGGAGCGCGATGGGAAGGTGTTAAACGTGCGTGCGTGGCTAGTGGCGTCCGCATCTGACATTAAGGTGCACCCTATGGCTGGGTGTTGGACTACTTCTACCTGGGTTGGAGTGACTCACTCCAATAAAACCAGCACAGGGTGCCTCCGTGGTAGTGATCCTAGGGTCACGTGTGTTCCGACTGGCCACCAGGGTAGGTGGCTAAAACCCCTTGGGAGGTGGCTTCATCCTGTAAAAGTTGGTATTTTGGGTTCATACGGTTGGTAAGCTAGACATTAATAATTACTAGTTCCAGCTATAAGAAGTTGGGAACACACGAGTGATTTACTGAGATAAATGTAGCTAGTCCAAATAGTGTATAATATTATTTAATAATTTGGCTAGTATTTGAAAACTGCATACATTTAACTTGCGAAAAATTAACCTTGTATCGTTTTTATTAACTTTCCAGGTATTATAATGTTTTTTTTACATGTTATTTTCAAAATAATTATATATTTTTTAATATGTTCTTTTTTTTTTTTTACAGGTGAGTGTGTTTTAACCTACTAGAGTACATATGCCCAATCTAGTCTCTTCAGCCCATGAGTAAGTTAAATTTTATATACACATTTGTAACATTATTACTTTTAATTGTATAAAATTGTAAAACAATATGTTACTTATTTTTATTACTCTGTATCTGAAATAAATTGAACTTTTAGTTATATTCTAAATGCTATTTTGAGGATTAGCGCAAATCTGTACATTTATTTATCCTGATTTCAATTGAGATTTAATTAGTATTAATATTGGTCATTGGTTTGATTTGAAATGTATTGTATACTTGGCATTCAATTCTTCTATAATCGTGAAGGAACCACAATATGTTTCAAGAAAGATCGTTGTTATGCTTAGCATGTCTAGAATTTTTTCTCGAAATAGATTCGAGCTATGCTTATCATGTTAAGCCTTCGTGTTTTAAATGTAAAAATCTTAAAATTGCACCTTATATGGAAATCACAAATCTCCTTTGTAATCTTGACATTGTAACAACTTTCTACATAAAGGTGAGTCATAGTATTGCTTAATGTAAAATATATTTGGATAATAATGACTCATGCTATTTTGTGACGACATTGAATGACATTTTAAAAATTGAACGTCATATTATTGGGCTTTAAACATAATTTAATATAAAATATATTATACATACTTTACCAAAGCTAAACTATGCCTAAACGCTCACAATATAATCGTTATAATAGGATTATTGAATCTTTTTGATTGTTTCACTTCTTGAGTTGAATTTTGAATTTAACGTTAAGTTTTTTAATACATCAGTTTCTATTGTTCTCAATTTTGATTAAAACATTTAAATTACCAAACTCGGTGACATGCTTGTTTCTAGTTTTGATTATTTACAGATTACTTCAAAATTGAATTTAATTCTACATTATTATGGGCGAAGTGGGGCAAGTCCATAATTAAATATGCGATATCAAGGCTATTTGTATCCATGAGTTTTATTAACGTTTAGTTTATTCGTAAAAAGTTTACATATACCTGACCTATTTTATTTGATTCTTTCAAATTACGGCGATGCTTAAAATAAAAACCACCTAAGGTAGTTTTCAGATTTTTTAAACGTTGATATATTCTGCACGCTCATATGAACACACAAACATAAAAAAATATTATTTTTTAAACTTTAATATTTGTTTTATTTGTATTTAACGATTGATTTGAAATGTATTTAAAATTATTCTTAGAGCCCTGGGATCAATCTCCGACTTAGTACACTAGTTTAGAATTTTTTTACATTTATATATCCTATCATCTTTAGAAATGAGCTAAAGTATATATATATAGGGTTCACCGTGTACCTTTGCCGCTATTAAAAACCTTAATTTTCAAATAAATCATGCTACTATCATTGCATACATGTAGAATACAATGAAAATTGTAGAACCAATAGTTCGTCACATCGACCCAAAGATAAAATAAAAAACATTATCTTAGCAAAGTCCTCTTAAGGAATATTTAATATATCCTAAGTAATGGTCTATACATGATCAGGCTGACCCACAGATTAAAATAAAAAATACCACCTTTACCAAGCTCTCTTTTAATATCTACATCTTTGGTAAAGATTATATATATACATGATCATATTGACCCAAAAATTAAAATATTAAATATTATCTGCACGAAGCCCTCTTATCTTTAGCATATTATATATCTTTGGTAAAGGTTATAAAGATCTTATCGACTTAAAAATGAAATAAATAATATTATCTCCACCAAGTTATCTTAGATGGTATAGATAGTTTTGGGTTTACATAATTTTATATTTATATACTCATGAGAGTTGCGCAGTGTTGACATTTTAGATAGTTTGGAAACGATTAAAAGTGGGAATGGTAGACATAATTATTATAATTCCATTGTAATGTTTTCAAATATACTTGTTACAGGACAACATACACTATTTATACTGTACTCCCTGAAAGCCTAACAAATTCCTTTATACACAACATCCCAGTGTAATTCACACTTTCACCGCTCGTATCGCTGCTGTGTCGACGTCGGTCCAATAAACGCAACTAATGTTACTCCACGGAATGCCCGGGCGTTGTTGCGTAACCGCCTGTGAAAGCTATATTGCGTGCGCCTAATGTGAGTCCTCTTGTATATGAACTGAACCTACAACCTCCCTCCTCATACATTCTATCTCCCTTTTCCTCCTTGGTTTGGATGACGACTTCTGGCCAGATAAAGTTAGTTCTTGCAACTACCACAAAATGGCGTGGATAGATCTTATCATCTTTACAGATATCCTACTAGCAATATATTCTTTCCCAATTAATTTATATTTATTTGTATATATAATTGACCAACCATAGAGAGGTATTGTTTTAACTTGAGCATTTATTTCCTCTGATTATCTATCCAGATGTTTTTTCCACGATAACAGTCAATTAGTTTGACCAATCTTAACTAAGCTTGGCAGGAACATTATTTAAATCTAGAACAAATAATATATGCAACTTGTTTTTCAATCTGGTCATCCGTTTCAATATGCTGATCTCTCAGATAATTTGATGTTTAATAGCTTATTTTGAATGATTTAAATTTAAAATTCTAAGCAATTGATCGAATACCTTGAGTATATATTTTTTTAATTTGAAATACATCGCGAGACTGACCTTTTAAACCATGTGAACAAGGGTGATCCTCTAAGAATACAATGTATTATTAAATATAATATTAACTTGTTTTCTTTCCAGTTTTATCACAATAAAAATATTAACTGAAAATTCAAGGATAATTATTTATAGGAGATATTTCAACTTGAACTCCAAAGATAAGGTTGTAGTAACGATAAGAACATGGAAGGAGGAAGGTCTAATGTAACTTTGTAGATACATGTTAAGTTCTTTTTTTTTCATTTATTTGAGGTATTTAACGTTCACTTTATGAACCAATTGATTATAAATAGGACACGATTTATAAACCAACTCAAATCTATAACAGATACAACATCCAGCCCCCCGGACGTTAATGTATTACTGTGAAAGGGGAAACCCACATTTCCCAATGATACATTTTTCGCCCATTCCAGGAATTGAACCTGGGACCCTTAGCTCAGTAGACAGACACGATACCAACTGAGCTAAGATTTCAGATGAACATATAATAAACTACTCTTGCATCTAGTAAAATATTAGTACCTATTTCAAAGCATTTTTTTAATAAAAATATTAATATATTTATAGATTGATTATTTTCACTAGTCTATAAAAATATAGGTAATGCAGACATATATTAACAACAGTTACCCTGTGAATTAATTAATATTTTATCTTACATTTGTTTCAAACTGTAAACTTCATTCTTTTTATTTAAAAAAAAAGCTTCAAGGGAGTTTAATTTGAAAGTCACCTTAGAGGTACGATTGTCTAAGTGAATCAAATCTTGAGATCGCTATAGTAATTTTATTAATTTCATGCACAGTCATAATTTGATCGTTAATTTGATAACTTTGCTTTTTTTACTTGTTTTTATTTTTTTATTTATTATGGCACCTTTCTGCTTGTTAAGGTTGCATACATTTACTCTAATGGGTTAGGGATGAAGAAGGAAGCATTTAAGAGGTAATCCACCCTCATTTGCGTGGAAGGAGAGTGGGAAATTATTTAGGAAAAACCACCCTCGCTAAGCCTGATTAGGATTCTAAACCTGATCTCCCCATCATCAGCAGGCCAGTCTGACACGAGTGTGATACTTTAGACCATTTGGCCAATTAAGCGTGTAGTTCAAAAATTAAATTTACATTGTTTGATTTTAGTTTTGGTCCATTTTGAGACCTGTGTTTTAAATTTATTGATCCACACCTAAGTAACAACACTTACACATAAATTTGCGAGGCTTCAACCTCAAAAAGGAGGCTTGATTTTATTTTTAGGACTGCTCGTGATGTCGCATAATTCGATTACTCAACCGCCCTTAACCTCTTCTACCTCTTACCCTCCCTTCCTCCCACCCTACCCCTCTAATACCTTTCCAAGCACATCTACTACCTCACACCCTTTTCTCACCTCATTTACATTCCGTACTAATCACTCCTCGGGGCATTTTTACTATGTTAATGCCCCTCTTGTTCAAACTCCTCCCCCCCNCGGGCATGTTAAATGCAAATTCAATTGTACAACCTTGGCTCTTGTTCTGTATTGAAATCAAGAGCGGAGGGTTTTTGAAGTGTCGAACCGTAAGAACCGGATCACTCTCTCTCTCTCTCTCTCTCTTATTCTTTCATTTTCCAAACTGAGCGTTTTATATAACTGGTACTTCTTTGATGTCAATTGTGATTTTTATTGTTTTTTTTGTTTTGTTTTTATGTGAATATATTCGCTGATACGTGACGTCTGATTCAGCAAACTTGGTTTTCCGTTAGAATTGTTTGAAGGAAAATACCCCTTACCGCATATTTTACTTTATTTGAAAAAAAAAAAATATTGACATTATATCTCGCATACTAAAAATAAACACAAACGCTAAAAGTACACTTGTTGGAACTTTTATTTTTATTTTAACTTTATTCATCCTGTATTCTACGAATTGTTCTATTCAAAATATGTGCCGAAGAAGTAAAAAAAAAAAAGTACTCCACATGAATTGAATTTGTAACTTTGAATGCTAAGAGCCTGAAGGAATATAACGAAGGATGGTATCATAGCGTGGCAGTGAATTTGTTTTGCATTTCATTGTATAACTCTATCTAGTCTTACTTTATTTCCTTAGACCTGCAACAAACTATATTCATAATAATCCCAAGTTTATATTTTCGGAAATAAACAGATAGTTTTACAGTTTTTTTTATGCTTGTGAAACTTACTATCTCCCCTTGCATGGGTAGAAGAAACTTAAGGGGCTTGAAAGCAAGGGGTTTAGGAAAATCTTTGGTACAAAAAGATATTTAAAAAATTGAGAGTGGAGGAGGTTACATAATGATGAGCTTCATGTTCTGTACTCATCAGCTGACTTTGTTAGAGTGATAAAATTTCGCAGGATACTGTGGGCAGGACATGTACTTATTACTTTATATTTATTTAGCATTAATATTAATAATATTTCAAAGCGCTCTTAACACATTAAGGTGTGACTATAGGGAAAGCGATAGAATACCAGTGTTTTTGTAGTTTTTATAGGAAAACTTTTTTGTCTAAAAAAAAATATTGCTTCCATACAAAAATAGAGTTTAATTTTCTTCACAACAGTTGTTGAATATTTGTCATGATCATAGCAGCATTATATGAGACATTTTTAAATGAAAAGAAAAAGTTTTCATTAAATTCTAAGACACCCTTGAAAGATATTCAGCAACTGTTGAGATCACCATGTGAAGAAAATTAAACTATATGTTTCTACTGAAGCAATATTTTATTTATTTTGACCAAAAAAGTGTTGCTAAAAAACATTAAAAACACTGGTCTTTTCTCGCGTACACTACATTCCCACTTTAAACACATTAATTTTAAAAATGTCCTTCTAGCCCCACCCTCCCTCTATTTGCTTATAAGAACGTACATGAGAAATAACCTTGCAACTGCAAAAAAAAAATCACCTATTTCAAGACCGATAAAAGCTGTATTATACTTATTTAAAAACCTATAGTTCTAATTTAAATGAGTTTTTAAGTTGTTCTGATAAATTTTATCCCAAAACCTACTTGTCATTTTAATGACAGTTTTTCTCAAGTTTGATATAAAGATTTTTTCTTGTTTTGTTTTACACTTCATCCAAAGTGTATTTGTCAATTTTATGATAATATCTTGATCCCAAAAATTTCCTAAATTTATAAACCTAATGAAAGGAAATCTACCCGTTTTTAGTTGTTGTTGGACCAAACAAAATAGGGAAGCTTACGTGCCGATGAATGAGCAAAGCTGTTCCCTTCTGTCATTGTGACAAGTGTCTGGAAATTAATTCAATGCGCTGCTTGAAAGAAGGTAGTGGTAATTTACACGCGGACCAAATACTTCCCGCCGACTAGCAACAGTTTCGCCACTCGCACTCAGGGGAGAGAAGCATAGGCTCCTCGGCTTACGTCAAACGGGGTGACAATTATTTGAAGAATGGTTTGGAATCAAGGTAGAACAAACTAATTTCAGTATGTCAGAGCACATTTTCGTTTAAATCATCCATCATCCCTTTGGTAAAAACCACCCTCAGCACACCAGACCAAGATTCAAACCTAGATATCCCCGTCATTGGCTGTCTAATCTACTGCGAGATTAACGCGTTAGACTATGAGGCCACTGAAGCTGGTCTAAATATTATTAATTAAAACTATTATCACAACATAGGCTTATCCCCCACAATTTTTGCGCGAATGTTGGTAGTGTATATACACATATATATGTATGTGTGTATAATTATATGGATTTTATACCAACATACTTTCTTATTCCTAACCATTAAACTCTTTTTTTTAAGGTATAAATAATATTACTATAGAAATAAATATATTACTGCCGGCAATTTTGCAATAAAGTAAAATACACATTTTTCTTATTTAGCCTTATTTTTACTTTCCCAAAGCCTTTGAACAATTCATTCCGTATTTAGAAGGGCGGAATATTGGCATGGTTGTACATCCCAAGAGGCTGGGTTCAAACCCTGATTGAATGAACTTTTACAACTCTTTGACTTTGTTATTCCCATGTTTTTATCTGGTGCATTTTCTTCAAATTCAGCTTCCTCATAATATGTATTTTAATTTTAGCTCATCTAAATCGCTAAAAGTGAATACTAGAATTTTCCACAAATGTTAAAAATATAAGAACAAACTTTGATTAACAAATCACTTTATTTTGATATATAGTGCCTCTTTATTAAGGAGGGCTATAAAGTATAACTTTATGGATAATATTTTATGAAAGCGATAATAATATAATAACTATACATTTTTATATTTTTGTGTGTGTTTTTAACTGCTGTTAAACTTAAAGATTTTTCATATTTGTTTAGTTCTTTATACACAAAATAGCCAAACTTTATATTTTAAACAAATACCGTAAATATTAAAAAGGGAGTAGAGTAAATCGATTCATTGGTAGTTGAATTTTGAAATAAACATAATTATTTACATGAAGTAACGCTATATATATTTAATATGTTAGTTTAAGGTCCTTGGTCCTCGTTTATAAAACTTATTACAAAGTTCTTGAAATATAAATAATATTATAACACTAGTTTATCTTTAAAAAATATATATACTACTGACTCTATCATTAAAGCTTCTTTATTTGGCTTCCACCTAGTAAATCTTTAGACATAAAAAGTAGTCACTGAACAAATTTTCCCCTATAGCGTGGAGTGGAACTGCATTTTGGTATGGAATTCAATACTACTAATTTTTGCGTTCAAAATTGATAACATAATATATTATTAGTGCTATTTTACAATCATTGACACCATACCAAACTTGGCCACTGTATTATTATTATTATTATTATTATTATTATCATCATCACTGCGTCTTACTACCCGTTCGGGTTATACGCACTTACGCTAATGTATAATGGTAGGGTGATTGTGAGATGAAATGGAGGACCTACAGTTTAACGTGGGATCCGAACCACGGTGGAGGCCTGGCATTCCTCACATTCACAAGTTGTGATTAATACACGTCTTGTCAGAGGTGAAGGAAGGGTTTGGCAATCAGATAAATCTGTGCCGGGACCGAGGATTGAACCCCGGACCCCCAGCAAAGAAGTCTGACACCTTACCCCTAGACCACCAGGTCACCTTGGCCACTTTAGATCATATGAATTGACATGTGAATGTATAAAAAATGTCAAATAAAGTTTTGTAACCGTCATATATTGTTCTTCCCCCATAGTCATGCACTAACATGGCAATAATTTTAGGTAATTTTTTCTTACATTGGTCTAACCCACAAAGATGTTCACGTGGGTTAGACGTAGGTAATATTTTATCTGGTCTATCGGGCGTGGGGAGGTCAAGTTTTTATTTCTAGTCGGGTGTACTAAGTTCTCCCCCTCTCACCCCCTTATTGCCACCATTAAAAAAAAAGGTTACATTTTCTCTTTAAGCTCATCCTGCTTCGTCCTATTAATATAAATATGTGGAATTCCGGATGGGTGGTGAGTCGCGAAACTATAGAAACTCGATTCACACGTTCTCCAAAAATAGAGCGCAGAATCGGTTTGAGTGGCGCAGCAATTCACATTATATATATTTATCCATGATACATTTCGACGCAAACTTAAAACATCTTATTATCAACATATTCTATTTTATAGTGGATAGACACATATTTTAGTTCATAGTCACAATGGATGTTTTCAAATCATAACGCTGTGTCGTGGGTACAATTCCAAAACATCGATACACACGTTTTACATTAACGGATCATTTCAAATCTCCCCAGTAAAGTTAACAAAGCTGTCTGATTGCTTCTAGTTATACTGCGCATGCGCACTGATTTGAGATGGTGGGTTTTGAAATTTGATGGTTCCTCCCGTATTTGAAGAGTGGACGAAGTAGAGATGAGTTGGAGTTGAATGGTTGGTGACAATGAGGCGGGAAATTTGTGATTGTTTCGGACCTCGTCACGTGGCCCTATTTCTGTTCTGCAATTCATTTATCAGTGAACGTTTAAATCCAAAATAACTATTCATATGTCATAGATCTACATAATTCATTGAAACTAACATTTTAAACGGATTGCAATAGTTCACATTCATTTAAATTTATGACAATGAAGCACCGAGTTTGTATCTCCAATAGTTATTAAGTGGATGAATCTTGAACTTGGGACGAACCTGGTTATCTCGGTGATAGACCATTGTCAAGCTAAGCCAAAGGTCCTTAGATCAAATATCATGCCCAATTGTAATTTTTACATTATATATTTGAATTATTATCTCTGCAGATTAGAGTGTGTGTGGGTGTAATAAGTATACAGATTATTTAGAATCATCTTAGACGCCAATTCACGAGACATTTATTTTGATGGCCCTCTACTGTAGTAAGTTTTACCCAGCCCTGCCTTCCCTGGTCACATACACACTTCCATTTCCTCACCACTTCGTTTGCACAATGAATACAAATTATTTGAAGCACCGAACCGCTTGTCTGTTTGTAGAATCCTTCACCCGCTCTGCTAGCGCCCAACTTTGTGTTTCGTTGTAATTTTTAGCCGCACTTTGAAGAACGCCCATTCTTCCTTCAGATTAGATTACTTTTCCCGCCCTTTATAAACCTACCTCCTTTGCTCGCCCCCACGAATATCTTGTATCCCTCTCTTTCTTTCTTTCACACATTTCTTATTCCGTATCTTTCTCTCTCTCCTTTTTTTTTACCTCTTTTTCTTTTTTATGTACTCATACCGCCTTTTCTAGTCTTTCTCAACCTTTTCTTGTCCATGGTAATCAAGTGGAATTAGTCATGAAGCAAAAACTATATACGCCTTTCTTTACTTTAAACATTTTTTTTTCTTTCTTCTCTGGTTTGGTATGTCTATTGTCTTAAGTAAATCTTTTTAGAAAAAAAATACATGTGGAAATGGTTGTTTTTTCCCCCTAGTTTATAAAACTAATTAACATTTACTTTTCCTTGTGACGATATGTATTATATATATATGTATATTTATTTATTTATATAAAAGCGAGGGGTATGTTTGGTGTTCAGACTCGAGGTGGGGTTGAAGGTAACATAAGTATAAGCTCTTTTATAGGTTTAAAAAATATATATAAATTAACACTTTTTGGATCAAATACATACAATTTTGCTTCAGTATATACGTTTAGTTTAATTTCGAAAACCATCAATCGAGATAGTTCTTGAATATTTGCCATGTGCTTCCCGACATTTAACGGAGACATTTTCTTCTTCATTAAAAAAAAATCTTCTGTTCAAACTAAGCGATATTTGAATTATTATGTTCAATAAAGTCTTATCGTTATAAAAAGTGAAGGAAAAAAACTGAACTTGCATGATTCTAGTTCCCTTCCATGACAACTTTAGGACTCAACCGACCAACATAAGTTTATTTTTTGTTTTGATAACTATTTTAATTAAATTATAAAATACATTGTCTTACTTATCATATAATTATAATGAAGTATATGTACAAGTACTATGGTTAACATAAAATGGATTATAACTTTCCATTAAGGGTTTTCCACATCACGTACTGTACAGCCTACTTAATTTCAAAATAAGTTATATATTTTTTGGAACATGTGTTTAGTTAGTTAGTTAGTAATATCCGTAGTTTAAGATTATTTTGTGTAGCTACGGGAGATCCGAGGGAATACACTTAAACCGTTCTCAGAACAGAAACTAGTAAGATTTCACAACTAATCATTAATAAGGTGTATATAAATAGATAGATAATAGATATATATTTGTTATAAATTATATAATTTAAATTTTAAGTTAATAAACCCATTATTAAGACTCAGGATGGTAAATATCTATAAATCACAAGCTACACGCCAGACAATAAATAAAATATTTAAATCAGAAATGGAAATATCGTTGTGTTTTTAGCCCCACTTCTTACCACCCCGTCGGTTTATACGCCGATATGTAATTAATTCATCTCGCAGAACTACCTACTTAGTCAAACCTGAAGGAGCTTAGAACTACCTACTTTGTCAATCCTGAAGGGGCTTGGATCTACCTCCTTAGTCAATACTGAAGGGGCTTAGATCTACCTCCTTAGTCAATACTGTAGGGGCTTAGACCTACCTACTTAGTTATTCTTGAAGGTGATTAGAACTCCCTACTTAGTCAATCCTGAAGAGGATTAGAACTACCTACTTAGTTAATCTTGAAGTGTAGACCTACTTACCTCCTTAGTCACTCCTGAAGTGGCTTAGAACTACCTCCCTTGTCAACCCTGAAGTGGCTTAAAACTACCGCTTCAGTCAATCCTGAAGGGGCTTATAACAACCTCCTTAGTCATTCCTGAAGGGCATTAGAACTATCTACTTAGTCAATCCTGAAGGTGATTAGAACTCCCTACTTAGTCACTCCAGAAGGGGCTTGTAACAACCTCCTTAGTCATTCCTGAAGGGCATTAGAACTATCTACTTAGTCAATCCTGAAGGGGATTAGAACTCCCTACTTAGTCAATCCTGAAGGGGATTAGGAGTACCTACTTAGTCAATCCTGAAGGTGATTAGAACTACCTACTTAGTCAATCCTGAAGGTGATTAGAACTATCTACTTAGTCAATCCTGAAGGTGATTAGAACTACCTACTTAGTCAATCCTGAATGTGATTAGAACTATCTACTTAGTCAATCCTGAAGGTGATTAGGAGCACCTACTTAGTCAATCCTGAAGGTGATTAGAACTCCGTACTTAGTCAATCCTGAAGGTGATTAGAACTATCTACTTAGTCAATCCTGAAGGTGATTAGAACTATCTACTTAGTCAATCCTGAAGGGGATTAGAACTCCCTACTTAGTCAATCCTGAATGTGCTTACAATACAAAATAACTTAAAGAGTAATGCAATTTTTTTGTCGTCTCTGTTTCTCAGTTTCACCCCCAAAGTATATCGGTGTGACACGTTAGGAGTGCACAGAACCTGCGCAGTGTCGCGTGGACCCCCCTACTCCCTCTCTTATCCACTCCTCCCTCCGGAGATTCGACTGCTAGCGTACCAGGGTCGGTTCCTAGTGCAACCCTCAGTAGCTTCCCGCCAAGCTTGGCTAGCGGACAAAACACCCCCTTTTCGGCCGCGCTACTGCGCAGCGCTTAGCGCGCAGCCCCTCTTCACAACCTCCCATCATGCCATCATCATCATCATCATCATCCGACAGCTTTTGTTGATGCCGTCGTCGTCGTCATCTTTTTCGGTCTGTTCCGTGTCTGTAAATCGCGTGGGACGATACTCGGGTGGACAGTTCGGACTTTTTGTGATTGACGTTCCTTTGTTTAATACGTCATATCCAGGAGTTCTTCGTTTATTTGAATAGTGGAAAAAAAAAAGATCCAAATAACGTGATAGTAAAAATAATCCTTCATACATATAGTATCGAAATAAAATAAACAAATTTGATTGTTTGAAAACATATGTGTATATTCTGTGTGCTTCTGCTAATTGGTCCTAATTGAAAAGTTAAGTGTACAGTGCCAGGTAAAACTTAAGACACATTTAAAAAAATAAGTTTTGTATGTGTCGATATACTAAAAAAAAAAGTGTATGATAGTCAGTTGTCAAAGTTAGTTAAAAAGAATAACTTAACTATAATCGATTGTTATGAGTCTTACATCAATATCAATGTTTCCGATTTATTGTTGTTATATTAATGGGATTTTAATTAGTAGATAGATCATATATTGCAATCTTTATTCTAAGCTAGTCTAATATTGGAAACATTGCTTAGTATTATCGAATTAAACTTTAAGCTATCTATAGTAGTTTATTTTTCTCTTATCTTGTTAGAGAATCGAGTACTACACCATTAAAACTATTTAATGATACCAATAATGAGTGGTCGAGTTAAATGTGTCTACATTTCTTTTCCATCGAGTCTAATCTACTTCACTGAAAAGTGTTACGTGTGCGTCCAATGCTCGTTCTTTTATCGATGGTGTTTTAATTGATACAACCTGCTTGTTAAATGGCTGTTCAAAAGTTCATCGAGTGCTTTTAATTGAATTAGGTGATCTGATCAGCGATGGTAAGTTAAGATAATTGAGATTATGGTGTAGGTGGATACAGGGCATTCAGATTAATCTCGTTAGGGTTAGAGAGTTGCCCATTTATATTATCTTATCCTCTACGACCAAGATAACAGTTTCTACTCGACAATAAACATAAAATTGATTTATTTTGTTACTTAGTATAACTTAATCATAAAAATATATCTACTAAATTTATTTAGGTTAAACTTTTCGACGTATTTATTTTAAATTCCAAACTTATTCTGCTTTTATTAATTTTTCAATTAGTATTATAAACTTTTTTAAGGCATGTATATTTTTTTATAAGAACGCAATGGTTTAGTTTTTAATAGCTTGGAAAAAAAACACGTAGATTAAAGTTTAATAAAATCACCTCTAGGATTAGAATTATTTTCTAAGTCTATTTTCCTATCATGAGTAATGATATGCATAATAGATTTAATACAACTCCTCATTCTAGTGAACAATAATATAATCTCTCATTTAAAAGTTTTAATTTAAAAAATATAGACTTTTTGTTTATAAATCTAGAAGCTTTTTCTAAGGTTTCATGTCTGAATTAATGACACAATTTTTAAGTAAAGTTTCTTAACCATACCTACACACTCAAACAAATATATTAACTAGGAAGAAAAAACGTGCTTTCTTAAATTCAAACTATGTCCGTAAACTGTAATTAAAGTATCGTGAAAAAAAAGTAAGATTAATTTTGTATCTAGACTCAAATTTTGAAAGAAAATATGCTAAAAAATTATTTTAATTGTATCACTTGATACGTTTAGTATCAATATTTGTTGTAACACTTTTCTATTATTTTAGAAATAACTTATTTCTTTTTATATATAGTTAGTTAAGAAACTATCTTTTGAATGAGGTGGATATTTGCAAGCTACATTTATGTTCTTTTCATTGAAAAGTTTAAGATTATAAAGTGTTAAGAGAACACTTTATGTTCATAAATAATAAAAAACCATCTTATAACTAATATCTAACATATCTGCCTTAGCTTATACAGTAAACAGGATTAATAAACTGGAATTTAAAGGAAAATATTATATAAGGTTTCATTTTAAAACTATCTCAATTTACAAGTGTATAAATGTTTTAAGAACTAGAGGCTGTATTTAGTATTTAATTAACTACTAAACACACTTTCTCTGTTCAAAATATGCTTATGTCGACAAGTGTTATATTTTACCCAGCAATAACTGGGATTCTAAAACTGAAACAATTATTTTCCAATACATTATTTTCAAATCATTCTCACTATTTTTAACGATAAATGCATTTAGCAAAATGCTTTCTAAAATCTCCCCTTATTTTGTTTTGAATCAAAGTGACTTAAAGGTCAACCCATTTCTTCTAGCTAGAAGGTACACGCTAAAATACATTCCCTTTAAGGCAACACAAAATGATTGTGAACTCGGCGAAAAGATTTTGCCAGCTGCCTTTTTTTTGGTAGAATATAGGTTGAGAATGATTTTGAACATATCTAAATGAATAATTTATTTATCTTTTTAGAGTTATATATTGCTTGTGTGTACAATATTCATGACAAATTGAGCAATTCCCAGGGTGGAAAGGAAGTGAAAGCAAACTAAGTATTGTTTGAAGTTTTTACTCAAAAAAGTAATTGATAAAAATTTAAAAAAAAAATGCTTTATTGGATACGTTAAGTTAAATTTTCTACACATAATAAGATCAACAGTTCTTGGATATTTGTAATGGTCATCGCAGACTCGGATAACAACTTTTTATCTTCATTTAAATTTTATTTTGTCTAAATTCCATTATATTTATGACAAATATCTAGTAACTATTGGTATTACATAGTTTATGAACTCAAGATAAACGCATGTACTGAAGCAATCAATATGTTATTAATTTGGTCAAAAAACTATGAAAACTGAAAATATTGATGGCTTTAACTTGCGTTCGTTTCCATCCCATCATAAAGAAGACCTCATTCACAGTGGGATCCACATTTTTTGTTTCCCCTTTCACAACAAGCTCTATTTTTTGTACAACAGCTTATTCACATAGTTTATGTTACGTAATAAGCAAATATACTTTTTAAAACTTGCTTGGACAAATACTTAGCTCCTATACAATGGGCTTAAAGAACTAATTCTTTTACCTAGTGGTGTACGGTCATTTATAATTATTGGAACTAATTTATCTTTGATCTACTTAGATATACTTTCATTTACTCACATGTGTATTTATTTGTGTTTACCATCATTATTTAAATGTATACTAAATATTGTATTTTCTTAATAATAGTGCTAATAATAAACATCACAATAATCATCCTAAGACAGCTTGAATTATTATTAATATTATTATTATTATAAAGAATATGAAATATATATATTATAATAATAATTATGATGAACATAGCTAAAAACACCTTTTTTAGTAAAAAAATAAAGTTAATACTACATTTACTAGGCTCTTAGTTCAAGATCAGTTTTGCTATTAGCTAAGATCCCACTTATAATAAGTTTCTAGTAGCCCAAGTTCTTGCTTTCTCTCTTTTCACGGTCATATTAATATATTTTTTACCCATAGAGGGACTTGAGCTAATATATCTCAGAGGTTTAAGAACAGCCTTAAAATAGTCTTGGCTGTTAGAACTATAAATATATTTATTAATTTGTTGGTGGAATACTCAAGTTTAGATCTTACTTGAATAGCTACATGGGTAGCTCACGTCATATATCAACAGTGTGCCTAATATCAGGAAAATATTTTAGTACTGGTCAGGCACACATTTAAAAAAAATGTTAATTTAAGATTAATTAATTGGGGGAAGCCAAAAAGGTAAAGTTTCCTTTTATAGCATAAAAAACGCTTTCAAAAGTGTGTTTAGAGTTTATTTGAAAGATATCACTTTTATACCTTTAGTCTGAGTACAACAAGCTCCGTTTATGGTCCATCTGTTGCAAACATTCTGACCAACTACAAACACCCCTACCCTCACATGTCCAACTGGTTACTCTTATCTTTTATATCCCTCAGTTTATAACCACTTGGTTCAAGTACTGGGTCCCGCCGTGTCGCCGCGCTGTGAGACGGAACAATTAGATTATCAAGATTTAATTTATCTAGAACTCCGTAATATACTTTTATCGCCAGGATAAAGGTGTAGGAGTGTTCAAGGTCAGATATCCCTCTCTCTCTTTGACTTTCGTATAATTTCGAAGGAAGAATAATTATGTTATTTATAATGAATGGGTTAGAAATCTCTCACTGAATATGACATATATCAATATATAATCACTTTTAGAATACCTACTCAACATTATTTCAACACCATTTAGGGATTAAATTACATTTATAATGGAATTAATGATACATTCATAAATGTCTGTCTATAATAATTATAGTATGATTTTTTTCTTTTCTCCAAGCCTTTATATTTATCTAGATACAATCATTGAAAATTTAATAAAAATTGGGTTATATATAATAACATAAAACTTGTCTTCAACTCCGGCTTGGAATTTTTCTTTGCATTTTTCAAGCTACGTTTTGACTTCACTTCGCATGTAAAAAGCGATCTTCCCTAATTTCTTATAAAGATGTAAAATACCTCGTTATTGCCCCTAAAGGTTTCTTGGATTTCCGTGTCCAGTCCTCCTCAGGTTTCATTAATATGCTAATGGTTTTGTCTTAAAAAAAAAAGCCCTGAGCTTTGGCGGCTTCAGGTTTCAACAAGCCTTTTAAAAACTATACTCTTTGGGAGAAGATACATATTTTTTTTTTTAGCACCACGTCTTATTACCCGTTTGGTTTATACACTTATTTACTGACTGCGTTAATTGACTAGGGATTAGAATGGTTGAATTAAAAGGTAATGTACCCACATTTGCGTGGAGGTGAAGAGTAAAACCATTTATGAAAAACCACCCTCAGCACACCTGACTAGAATTGAATCCTGGTCTCCCCGTCTTCGGCAGTCTAGTCTATTGCGAGAGTGGTGCCTTAGACCATGCAGCCATCGAAGTTCGTGAGAAGAGAATAAAATAGAATGTTGGCTCAATTTAACTTTGTTACATTAATTTTTAATGTTATAACTGGCCGTTGAAAATATGATCATACAGGGTGGATATATTAATTAATTTTTAATTGTGTTGTTTGGGTTTGTAATTGCTATTTAAAATTTTAGAAGCGTGTACCATTTTGACTATAAAAACAACAGAAGTGCACGGTAAATGTTGACACATGATTTGAAACAGAATGACAAGTATTTGTAACCTAGTGGCATTAAATTTGCAACAGAGTGCCACTAAATTTGAAACTGAGGGCGAATAAATTTGAAAACGAGTGCCGATAAATTTGAAACCGAGGGTCATTAAATTTGAAACAGATTGCCACTAAATTTGAAAACGAGTGCCACTAAATTTGAAAACGGGTACCACTAAATTTGAAAACGAGCGCCACTAAATTTGAAACCGAGTGCCACTAAATTTGAAACCGAGTGCCACTATATTTGAAACCGACTGCCACTAAATTTTAAACTGAGGGCCACTAAATTTTAAACCGATTGCCACTAAATTTTAAACAAAGTGCCACTAAATTTTAAACAGATTGCCACTAAATTTGAAAACGAGTGCCACTAAATTTGAAAACGAGTACCACTAAATTTGAAAACGAGTGCCACTAAATTTGAAACAGATGGCCACTAAATTTGAAACTGACTGCCACTAAATTTTAAACCGAGGGCCACTAAATTTGAAACCTAGTGCCACTAAATTTTAAACTGAGTACCACTAAATTTTAAATCTAGTGCCACTAGATTTAAAATCAGAGTAACACTTTTTACCCTGTTCATCCCCTTCCATGATCTTGAATGTATCACCTCTAATTGACCCTAGCCTTCCTACCTTTCGTCCCCTAGTTTAAAATTTAACCAATAGGAGTTTGGTATTTTCAAACTGTGAATAAGGTACAAACATCTTATTTGTTTATTTCTCCTGTTGGTTATGCCAGCGACTAAGGGTCGTAGGTTATGGTGTAAAACATATAAATTCTCGGGGGTCCGCTAGAATATTTTACTATACCTTAATTCAATAAACATTAACATACGTATATATGGACTACCCTCCCCACCCCCTTTTCTATGCCCTTGCTAGTATGTTTTATGACCACCGCCAGAGAAGGAATACAAATTCATTGTCTGTTGCTAACCTGACTATTTACAAAAATATAAACCAAAATGTGCCTCTCAACTTACTATAGTAGGATTCTGGTATAAAGGAACTTTTTATAAAATACTAAAATAACATTTTTGTTCAACATTGAGTTATATATCATGTTTTTATTTGTTTGATGTAGGATACTTTGCGTGCACTTTCTAAATCGATTGATTATATCAGCACACGATTTATAAACTAACTTAAATCTAGAACAGACACAGCATATAGCCCCCAATCCTTTAATTCATCACTGTGAAAGGGGAAATCCACATTTCACCGATGAAACATATTTCGGCTATACCAGGAATTGAACCCGGAACCCTTAACTGAGTAGACAGACACGCTGGTGACTGAGCTAAAGTGTACGTCAACATTGATAGCATTTTACTTTATTATTATTTTTAGTTTTAGGTATTGATATTGTCTATCAAATGTGACAAACTGTACATCACATGACTTGACGTATGAATATTTAAAAAAAGTATTAGTAGGCCTAACTTGTGTAGCTGTCACTTACACTTCTTACTACCATAATCTTACTATGGAAGTAAAAATATTCTCTTCGTTACTTGAATGTTCTTATGTGTAAGACACATTTACGTTTTAAATAGGCCTTGTATAATCTATTCCTGCTAACTTGGGCTCTTTTATAACCGCCTAAAAGTGCATAAATACAGTTTCTTATTTATTCGCCTGGTCAATATTTTTTTGTCACTTAGACAATATTGAAGTAAATTAACATCAAAGTGACAAAACAAGTTGGTAACTTGAATTAGTAAAGAAATGAAAACATTTTAAGAATATTTTCAAGTGTCATTAAAGGCCAAAGCTAACGTGACTATACTACATCTTTAGATAAACATATTTGGCATTTGTTTTCTATCTAAAAAAAGTAAGATGCGCATTATTATATCAATTTGATAAATAATGAGATATAATTTTATGAATTAAGATTAATCATTTTAAAACAAAATATGGTGTTCAGCTAAGAAACTTAATTGACTCCTTTTTTAACTATTTTATTATACTCTTCCACCTCCCTTTTACACTACTGTTTTTAATTTGCATCTTTATTTATTTAGGAAGAACCTTTTATAAAAAACAAACTTTTCACCGGCAACATTGTTAATGATTTAGCTCCTTGCTTGTCAGAACCTTTTCGCAGTTGGTACCGTGTCTGTCTAGTGATATATA
Organism: Timema bartmani; assembly: GCA_902151455.1. Classification (NCBI taxonomy): domain Eukaryota; kingdom Metazoa; phylum Arthropoda; class Insecta; order Phasmatodea; family Timematidae; genus Timema; species Timema bartmani. The sequence goes on from CABFWB010000527.1 coordinate 216,614, forward strand.
GGTTCTGGGTTTGATTCCCGCATGGTTGAACAATTTATCATTGGTGAAATGTGTATTTTCACTTTTATGAGTATGAATTGATGGTTGTAAAGTAGGAAGGGATGGATGTGTGTGGTGTATTTTTTGTTGCATAAAAGTTAGATTATAGGTCGTGTGGTGAAATGATTAGTAGGTTCAAAATGAGCACGTTAAATACCTCAAATAATAATATAATACTTAATTACATTAGTTATTTTAAAGGTATTGATAATATGTATTAAATTTTACAGCTTTGACGTATGAATACGTGAAAGTAGATCTAGAAAATATTACGATTAAAATTAGTCCATACGAATTGGTTGTGATCAAGCAGGGACCTTCCTAGACATTGACATTTCCAAAGTCATGTTTCATCAAAGTTAGAATGAGCCTTTTAAACTTAAGTTTCTGGATGTGTTGGAAATGTCATCAGTAAGGCTCGACCTACACGTTAGTAAAACCTGAAATATTCATGTAAATCTTCACTTAAAATGTCAACAACAAAATTTGGTCCTGAAAATATGATTATAGCTGTTTAATAAAAACCTTAACTTACTAAAGGATCCCGACATTCTTGTACGAATACGTATAACTTAAAAATCATTTTAAATCAATGTATTAAAAATAGATTATGTAACAAAATAATAAAATAATATTATTTTAAATATTGATAAATGATTTACTCATTAGTGATTACTATTTTTTTAAATAGAAAATATATTATTTTTTGCTAACAATTTATTATTGTTTTTAGAAAACTCTTCAAAATTTGGATTGCATGACCTAAATATTGTTTAAATATATCTTAAAACTGAAAAGGTCTTTGATTTGAAAATTTTACAAAATATATACATATTATTTCTACTTTATCAGGGCTGATAAAAATTTTGTTACATCATGAAATATATTAAATTGAAACTTAGCATAAAAAAATTGTCATACCATAAACATCGTAGCCCTAAGCCATTACTGAATAAGGATAGTAATAACATGTTTTGGTTAAATACCGTTTTTTTTGAAGGGCTGTATAGGAGTTAATAATTATATTGATTAATTAAAAGACTATTCACACCACAATGTTACATTTACAAATTTGCTGATGTCATTTTCGATACTAAAAGACTGTTGTGCTTTTTTATTAATGTTTAGAAATACACTTTTATCATGAAAGCTTTGAGCTCAATTTTCATCCGCGTTGATAGTACAAAATACGTATTTGTGAAGTTTTATTTGAAATACAATATAATTTTTTGTTTTAGCTGGCACTTAAATGAAAAAAATAATATATATAATTTGGCGGATGACCATGGCTCATTAATCACTCCTGATCCATAAATACAAACCAGGCTACTAATTCGTATTTATATACACTCGTCTCTTTATTGAAAAAAGATCCACCCATTTTAATGGAAGTATAAATAACCGCCTGTACTTTCCATCCACCGCAATCCACCACTACAGACATTTCCAGCTTCTGATAAGCCGATTTTCAGTGATGCATATGAAAATCCCCCACAAGGTTTATGTAGATTTTTTTTAGCGTTACTAAGATATTATAATATAGTATCAAAAGACTTGATAGTCTTTTAAAAACCAAGGCTATTATCAGGGAAAATATCTCTGCTTAGCTCTACAACGTCATCGAGCTGAGAGCGTAGGTGTGGTTTTCAGCACTTGTTTCTCCTGACATTTCACACGGCAAGGTTTCAATGAGGTACCCGATGTTTGGATTACTCAGTAGGAACAAAAACTAAGAAAACTGAATGATGTCATACTTAAAAGTAAGTTTCCCCATCTGACGTGTAAAAAGGTTTTTAAAACACAACAGAGGAAAAAATTCGGCATGGATCTTCACAATTCAGACATGTTACTCCTAATAATTTTATAAAGTTACTGTACTCTTTGGCGTTAGTAGATGGAAAGTTCATTGTCGCTCTTACAAAAGTACGACACCTATCCCTATTTTTAGCTAGTTCTAACCAGTCCATTTCAACACACCTTATCCCTTTCTTGAGCTAGTTCTATACAGTCCACCTCATTACACCCTATCCCGATCTTGAGCTAGTTCTATCCAATCCACCTTGTTACACTCTATCCCTATCTTGAGCTAGTTCTATCCAATCCACCTTGTTACACTCTATCCCTATCTTGAGCTAGNGTAAGCCCCCTTTTGCCCACGCTCTCACATTAACTCACATTTAGCCACATCCTTTAAACAAACATCTCTAAACCACCCTTCATAAGATACACCTTCTCAACCACCTTTTCTCGGCCAAACCTATCAATCACCCTCTTTCAACTACCCCCTCTCAAAAAACCTCTCACACACCCTCTCCCTAACACTCTTTCTAACACTCTTTATATAAAACCCTCTCTCTAACAACCTTTCTAGCAACCTATATATAACACCCTCTCTTAACCACTCTCTATCAAACAACCCCCTTTAAAATCCCCACCTCTCAACAGCCACCTTTTAAACATTCTCTCTCAAAAAATCTATCTCAAACACCCCCTTTGCACTCCCCCCTCTAAACAGCCCCCCTTAAACACTCTGCTCAAACTCTCTCTCTTTCTCTCTCTCTCTCTCTCTCTCTCTATATATATATATATATATATATATATAGGATGCGGTGCAATATATATATATATATATATATTGCACCGCATCCTACAAACCGTTCAGGTTATACGCTTATGTACTGATTACACTAATGGTTATAGTGACTAGAAAGGCTGTATGTATAGGAAGTGTACCCGAAATTGCGTGTGGAGGGAGAGTGAAAAGCCATTTTCGAAATACCTCTCTTAGTTCATTTGACTGAGATTCAAACCTCAATATTCCCGTCCTCGGCAGTCTAATGTGAGATGGACGTGTTATACCATGTGGCCATCTAAGCGGGCTATAAATATATTAAATTAACAAGGAAAAGACTCAGTGAAATCTCAAATTGAATCTATCGTAGACAAGACCAACCCCTATTGTTAAATAATCAATTATAGTCTTAATAATACCCTCATTGACAAACACATGGACTAAATTTAAAGATCGTCTAGTCTAGTTTGCCGGTGGTGTAATGGTCAGGCTTTGAATCCCAGCCATTTGAATTAAGGATATTTTTCTCCCAAAATGTTTTGCAGATCTCCCTCCATGAAAACCTGGGTACATATCCTTAAGATAATATCTTAATAAGCCCTGACTCATTAGGGTTAGCTATAATATAGTAAGACACTTTTTTTTTAAAAACATATTCGTTTTTTTAATCAAAGTATCTACATTTTTATACATCAATGTATTTCCAGATACTGTTTACTATTCGTGTATACACTTATTCAACCAAATGAATACACTTTTATACTTTAACGATTTTCTGAAAGAAATTGGTAACTCTAAAATGCTCAGTGGGCTCGCTTAACCTGCTCCTGCAGCACACATATATATATATATATATATATATATATATATATATATATATATA
>CABFWB010000527.1:220185-247562 GCA_902151455.1 Timema bartmani
ATATATATGTGTATATATATATATATATATATATATATATAGGATGTTCGGAAACTCAACGCCCAAGCTGCACATAGAGTTTGTTTGAAGCAAAATTAATTTAAAAAACCCAATACACTTAAATGAGGCAAACTATGTTAATACCATTAAATTGTGTTCAAAGATTTGGTTTACAGCGCAAGGAGAGCAAAGCTCTGCAAGCATGTATGTACACCAGGTTGCTTAGGAGTTAGGCGTGTGTCATTGCACATGTAATAATGGTAAGCACTTGATGTGCTTTAGGACTGTTATTGATGACCCTCAGAACGAATTCCCGTTTCTAGACGGGCTGGTGTGTTGTTTACTATTTATTATGGTATGTTCTGCTGTTGTACTCCAAGATGTCGAGGTGTATAGTGCTGCGCGCCCAACTCCTACGCAACCTGTTGTTCACGCATGCTTGCACAGCTTTGTTCTCCCAGCGCACTATGTCGAAACTTTGAATATGATTTAGTGGTATTAATATAATTTTCCGGATGTAAGTGTAGTGGAATTTTTTGTTAGTTTTGGCTCAAAAAATCATTTGTGGATTTTGGGCGTTGGGTTTCCGAACAACCTGAATATGAATTATCTGATACATGTCATAGGGTATTAGGACAGAACTCGCTTTGGTCGTTGGGGGCTCCGCCCCCAAACCCCCAGTATTTTTTTTTTTTGCAAGTTGATGTAAACTAATGTAATTCCAGCGTTGCTTTGAACATAACAACTTAAAGTTACAGGTATTGTATTGTAAATTTACATAAAATCAAAAAACCTAGCTCTGTCTAAGGTATAACCGATGGAAATACGACAAAAAGTAATAGGATCAAACTTGTGGATCTCGCCAAATCTGTAGCTGCTGGTTCAATTAGTTTTTTGATAGGTCTTACCGTTTAGCCACAAGATACCTTCAAAGAAAGGTCCGCACCGACTTTAAAGTTGCTCCACCATTTTGAATTTTTTTCGGGGTTTAAAAATAGATTTTTCAAATTTTTTTGGAATTTTACCGTGGTTTACAGGCTAGAAGCTACAAGTTTGCCAAATTTCAAGTTTCTGGCTCATCTGGAAGTGGGTAAACATTAATATCAGTGAGCGAGTGAGGGAGTCAGGCGCGTGTGGCCTTATAGTAGTATAATGTACTTATTCAATTAACATCCATTCCCTTTGTTGCATTTTACCCACTTCATTGGTTGCATTACCTAAGGCGTCACTCTCGCACTATAAGTGATTGGTGACGAGCTGGTTGGGGTTTATTTCCCGGGCGTGTGTTTTTAGAAGAATTTGTCCTAGAGTTTATTTCCATAATACCGCGACGAAAAATCTTGTAGCTTTAGTAAGGGAAGAGTGTCCTCAGATATGAGTGGGTTTGGGGATAATTTTGATATAATAAGCTTAGCATTCCTCTTAAGGTGTGATGGTAGGGAACACGAGAAGTGGTTTTTGTGCAGTTTTCATTGCAAAATATTTTTTTAACCGAAATAAATCAAAATTTGCTCTAGACGAAATACAGATTTTAATTTTTACACCATCTAAATCTCAATAGTTCTCGAATATTTGACATGCGCATATTAGTATTTAATGATAAACTTCTTAAATGAGTAGAAAAAGTTGTCATTAAATTCCAGGACACCTTTGAAAGATATCCAAGAAATGTTGATATCACCATATGAAGAAAATTAAACTCTATATTTCTACCGGGGAAATTTTATTTATTTTCACATATCAAATGCAAAAAAAAAACACTTATCTTTACTTAAAATTGCTACCACGCCACCTTAATTTGGCAACACGTGCCTAAGGGCATAGGTTAATTGTTTAGGGGGGTGAGTACTGGATTATAAATAGTGCCTGCAGTTTACATCTTGTCATTTTTTATTTTAGGTTTTCTTATGATGCCTAAGGGATTTACACAATTGCGAAACTTATTTGTTGTTAACTTTCACTTAACCATTCCTTCAAATTTTCCCTGCAGCAAAGTAAGATTAAATTGTCACTTCAATCGTAAAATAATTTTGAAAAAAAGTTATAGTACCAGTAGGCTATTTATAAAATCAAACTTGATTAAAATAGAAATAATAACTGAGAGAAATTAAAATTAATTAAATTTAAGGTAATTGAAAAAACATTTTAGTAATTGAAAAGCATTCAGTAATGGCAACAGCTTAATTCAAGTTGATTAATCTGTGTTTAGTAACGAGAATACCCCCTTCTCTTCCTAAACTAATATTAATATCCTCTCTTCGGCGCATTTTATATACTAAATAAATACATATGTTCCTTTTATTGGACTGAACAATTTGTACTTAATATTTTAATTCAATAGACATACTATTCTAAAGATAAAGAAATTACTCCAAATATTTCTCTTATATCTATATTTATTTTGATTTAGTTTATTTATATTTGTGTGTCCACCATTTCCTACTACCCCTAAAGATTTCGCCCATATGTAAACTAGTTGGATGGCTATTAGAAAGGAAGAAATTGACTTTCACTGGGCCTGCATTTACGTGGAGGGAGAGTGGAAATCCATCTAGGGAAAAATACCTTATTACAAGAGGTCAGGATTAGAAATTTGACCTGCCAGTCACCGGCAATAAATCCGTCTTGAGTGGCCTGAGCCAATCGAGGAGTGTGACACGCTATCTAATCTTATTTGTAGAACAGGATTTTCTTAATTGCTGATGTTAAAAATATAGTAAAAAATTACACTTAATGAGTGGTGTTGCTTATTGGTTTATTCCCTTGCCAAATTCCTTTCTTTCGATACCTTTTATTGAAATCTTTATTTGATTTACTATAAATGTTGCATTTTGGATTTATGAAACACAATATTTCTAATATTATATACTTTAATATTATGACTATACATTCGTTGTTTCATAGTTTAACTCTTCAATCTCGTGTTAGACTTGATTACAGGTGACGGGGAGATAAGCTGTACAGAGGGTGTTTTTCTCTAAATAGTTTTCCACTCCTCCTCCACGCAAATGTAGACACATTTTCTTTAAAATCAACCATTCACGTAGTTATCCCACTAGTGTAAATGTATAGACCGAACGGCTACCAAGAATCGGTGGTTTTTTTTTAGTATACTATACGCTGGATATTACACGAAAACCTTTATTGTAAATATACTATTTATTTTATAATAACCAACATCTTAGCTAATTTGGTAGTGTGTAAGCCTCCACTTCTAAGGGCCCCGAGGACAATTCCTGGTATGACCGAAAAATGTTTTTATATGTGAAATGTGAGATTCTCCTTTCACAGTGATGAATTAACGACCGGGGTGCAGGGTGTTGTGTCTGTTCTAGATTTAATCTAGTTTATAAGTCGTGTGTTGATATAATCAGTCAATTCAAAAAGTGTACGTTAAATACCTTGAAAAAAAAAATGGCTGATATCTAAAATCTATTTTAATATTTTAATCAGTCAATTTGAAATTTAAAGTTTATTACTTCATGACTTTGAATAGTATCGTTACAAATATACCCTGCGTTCCGTTGTGACACGTTACGTCAGCAATTTTACCCACATCCATCTTCGCAGTCCCAACGCACTAGAATCATTTCCGCAGTGTGTGAGTGTGTGAGGGGGAGTAGGACAGGGTCCCCCACTGTAGAGAGAGTGTTGAAACGTTTTTCATTCCCCATCTTTGACGGTTGCGGTTCGATACCCTTAGGAAAAAAAGGGGGGTAGGGGGATTTTTAGGACGTGATTTATGTTGTTGGATCTCGATGATAAATGAATGCGTCACTGTTGACCTTCAAAATAATAATATTCCGCACACAAGTAATGTTTTTGTGAAAATACAATTTAAGTAATCATACGCATATTTACACAGGTGGAATTTTTTTTTTGTTGTTTACGTTTAGCACCCATTATCCGGTAGTGCCTTTCAACCTGGGGGTGGCGATACTATTTTTTGGTCAGGGTGGGTCACAATGACTGTCGAGGCTAATTTTTCATTTTCATTTATTTGAGGTATTTAACGTGCACTTCCTGAACCGACTGACTCTATCAACACACGACTTGTAGACTAACTTAAATCTAGAACAGAAACAACATAAAGCCCTTGGACAGTAAATTTATCACTCTTAAAGGGTAAACCCGTATTTAACCAAAGATAAATTTTTCGGCCATGCCAGTTATCGAACCTGCAAACCATAGTTAAGTAGAAAGACACGCTACTGACTTAGTTAAGGTGTTAGACCGTCGAGGTTATTGCTTTATATTTATTCTTTAAAGTGATTACAATTATAATTGAGGTAAAAAATTCAAATAAAAATTAAAGTGGCAAAATTGAAATAAACATTTATGTTACTGTTAAGGTTTATTTTAGTTATTCAACTCTTGAAAGTTGCTTGTCGCCTTTGTTTACTATAGCAGTCTCGTGTATCGTTGAGCTGCGCTCCTATTATGAGTTTCAAAATACCTGCCGGGTTCGTGGATTCTCTTTTGATACATCTTTATCACATTCGTACGATCTTTTTTTCAGTGATGAGGTTGGGATTCAAATTCAGTCTGGTTGTACTGCGATTGATTCTTTTGCCTAAACGGTTTTCTTCTTCTCCCTCCACGCAAATAAAGGTACATTTCTTATAGGTTTTACCTATACCACGAGTGTAATCAAATGGTGATAGCCCAGATGGGTGGTAGGATTAAGTGAAAATGATATTTTATAAGCTATGATTTGAATTCAATGGGTCCTGTTGGTCTTTTAAGTAAAAAAATTGGAGTCAACCTTTGCAAAATGGCTAGGAAATGAGATAGTAGCTTCGAATAAATATATTCGCATTAGCGTGGATAGAGGATGAAGATACCACAGTGAAATGTCACACTATAAAAATATCCAGGAAAGTGCACATGCTCATACTTTTCTCTAAGAAAAACGCGCAAAAAATGTGTAGAAAAACGTACAAAATCATGTCTCCAGATTTGTTAGTAAAACAAACATATGGATCATAATAAAAGTTAATATTCAGTCAATAATGACCAAAAATACGGTTCTACTTTTTGATAGCTCAGTGGTGAGAGCATTTACGTACTAAGCCAAACGTTCCAAGTTTGATTCCCGTAACCAGGTGCCATTTTTGAATTTAAAGAACGTGATATTTAGATGCGGCTCTAACCGTAGCTAACAAATATAATAGCAAGGGATATTTAATCCAGCATGATATGCTCATTCGTACAGTAATTGTAATGAGTGAAGAATGACCCTGCACACGAATTTAGGGTTCTGCCAGACTGACAAGAGTGCGTGATTAGCAGATAGCTCTCGATAGTTGCTGACGAGGAGGCTCCGAATCTTGGCTCAGTGAACTGAGGGTGGTTTTTGACAAGTTATTTATTGTTGTGGTTTTCTCACTCTCTCCCCACGCTTATTTGTAAAGGCCTACTTTAATAATATTTAAGTATTTGAACATATCAGTTTTACATATATACTTATAGGTATGGTTAATAATCTTACCAATTAAATTAGGCTGTTAGTAGCAAGTGTGCTAAGCCTATCGATAGTAGTAAAAATGTCAAAATTAGAAATTTTCCTAGCACTCAATGGACCAACATACAATAATATTGCCTAGCGCCTGTAAACTAGACTGTACTGGGTCAAGTGCGCGCGCTTGAAAAGTAGAACCAGTTCTATCTTTCAAGCGTGCGCGCTCAATCTTTCGCTCGCTCCAATATGGCCACCTCTCATTACAACCAATGTGTTCTATTTTATATTTTAGTCGTTCACGTGCTCGCTTGCTCACTATGGCTGTCTCCTTATAAGACGAACTTTAATAATAACTAAGTGCGTCTATAAACCACATACGCTCTTTTTCTTATCTTTTTAGCCTCCCCATTCCCCCCATATATCACCGAGTAGTCATTTAGCTTGACTTCTCTCCCCGTGTTACGTAGCTTTTCACAATCGTCAAGAGTGAATATCATTATTTCATAGGGAAACACACAAAAAGATGGACTCAATTTTTTCAACCTTTCTCATCCTTATCACATAGCATAATTAGTTAATATATGTACAGACCAAACGGACAGTGAGATGTGTTGACAAAAAATTAAGATTGTAAAATATAAAAACGTCCTTTAAACGACGTCTAATTTTTACTTAATTGTGTAGAGAAAGTATTGTGATTGTGAAAATTGTCTACCCTTGGGTTAGGATGAATATTGACGTTTGGTGTGATCTCAAAAAATTTTATTTTTTTATTTTAATCATTTGAAAGACCCACTTTTTTAGTTTGCCTGTCTACCCCTCCCATTGTCTAAACTTGGGGTTAGAGCCGAAAGGGCTTAGTGTAGTTCATTCAAACCTAATATTTATATGTTATATTTACATATGTAGGGGTTTTATTTTCAGTTTGATCTTTCCTTTCAAATTTAAGCTAATTTTACTGACAATTGATTTTTGAAAACTTTAAAATATTTAAAAACAATTGCTATATCGATTTAGTGTTATATAAATATCTGTAGAGTGTTGGACATAACAAATACTGTAGCACTGTATTCTTGTTATTTGGGGAGATATTCGCTCCAGGATGGTTTAATAATGAATGCATTTTGAAAATTCGATATTAAAAAAACCCATCGCTTCTGCAATTTGGTTCAAAATATATCTAAAGAGTTTTTTTTTATTTGAATAAAAATATTACGTTTGTTTTTATTAAGAAAACTTATTGAGTAATAGTTTGTGTTTACACTTTTTTTTGAGAATGTTTCAACTTAGTCGTTCATTTTTTATTATTTATCAGGGCCTGTGTCTTATTATTTAATTTACAATATTCAAAGTAACATAACACTAATGATTTAAGCTTACAAGCTGTGTTTTACAGGGCTGCATGTTAACCATATTTTTAAAATATTCCTCCCGAGTAACAAAATCCTTAAAAAAAATGTACATACATTTGCTCTCTGTTTTCTTCATTAAAGTACTCGTGTACTTCCTTGGGAAGGAAATAAAATTATATTAAAAATTAACTTAAAATGTCGCGCGATCCACGCTTTTTGTTACTCCTCCCATCAGACATCACTTCTTGAACTTTGGGGCAAAGTTTAAAAAAAAACTATCTAACGTTTGTGCTTGTGGGAATTTCTCGCCCCTGATGCAGGCAAGCTCATCGTGGATGGAGTTTTTTTTTGCTATTTTGAAGAATATGTTAAAACAAAAAATGCTAGAAAAATTATAATTACATTAAAAAAAAAGATCTTTTAAAAATCCATTTACAACTCTACAGCTTAAAAAATCTAGTTTATAAAAATACTTAGGAATATTTTTTGTTCAAAAGAAATAAAAAAATATCCAATAGAAACATTGATTTTAGCTTTCTTCACTTGGCTATATCAGCTTTGTTGAATATATGTCGAGAGTGTCCTGGAATTTAATGACAACTTTTTCTCTTAATTTAAAAAGTTTTTCATCTAATGCTGCTATTCTCATGATATATATTCAACAAATGTTGATATCACCATGCGAAGAAAATCACACTAAGTTTATACTGGAGAGTTATTTTATTCATTTTGACCAACAAATTTGTATTTGCTATACATTCTGCAGAAACACTGCCCTTTTTTCGCATTCCCTACACTCCTACCTTAACCCTGATTAAATTTGTAATCTTGCGCAGTGAAAGCCCGATGAGAACTTGTTGGAAAGGGATACAGGGTTAAGGTACTTAAACATGAGTTACAGACACACTTATGATTTCTACAAACATCCCCAGACATCCAAGTTGTCCAGACACAATCAAAATGATAGGTTGATGAGGTGCTAGCACCGCGTCTTACTACCCGTTCGGGTTATACGCTTAAGTACTAATTACACTAATGGATTAGGAGTTGGGAAGGTTGAATTTTAGAGGAAGTGAACCCGCATTTGCGTGGAGGGAGAGTGGAAAACCATTTAGGAAAAACCATTCCCAGTTCACCCGACCGAGATTCGAACCTCGATCTCCCCGTCCTCGGTGGTCTAGCTCAACACGACTGGCGCGTTAGCCAACTACGTCACCGAGGCGGGTTTGATTAAGTGTTGTTTGAGGTTTATCTTTGTCTTTTGTTCATTGACCTTCACTTTAACCTGTCAAAGGCACTCCTGCATACCTGATAGAGAATTTCAATAAACGTGCTCATCTCTCTTATATTTGCTTTATAGAGAAATAGCATAAAGGTGATGTCTAGATAAAGAGGTAAATAGACTTGTGTCCTTGTTATATTTACCATCCTGCCTTTGATACCTTTAATAGTGACATGACGCGTTGCTGAGTGGAGATATAATTTAAAGGGGTAAGGGGAACATTCTAAGTGGAACCTTCGCTACTTGATTTTAAACTCGTTCATTATTCTTCCTATAACATATCTGCTACATAACGTTTACTAGAATTTCAACCCTACTAGATATCAATTAGTGAACAACCAGAGGGGCTGGTAAATGAGGGGGTTGGGTAGATTTTCATCCCTACTCTGGTTCTTTATAACCTACAGGTTGTATATACTCCAATTTCCACAGGAAGAACCTTTTATCTTAGCTAGAAAAGTCATTAGCTCTACTTTCACGTATTCATACGTCAAGTAATAGGATATTCAGCTGTCACTTTTGATAAACGTTATCAATACCTATAAATACAATAATTACATTATCTCAATGTTATAATTTTCACCGCTAGCTAATACGTTTGTTTATTAAGAGATTTCCTTACCAAAGTCCTACAGTACATTCGTCCTTTATTCTATAATCAACTAGGTTAGCTCTAGTAACTTACTCTGCGTTTCAAGGTTACATTTTGCGAAACATGTGTTAAAATGATGGGTGCATGGAAAAAAAGGTGGAATGTCACACAATACACATTTTATAAGAAAACGACTTTTATATCTCAAACCCCATAAGAACTTCAACAAATACTTTTCTAGGAAAATTAATTATGAAAGATACCTCTTTTAAACATAATCTAAAATGCATTAGAAAAGTTTCTTGATTGTCTAACAGTTGGCGGCACTAGCTCAATTTGAGTTAAAATTGGACTTACCCCATTTTTATCCTGTACCTTTATAATACACACACACACACACACAAATTGTTATTATATGCGTGTTATATTTGGCATATTTACTTGAAACTGTACATTTTGTTAGTTTTTCATTTAAAAAAAATATTTTTCTCTAATAAGCATAGATGTTACATTTATGTTGGTTAAAAAAATGTGAAATGTTATTATTATCTATACATATTCAAGTTATTTTAAAGGGCAGTTTGTTACATTTTTTAGTAACTTATCGTTAGTATCTCTCTAACTAATGACACGCCAGCGTTAATAGGTGTATCTCATTGCTTTATATTATTTTTAATATCCAGAAATGACAAACTCCCTCATTGTTTGCAAGTTTGGACATTTTTGACACGATGTTAGTTTCACATATGAATCTGGAATTTAAAAAAAAACTTGACAGGTTATTATATTATCTGGTTTTAAAGTTATGCATATATTTAGTTTAATTTAAATCTGTCCATTAGTTTGAAAATTTATAAGATACACAACCCTATAGCGCCCGATACCTAAACCAAATTCAATTTTATACCTTTTAGTTGTAGAAGAAATGTTATCACCAGAAACTTAACCTATAATTTTATCTTGAAATCGATGGCTGATATTTTATTTCAAAATTATATATTCTTGCTCTTTTGCATGCTATCAGTAAAATTATCCGTTTTAATTTAAGGCCCAACACACTAGCTTGGAAACTTTTGCGTGTTCCTACTTAACTCCCAGGTTTGTTTCCCATAAATGGACAAACATGTATAGGCCTACATTTGAAAGAGAAGTAGTTCCATTTCACTGAGTGATAAATTTGTTTTATTGTGAATAGAATTCGTTCTAATTTTTTATAAATTTACCAAGTGAATTGAGGTCCATTAACTCGGCCATTTGTAATTTCATCTGCATATTTGTTTGTTCCGCGATTACTGTCGAATTAGTTGATCAGTTTGAACGAAATTTGTCATGGACAATATTTGAACCAAGGCTGTACATATTTTTTCGATGTGGTTATCCGTTTCAATATGTAAGTCGATCAAAAGGTTTTACGTTTAGTAACTTATCTCACTTTATTTGAATTTAAAATTTTAAGCAATCGGTTGAGACCTTGGATATTTTAAAATTTTATTTTAACATCTATAGATAGATATACGCCTTAAACAACCAGAATATCGGTTATTATCTAAGACTATAATGGACCATTGACTTAAGTATTAAATTGGTTTTCTGATCACCAGGGGAAAATATTACTTTGAAATCCAAGGAGAAACCTTAAGATTCTAGTAACGATAGGAGCGTAGTATAATTCTTAACATGATGTGCTTAGTATTTTTTAGAATGGAGGGAGCGAGGTCTATTTTTCAAATTATTACTGGCTAAGCTTTAATCCAACATAATAGCACCTAGGTGTGAACTAATAAAAAGTAAACTCTTCTGGAACACACTTCACAATTTCAAGCGAGGATTCTTTACGGTACGGTAGTAGCTATTTTCCATTCACTATACCCAAGGTACGTATATGAATATAATGTTGGAACAGGCATAAAATTCATGATAAAGAATATACACTTTCTTTAAATTTGAATTTATATCGTAAGATAAAAAGTATTTTGTGATGGTTTAGAAAAATAACAATGTGATTCATTTTATATCTATTAAAATCAAATTAAAAAGAAACCATATTAAATTTTGACTATTATAAATAGTATTCTCGAATGACAAATATAACTAGCCAAAGGATCATTAATTATACTTGTCAAAGTTTAATGAGTCTTATAAGGTAGCAACACAATTTGTTGTCATTTACACAAAATTTATATTTCAGTACAGATATTTTAAAAAGCATTATGTTTAGTAATAAACAAACATAAATTTATTTTATAGCACACTTCTAGCTTACTTAAATGAGAGCTAACATTGTTGGTAAACTATAAAGATATCTAAAAATAAAATTTTGAGATTCATGACATAATCTGGATTTAGAGATAAACCTTGACCAAAACACATAAAGAAAATACAAAAATAGGTGTTAATCGTGGCTCCTGGGTTAACAACATAATTATACATAAATTTATAGTTTCATGTTCTATTTTGGCACATGTTAACCAAGGGAAATCCATATTTCAGGGCGGTGGGTAAAATAGGGTTTTGGTAAGGGTTGGAGTTGAAGGGGTTCTAAACTTTGATACTTGCCTGGAAAACTAATGGGCTCGTTATATGCGTCCCGTGCGTAGGGATACATTTCGCCTCGTGATGTATGATCTTGTTTATTTGTTTGTGTGTTCTTGTGTTTGTGTTTTACACGCGTGTTGTTTGTTTGAGATAAGTTTTGGTTTTGGGATTTGACTGGTTCGACTTAATTTAATCGTATTTGGCATTCACTATAAATCTGTTAAAATTATGCTCGATGCGCGTTTTAGCTTGCACTAAGCCGGAGGAAATGAGAAATTATTATTATTATTATTATTAATATTGTTAATTTGTATAATTATGAAATAGTTTCAAATCTCGTTGCATCTTAACAAGAGACATTTCGAAGCTTTTGACTACAATTTAAATTACACTAGTTCCTTCATAGATCCTTTCTTAGCTTCATATTAATATCACCCACTATGGTGGCCGCACGGTCTTAGTCGTCACTCTCACATATGTCTAGACTGCCGATTACGAGGAGATCGGGGATAGATTCCCGGTCTGGGGGTACATAGAGGGGATATTTCCTAAATTGTTTTCCACTCTCCATCCACGCAAGTGCTAGTACACTTCTTATAACGTCCACTTTTCTCATCCGTAACACATTAACGTAACTAATACAAAGCGTATAACCAGAATGGGCTGTGAGACGCAGTGCTAAATATTAAAAAAAACACTTGGTTTTACCTTTTTTTTTGTTACCCTCGTCAGATAGAAAGAACGTGTGGCCCCTATTCCAGTGTCATCTTCTTCACCTGTGGCTAGTCGTGTGGAAACTGCCCAATTTATCTTTTTAAATGTGTGCATGGTAACCATGTCGTAAAATAAAACCTCAGATTTATTAGCGAAGAATATCATAGTGCTTTTTTTTTTAAAAAAAAATAGATATTATATAAAAAATGGCTACGATCGAGGCTGAACACTTTTTCAAGGATACCGATTTCACTTTAATGAGGTCATTCGTCCTCATATATCAGGGGATCTCGTTTCTGAGTTTGGGGAAGATGGTTTGAGCTCAGGTTATACCTAAACTGAAGTTAATATCTGTAAATGTTGCATTGAGGTCCCTTCAACCAGATTTATAGGGTCATATCAGACCACTGTAAAAATTAATATATGTACACTCCGTTTACCCTGTCATACCTTGACGTATCACACTATGACCCTATTTTAAGCTACACCATAGTGTAGTTATGCAAGATAATATTGCTAACTTACAGGGTAAAAAATGAAACACCACGTTTACCCTGAAAGGTAGCAATCTTACCTTAACGTATTACATTATGATCCTACCTTATAAGATGTACCATAGTGACCCGTTTCGATGGTCTAATGACCTAAGGCGTCACTCGTGTACTAGACTGCATGGTTGATGACGGGGAGATTGGTGTTCCGGTCCTAGTTACGTGTAATGATGGTGTTTTTTTCCTAAAAAAAATTTTTTTTTCACTCTCCCCCCACACTTCAGCAAAATTGAGGTTAAACTCCCGGTTAGGGACGAATTATAGACTTTCAGGCTCTCTACAGCAGGAAAGGTATATTCGAGACGTCTTGGAAAGAAACTTATCCGATAGCTCTAAAATCTAATAGATCTACTTTTATTTATAAAGGTATTTGTTTCACCCCAGTCAGTGTCACCTTTGGAATCTTGTTGCAATTTTACAGTTGTAAGATAAAAAAACAAGTGATTTTTTAAAAAAATTTGGTGCTTTACATTTAAAAATAACATCTTAATCCTTAAGATATATCTATCTCGATCAGACCTTACAGTTAACCTCCTTTTCCCATGAAAGGTAGCATACCTTATATAATATAAGCATATGTAATGGTAAGGCTGCTACCATTCACATTCATAGTAAACTAATAACCTATTCTGCATTTAAGTGCCTCTAATTTTATGTTACTGTTTACAAATTGTTGCCAGTTCCAATTGTTTCATACGTGATATCAGCTAAAATATTGTAATTCTATATTTATTATTTTACAGGAAATAATTTTATGATGTACACTAATCTCATATTAATTTAAACCATTTATGTTTTTCACTTAAGGGAGAAAGGTTAACCCTGACACGGGAGTTGAACCCAGGACCTTTCTCTTTGTGCGCCAATGCTCTACCACTGAGCCATCCTTGTTCGTCCCGTATCTAGGAACATCTTGCTATAGTTATTGGTGTATCGAGTCTAAAATATATGGTAGCTGTTGAAAGCATCGGCCCCTCAGAGCTATCTACGAAAAAAAAAATACTATCACTGAGACCAAGGGTGTAAAAAAGTACTATTAGTCAAATGTTTTAAATGATCATAAGCAAACATAAACCCTGATTTTTATAGGAATCCCAAATTCGACTACCAACATTGACTGAAAGTCACTAAATCTTGTCATTGTATCTTATATGTTTTATTTGATGTATCAATTAAATTGTTATCAAAAGCTTCCAATAACCTTTACTTATCCTTAATTATGTAAAGATAAATTACACAATAAACTAAACAGACTAAGAATATAAATACAATATTGTAATATTTTTTATTCACGCCATTGTGGCAACATGAATTTCCTCTTATTAGATGACGGGCTTCCTATGAAAATCAAACTGTATATAATTATATTCTTATAGCTATAGCACGGAAACCACATTTCCAGCTTTGTAGTTAATTACGCAATTCAACACGACCCATATCCCCTCCCCTCTTAGCCCCACACTTCCTCCCCCACTCCCGTAACAAAAATACGGGCCTTCAACACAGTAGCCCCCTTTCGGAAGTTAACTTGAGAGAACCCGCTTTCTAAAAGCCAGTCTATATTGCGGAGTTATATGAAGACAGTTATTACATACTTTCCTCTAACTGGTCAACAATTTATAACATGTACTAACTCGTATTCCCAGCTAGATCTTACCATATTTTTTTAAAAAAAAGTATAAGGGGTACTTTTACTTCCAAACTTTACTCCTCTCTACAACCCTCTTCCCTCCCAAACCCTTCCATTTTCCACCTCGTTCCTAGATCATAGGACCTCCGAAACCCCAAGCCACGTTTGGTTAGCTTTAAAACTTGCCTTGCTACAAACTAGTAAAAAAAAACAAAAAAAACCTCGCTGCGTTTTTGGGCTAAGTAGTCCCAGTAGGGTTACCAACCCTTCCCCTTCCTTAAAAAATAGCACAACGAAGATTCAGTCCTTAAAATTCATATTAAGTCTATATTATCTTCCCCCTTACCCCGAACCATACCGTGAGTTCAGTATTTCCCAGTAAGATTAAAATGGCCGAGTTTTAATATATAATAACTTTGTTACTCTATAAACTTTTTTTTGTGTGTGTGTGCTAAGTTTGTTATTTAAAGTTGGCAATAAAAAGTTCCCCTACTATGGCTGGCTAAGCTTAAAGTCGCTTGCAGTAAATCAGCTAACGTTTTAGGTTAGTTAAAAAGTGGGAGAATAAGAGAAAACGTGTACAGAAAACTAAATTTAATTTATGTATTTGGGATACGCCTTTGTCTAAACCTTATATTAATCCACTGCGACCCATTTTACTCTATTCCCCCCAAAACATACTTTTATTGAAGTTTTACTTTATCGGCTTATGTTTTAATTGTCTCCTTATTTTAACCATGAATAGTACACTGTCGTAAGTTAACTAAGCACTTGATTTTGCATGATTTTTTTTCTTAAATAAATAAACGGAAAGATTATAGTCGAATATTACATAGCATATAAATATATAATAACATATTAAATTTATATTTTATCATTTTAGCTACACACAAGTTCGTATTCAACAATTTTATATTAAATTTTTTTTTTTACAAGTATGTAGGCCTATGCATCATGTATTAATTTATTAGTCTACACTCAAGTAAAATAAAAATCTTGCCATTATATTTTCATCCATACATACAATGAACATTAAAAATATATTATGTTTTAATTATCTTGTTTTTCACAGTATATTGAATTTAAAAACTTGTGTGTGTGTGTGTGTGTGTGTGTGCGCGCGCGCGCGTGTGTGTTTGAAAGAGTGTTTTAGTAGGAGATATAGCAATATAATATAACATTATTCATTCATCTGTGATAATCTTATCAAGGATTTACCACGCAGAATAATGTACAGTTCATACAAATTAAAACGTTTTCATCACTTTGTAAAAAAAAATCATTCCAAATTTTTTGGTGAGTAGGTGCAATTTATGCTCGTTAGTAATTATCGTGTTTCAAAACGGACAATATAACAAATAAGCTGTCTTAGAAATCCGTAGCACCCTTTGAAATTTATTTTTTACCACAAACGTTATATTCAAATCACCCTAAATCCTCAAATAACTACAAATGCCCAAGTACTTTATTCTTTATAAAATATAAAAAGTTTATTTGTCTTTCGTTTGATTTAAATTTCATTACGTTTATAAAAAAACTTTGCAAACATTTATTTTTTTAACGTGGCCTTAAAAAATTGTAATTTATTGTTCCTTTTTAGTTTTAATCTTTATGTTATATCCCTTTTTGTCTTGTTTATCCGTCCTGTCCTAAATCTCGCATTTATTCACAAATTTAACGATAACGTCACTTTTCTTATTTAAAATTGTTTTGTTTTGAGCGTAAATTTTCGTTACAGTCAACTTTCATCTAGTTTTTTTTTTATTAGTAAAGTTCTTTCTTTATTTTTTGGGATGATAAATCTACACCCAAAACATTTTTAACAAGTTGAAGTTTTTTTTTTACTCTTAACCCTCTTCTTCACCCACTACTCCCAATCTATGTCAGATTTTCTGTTGTCTCATAATAAAACTTATCTTGTCATCAACGAGTGAAAAAAAAAAGCACAGTAAAAGGAGTTTATAAGAATTAAGATAATAATAACGGATGTAAACTCAGCAAAGATAAATAAGTATACTTTAAAATAATTGTGAATTAAATTAGTGACAGTACTATTGGTATTCCTTTCTATTCAAATACCTTGCGGCATTATTTTTCTCTCTCTGTTTTTCCTTTTCCTATGAATAGTAATTTTTTTTTCGACTGATTTAAGCAAGCTCAGGGAAAGAAGGGCAGGTTATTAAAATGTAAGCTTTTTTCACTGACGGCAAAGCTTAGTGTCTTTCTAACCATTGTCGTCAAGAATTGCAATTTAAAAAAAACAAACTGAATTGGGGCTTGACCCTTTTTAAAGCCAGAATACTTGGTATATCTTTGTCTTTCAATTGGTCTGGCAGTTTGTTTTTACTGCCGGAGACAAAGGTTTTTTCTTTTTGCTCACGCCCGTTTTTAGGGGGGTAAGTATACCCTCCCAGAATTGTACTGTTCTCTACTGCTGTTGTATTATTTTATTCTTGGGCAAGAATATAAAGATGACTCATTAGTAGCCTAATATTTCTTTGTTTTTGCTTTGTACACAGATCACTAAAAATGAGTTATGAACAAAAGGGTTTAATTCAAAGTATTAGACATAAGTCTACTTTTAAAGCAGTTATTAGCTACTTAATCTTTCTTTAATAAATACCAACGACTTGTTTTTTACTTTAATGTGTAGATATTGTAAAAACACTTCCCTCAAAATGAATAAAATGAACTATTTCAATTTTATTAAATTCCTGCAAACTATTAAATTAATATTGATATGAAATAAAAATTCGAAATTAGCGAGAGGACATAATAAGAACAACAAGGTATCTGTACTTTTATCCAAATAATATTTAATTTTAATATCATAAATACACCATTTTATAGCAATTGAGGTGATAAAGTTAAATGATCAATTGGAAACTAATCTTGAAGTTATCGAGATGACAAAAATATGTAACTAATCAATTGGTTATTCAAATTTATTAATTAATACCAATAGCGTTGGAGTGACAAATACCATCTCGGAAAACTCCAGAAGTGTAGATTAATAAAATGTAGCTATAACTATATTAAGTACAAAAGTAATGATTTTTCGATCAACCTGTACCATCTTATGTTGTGTTGTGTTTATTATTGCAAGAACACAAAAAACTTTTTTTTAATCTATTTTCACTATACTTGTTACATTTTGGGAACGCGAACTTAAATAGATGGTTTCTCAACACACTACTTACAAAACCGACTTAACCTAATGCAACTTGATTTAACTTCAAGCTTGTTGTGATCGCGCCATATATCTAATGATCACGCCCCACTTGGAGCTCCATCTTGAGCAATTTCCTGACTAATGGACAATACCGTCACAACTTGTCATTGAACATAAATAAAGAGCCCTGTGGTTTTTAACTACAGCGACCCAAATCGGTGGTCAAATGTTATAATTCGTCACTCTTGTGTTGAACAGGATTTTCGGTTTTGGGGGGGGTTTGAATCTAGGTTGGGTGCACTGAGGTTTTTTTCCCTAAATGATTTCCTCACCCTCCCTCCACACAAATTAGGGTACACTTCTTCTAAAATTCTACTTTATTCCTACAAACTCCTCTCTCCGTAAATGGTGACAGAATGTAATGCAAGTCTAATAATATCTCGGTACATAGTAAGCAAGCGTATTTAACCATTTTAGGTACTGGTGGGATATCAAACTATGGTCCTTTAAACAGTGTTCTTGCGTTATTTATCACCATTCAAACACGGAGATATACAAATAAATAAAATAATATGGGGCTTCGTGCATATTAAAAAAATAACACCGCGTCTTACTACCCGTTCGGGTTATACGAATTAATTACGTTACTGGTTTTTTATACAAACCAGAAGTGTACCCACATTTGCGTGGAGGGAGAGTGGGAAGCCATTTTGGAAAAAACTACCCTCAGTACACCTGACCGAGATTCGAACCTGGATCTCCCCTTCATCGGTAGTCTAACCTACTACAAGAGTAGTGCCTTAGATCACGCGGCCACGGAAGTGGGTGCTATATGGAAATGTTTACAGAGGGGAAGTGGAGGGGAAGAGTACTTAAAATCAAGATGATATACTGAATTAAAAAAAATAGTTACATCCACCATTACGTTAAACGAGTGCGTTTAAAAAACTGGAGAGCTAATGGAATTTAAATATATATGTTGTCTTTCACTTATTATGTCTCACGATCGGTCCAACTGGTACACATAAATTCATTCCTGAAGGGATTATCTGTGATAACCCCCTAAACCCTTCTCTCTCCACTTTTCCCCCCAATCTTGTTTGAGTCTGTTTTCAATATTCATGGAATCCGAGCGACGCCTATGGAATTTCCCTCAGTGCCTGCGGTTTCGAGTCCCGCTTAGCAGTAGCTTGTTGACCTATCGACCAACTGTGTGTGTGTGTGTGTTTTTTATCTCCACCCCCCCTTTTCCCTCTTGCGTATCACATGAGTTATTCAAACACTCCCCTAAAACACAACTACACACAAGGGTTATAGGGGGTGGGGCCAAGAGGGGTATCCATCGGTCTCACTCACACGCGTACTCACATGGGACTCGTTCTCGCAGTTACGCATTTGCGCAGTTTCGACAAAGGACATTTCTTGTTTGTTTCAAAAAGCGGTCAGGGGGGGTTGGGTTTTGGGTGGAGAAAGGGACGGAAGGGCGCTTAACCCCACCTCCCCCCTGTTCGGGCGTCACGCGTTAGTTTTGGTGAACTGGTCACCGCGCTGTTTGTGGTCAGAACGGCGAATGTATTTGACACGGCTTTGGGGGTAGTTTTAGATTTAAAGTACTTATCTAAGCTTTTGTTTTTCGCTGAAGGTATCAGGGCTAGGTTCTGTGAGTTGTATTTTTTTAAATTTATTTTTTTATCTCATTGCTCTTGCAAAAAAATGTTCGGATTGTTTATGAAATAATATTTATGTTCCTTATTTTGGGTGTATACGGCTAAATAATAAATTTTACATTTAATCTTACTACCCGTCTGGGATATCTGTATATTGGTACTACAAGACTAGGGATAATTTAAGGAGCGCTTTCAATTAATTGTTCCCACATTTTACGTGGAAGTAGAGCTAAAAACCATGCATGTATCAACAACTCGATACACTTTTATGAAGTGTCAGATTAAATTAATGAGATAATCCGTTTCGGTGACCGCATGGTCTAAGGCAAGGGTCGGCAATCTTTTTGATTTCGTGGGCCGAATATATTTAAAAAACTAAATACCAACTTTATATGTCTCATTTAGTAGCCTAATTAGTTATGTTAGCACCACGTCCTACTACCCGTTTAGGTTATATGCTTATGTACTAATTACTCTTTGGCTTTAGGAATAATAAAGTTTATAGGAAGTTTACCCGAATTTGCGTGGCTAGAGAGTGGAAAACATTTTTATAGAACCACCCTCAGTACACCCGACCAAGATTCGAACCTTGATCTCCCCATCGTCGGCAGTCTAAACCCAATTTTTTAATTGCAGAGGGAACTGTAGGTCTAATGGGGAAAGGCTTTGTCTTCAATCTCTCTCGGTTAAATGTTGTCAAATCTCCTAGCTTTCAGTTATGTCTGAAGGTTGGTGTGCTGGGGAAATAAGGAGCTATTGGCAACCTCGACTATCCAGCGTTGCGAAATTATATTTGAGTGGGGGAGATGAACCATACGAAAGCGAGAGAATGGCAACGTTGTCTCCCACTAGTAACCATGCAGTTCCCTCAGTGGTGATATAAGTGTAGTCTACTGCGAAAGTATTACTATTTTTATTTCCATCCTTAACTAACACAAGTATATTATTAATGCCAAGGACTTAATTTTTAATCACTAGTGCCCCTCGCTTGTCTTAGTATTCTGTGAATTATTAATTTAATTTAATTAGATTTAATCAAGAGTATTAAGAGTCCACTTCCTGGATGGATTGATTACATCTGAAAATAACTTAATTAATATGATAAATATTTAACACCAGGAAACATGGTCTTCAATTTATAACCCTAAAAGACTATTGATATATATTTTGGTCATGTTGGGATTTAAACCCGGGACACTTTCATGTGATGACAAAAACCAGTTGATTGGTTGCATTATGATTTGAAGCAAAAACTATTGAAAGAGGCTTAGAACTGTCTGAATCATAACGATTGCAACCACGACCAATGTCTATAACTAAATATTGCCCGTATTTTTTTCTGTGATTTTTAATCATGTATTTTTTGTTTGTTTTACTACTAAAAAAATAATTTTGTTACTACAAAACTGTCTTTATTTGTAAAAAAAAACTGTAATACTATAGAAATTCTTATTTTAAAATTGCATCTTAATGTAAAAATAAATCATCTTAAAATTATATTAAAATTAATACTAAATAATATATTAATTCTTTAAATTTTTTGTTGTACTTTTCATGTGTTTCAAATTCTATTTTCCACTTCTTTTAATTGTTAACAAACTAAGTTCAGCCAATTTGAATATTTTATTTTGTAATTATAAATATTTTTCTTGGATTTGTAAACGTTTATCTAAGTAAAAGTTTTCTTTCGGATTTGTTCCTTCTTTTTCACTGATAAAGCTTGGTTTTTTTTCCCCTTTCCTTGATTTCTTTACGTTTCCTTCTTGCTATCTGTACCTGTCAGTTTATTTTCTTCTCCTGCACCTCCTACATAGACCTTCACTTTTAGTTTCGTCACGATTATCTTACTTTAATCCAAGGTAGTTTATCTTCACACACACGTATACTCTTCCCATCCACTTGTTCCTATTTGTTGGAGAGAGAGAGAAAGAAAGAGAGAGAAGGGAAATTACGAATATAAAAACTTCACGAACGTACGAGATTAAAATGCAATTTTTACCTCTCTGAAAAAGAGAGATTTTTTTTTTTGCGCAAGTGCAGGTCTTACTTGTCTTCAAGCTGTCTCAATGATGGTATCCAGTTTAATTAATGGGAACATGTTTAATAGTCGGTTTTATATTTTAACAACAGTAGCGGCTACCATTTTCATTTTTTTTTTTTTTCAAGATTACATTTTCTGTAACTAAAACTTTTTGTAAGTTAATTTCAACATTGTTTGGAAAAAAAAAACAGTTTTTTTTTCCGCTCCCTTACTAATAATACTTTTAACACGTCTCATTTTTTTGCATTCAATTAGGAAGAATAATTGAAGCTTAAAAAAATATAGCTAGTGGTAAACTCTTATAATGAATACATTTGTGGACGAGAAAAAGAGTTCCAGCTAATTAAGAACCTGAAATACAATATTATTTATACATGCTTTTAATTAGATTTCCTCTTCTAGAAACGGCGAATTTTAATAAACTAAAAACCGTGTATGAAAATCGTGTTTACAGAAAAAAGGAAGCTTCGTATTAAATTTTTTGAAGCTGAAACTAGCTCGACATGGGTTGGCCACGCATCGTTAATATTTAAACTCCCGTCTAATTTAGACTCGGTAATATTTTATAGCGGTTATTTAAAACGGACGTAACCATTCGATATGTATCTCATATTGTTTTTTGTTTTATAAAGAGGTAATCTAGAACGTACATGAAGCTTAGTGATAAACAAATTTAGGTCTCAAAGTCCCTCGTTTGACTCTGTACGCTACTTAAAATAATTCAATTTTTTAACATTTAGTTTTAGTACTACGTTTCAGTATATATACGGGTTATAAGCGTATGTACTAATTACTCTAATGAGTTAGATATGAGGAAGGTTGAATTTAGAAAAGTTGTACCAGAATTTATGTTGAGGGATAGTGGAAAACCATTTAAGAAAAATCTCACTCAGGGTACCCGACTTGTATTTGAACACTTATCTCCCTGTCATAGAGAGTCTCAAATTTAGATTATCAAAAGAGTGATGCCTTAAACTATTCGGCCATTGAAGCAAATACAAAATAATGTGAAATTTGTTTATAATTATGGACTGTTAGCCTACTAGGATCGTATTGTGTCGAAACATTAGGAAGAGAGATGAAACGAATTGTGAACAACACTTAATTTTACTGTTGGAAGATAGTTCCACTTTGCTACAACACCATCGTGGCACCACGGGTGGGGGTGAACGTCGAGTTAAAAGAGGTTTGGATCCCGAAGATTTGGGTAACACAGATTAGATAAAACAACAATACAATATAAAAACTACTAGAAAGCTATAATTACTTCAATGATTATTTACGACCTCAATATGCCCGAATTCAACTCCGGTCAGGGAGAACATTGGGAGCCAGTTTTTTTTTTCGTTGAATGTACTCTTGGGTGATTTTTATAAGGGATGTGTAAAAGTCACGTTTTAAGGTAGAATCAAAATCAAACGCAGGCTTGAAACATGTGAAGCAAAGTCTAAAGAAGTCGATGTCAAAAATAAGGTTTAGTTGCTGTCACATAAAACTAATTTAATTTTTACTTTCTTGCTATCTTACAGGTAAAGAAAGTTTTGTGATCGTTAAAAAAATATCGAACTCAAGATTTTGATTAATCTCGACGTTACATGACCCCCCGAATCCGAAAAGTGGTTTTTGAATTTCCATCTGTCTGTCTGTCTATACATCCGACTAGAACCTAAACTATTTTACCAAACGGGCTAAAACTTGGTATTTATGGTTTTCATAGGGTTGCCCCAAGGGATTTTTGGAATTGGATAGCTAACCCTAAAATTAAGGATAGTTTACTGAAGGGCCAAATGAGAAAAAGTGGATTTTCTCAAAATCGGCTCTAACGATTTTGATCAAATTTAATTTCAAATCATTTATAAATATTCCAAACAAAATGGCTTCCCTCAATATTTTGGCAAAATGACTTTAAGGGCTCTGGTCTGATGCGTATATTATCATGTTACTATCGTATCTCCGAAACTATTTGAGATATGAAATTACTTATCATTATAAATATATAGATCTATTTATAATACCAAAATTTTATTTAAAGCAAATTTTTATAAAACCCATAACTTTCAATCTATACGCAATTATATATATATTAACTTTTCGAACACAAAAGGTAAAGTATTGCGACCGTAAAAAAAAATCTAACCTGAAATGTTGAAGGATGTCAAAGTCTCATGACCCCCCGAACCCTAAAATGTGGTCTTTGCAATGCCGTTTGTTTGTGTGTCTGTTTAAACATAAAATTAAGAGTAGTTTAATAAAGGGCGAAAAGAGAAAAAATCTATTTTCTCAAAATCGACTCTAACGATTTAGTAAAATGTTATCATTTATGGCAAAGAGAAAGTTTGTAAGAGTTTCTTACAACCTTAATATTTTATACGCATTTACGTGAAGGAAGACTGGTAGACTCTTAACAAAAATATAATTTTCAGAATAACCGTTCAGGATTTTAACCTAAACCTCCTAATTACTTATAGGCCAATATCGCGAGATTGATGCCTGTTCTTGCGACTAAAGTAAACTTTTAAACAAACCTAACAAAAAAAAAGTTATCATTACAGAAACTATTGCAGTAATAATTAAAGCTCCGGAAATAAAGCATGTTTATTGGTTTCGTCTGCCGGCGTGTTGCTTAATTGGTTTACTCCGCCCTGGGTGGGTCGCCATTTGCAGATGACGTCATTTGTTTGAAGTCCTCTCTCTAAAAGCGGACCACCGCCATTTGGTCGCGTCCTTCTCTACCTCCGATGGGGCTTAATTTGAATCTCTGTTTAACAAGTAGTGTATGAATTCATCTTAATGAGTGCAGATATGGCCGCAAGCCAATTAAGATGGATCTGGACATTTCTGAGTTGGATTGAATCTGAATCACAAATGTGTTGACCGAACGGGGGTTGAATAAAGTCCACCTATCTCTCTCGCAACCCCAGAAGCTCGAATAGTACACTCAGTTACAGTTTAGAGGATTTGTTTTCCCTACGAGTATTTTTTTTTTACGTCTTACTATTGAAGGGTACAAGGGAAAAATGAGGAATGTCATACTACACACATCTTCCAGGGCAATAACTTTTGTATCTCAAACCCCATAAGAAACAAAGCAAATACTTTATTTTTATTTAATTTAAATATAGCAGATACCCCTTTTAACCATAGTATAAATTTAATAAGAAAGGTATCATGATTGTCTAACAGATGGCACCACTAAATCAATTCGAGTTAAAAATTGAACTTTCCCACTTTTTCCCCTGTATCCTTCATTTTGTAAGGTTATACGCATAATATATACGTTGTACTAATTACTCTAATAAGTTAGGGATTAAGAAGGTTGAATTTAGAGGAAGTGTACCCGCATCCGCGTGGAGGGAAAGTAAAAAATCCTTTAATAAAAACTACTTTCAGGACACCTGACCGGGATTTTAACCCTGATCTCTCTGTCATCGGCAGTCTAGTCTATTACGATAGCGAAACTTTAGACCATGCAGTCAATGATGTGGTCAGGATAACTGATTGAAGTCTTATTCATTAAAACTAAAATCATTAAAACTAAAATGACAATTTACGTACTATGTTTAAAAAAAAAGGTTTTTATATTGCTTCAAAGGAGATGAATGTAAAAAAAAGAAGTCCTTGTTTTTCCCTCTAACCCGCCTCGGTGGCGTAGTTAGCTAACGCGCTAGTTTCGTTTTGAGCTATGCTGCCGAGGACAGGAGATTGAGGGTCGAATCTCGGTCGGGTGAACTCGGGGTGTTTTTCCCTAAATGGTTTTGCACTCTCCCCCACGCAGATTCGGGTTCACTTTGACTAAATTCAACCGTCCCAATCCCTAACCCATTAGCGAATTTAGTACTTAAGCGTATAATCCAAAAGCGTACTAAGACGCGGTGCCAAGTATAAGTATTATTATATTTAATTTAAGATTAATATAAAGCGTTAGAATTAGGTTGCACTCAATCTTTGTTGATGGTAAGGTTCCTGGTTCGATTCCTGGTTATGGGCATTTTTCTCATGTGTAATTGTGGTTTTACCATCTTATAAACATGCTCATTCACGTCCGGATATCAGATTGAAACACGAGATTGTTTCTATTTCTCATCACATTTATGAAATATTTAAAACTATTGGTCACAGTGGGTGTTAACTTTATATTATGAATAGCCAGCTGTTTTTTTTAAAGAAACTAATTTAATATTCATATAAAATAAAAAAAAATTGGAAATCATTCTGTCTCTGGTTATTAAAAAATACACACATTAAATTCCTCATTTACGTTTAGCTTTCTTAAAAAGCTTGGCCATACAATTTAATATTTTTTTTGGTAACTAACGGCAATTCAACCTTTTTTTGTTAATACTTTAATAAAAGTCTAGCGAACGATTTTGACGTGCTATGCCATGAGAAGCTTAAAAGGTTTTATTTTACGGAATATAGCAGCAGAATGCTAGGGGAGGAGAGATTTCTCGATAATTGCTTGGCCGTTAAAAGCATGTAAAGATTCTCTAAAGAAGTCTGAAAATGTTTAAAGAAGGATAGAACTAGGGGAAAAAAATAGTAAGTTGGGTTTTAAAATATATAGGGCATCGAAATATTGTAGGTTCATTGCTTCAAATAATGTATATGCACAACAGTCATGGCTTCACAACTAAGTTATAGACTCGTTTGTAGTGTATAAATTAATTAAAGCTGTTGTTTTTATTGTAAACTAGCAATCCTGCACGGCGTTGCCCGTGACCCACTGTGGTATAAGAACTATATAACCCCCCAACCCCCAACACAAAAATGGTTTAGAATTACTGTCGATTTCGTATACTTTTTTTTTCCCCCGAGGAGGATGCGACATATTTTTATCACAGCTATCTCTGAAACGTAATTCTAAACCAGATTAACAATATTTTCTTCAAATATTTGTTAAAAATAGCCTAATTAAAAATCTAGTTAAAAATTTAAAAATCCGGCTTTAAAGATGCATTCGGACCCCCTTCCGTCTACCTATGTTAAAAATTTCAGATCTCTGTGTGCCGTAGATTTGGCTGGGCGTCGCACACGTACAAACACACACAGACAAACATTTCCTTTTATTATTATATTATAGATAGATAGTTTAACGTGCACTTTTCGATTTAAATACAAACACAATGCTTAAAAAACCAAATCAATTAAGCACTGTATGATAGCCCTGTAGGGTAGCAAGCCTACCATACTTTATTCCACTATGATATTTTTTTTATTTTTAGCACCGTGTCTTACTAACTGTTCAGTTTGTATACGTATGTACTAATTACTCTAATGAATTAATGATGAAGAAGTTTGAATTTAGAACACATGTGGGTTCCTCAGTAGGTTTCGTAGTTTTTATAAAGTTCCTTGGGATAAAATATATTTGGAATCATTGCCTTAGACCATGCAGCCACCAAAGTAAGTCACTATGGTATAGCTTATAATATAGGAACTATATTCTGTCAAGATGAGACTGCTGCCCCCATCAGGGTAAATGGAGTACACGTGATAACCTTAGATAAAAAAGCTTGAAGTGAATTTTCTGCATGTTCCGCTTGATAATAGTGAAATTAGAATCAGTTCAATAGTTTTATTTTATTTTAAATAACTATTTTTAAATGTTGCCATTTTTTTTTAATTAACGGTGTCACTGGTCTCAATTTAATTGTTTTTTAAAATTAGAATACAGAAAACCATACAACAACTTGATGCCTGTTTCTAGCTGTTTTACTTACCTAAGTTACACCTTATCCTTTGGGTAAAACATACTCTTAAACCACAAGCTAGGAGAGGATATTTAATACTAGACACTGAATCTCACCTTCAAGAATAGACATACTAAAATAACAGGACAAATCTATAATATGAATTTTATTTCGGAAAATTCTGGGTTCAAAACAATGTTATTTAGATTTTAAAAAAAATCTCACCGTTTGGCCATGGTTTCTGGCTTAAATGCAAACATATAGGATTAATTTGTTGTCTTAGAATATGTATAAAATATATATCTGATAACTTATAAACAAGCAATTTAAATATATAAATATAAATCTTTTAAAATAATTGTTCGATTTATTTCCGCTACTGTTGCTAGTTTGTAAAATTTTGGAATCACAATTAATTTAGTGACAGAAATAATTTATTTTAACTTTGTTAATTTAACATAAAGATTACTAAAGGCTTAATCCAAGATGAGGATTGTTTAAAGGAAGTTAGCCTGCATTAGGTTAGAAAGGGGATGAGATAAAGATAATTATAAACCGTCTTTGGATAGCTACTGTCAGCCTAGCAAACTGAGATTATTACTTATACATTATTATCACAGGAACTCATTCATGCCTGTTGTGAGCTGGACCTCTTAGACCTTGTGATCACTGGTGCTGTTTGAAACGGGG
>CABFWB010000527.1:254301-268702 GCA_902151455.1 Timema bartmani
CCTCTGACAAGACGTGTATTAATCACAACTTGTGAATGTGAGGAATGCCAGGCCTCCACCGTGGTTCGGATTCCACGTTAAACTGTAGGTCCTCCATTTCATCTCACAATCACCCTAACATTACACATTAGCGTAAGTGCATACGACTTGAACGGGTAGTAAGATGCGGTGATGATGATGATGATAATAATAATACATTTTATTTTGGCACTATGAGGTGAATTTAGTGTTTTTAACATGTCCTACTTTTTATCAAATTGGCAGTCCTACTTTTCCTACTTTTTCATCAAAATGTCCTACTTTTCCTACTTTTTGACACCCAAAATATGCTATGAGGCCTGAGGTGAATGCTGATACAGTTGTATTCATATATATATATATACACTCGTATATTTGGGTGTATATATATATATATATATATATATACACTCGTATATTTGGGTTAACTATCTCTTGAGATTGAAAGAAAAATGATTTCCGCTATTGGAAAATTACATCATCCCAACAATTATTTATATTTGTATACGAGTATTATTTCTAAACATTATTCAAACTAGGAAATCTTGATAAACAACGTCCAATTTAGAAACCCCTAATGTTCCGTACTCAAATCTCTAGCTAAGTGCTTTTGAAATATCTGATTTTTCACAGTTAATTTTTTTCCATAGTTATTATTGTAAAGTAAAATAATTAAATATATTAAAATATAATTAGTATTTGTTTGGATTGAAAAATATTATAATATGAGGTGCTTGATAAGTTACGTATTACAATTATAATATTTTGCGTCCCTCTCTTCTTTGCTAAACTAAAAAAATAAAATAGAACACATTGATTGTAATTAGTGATGGCCAGACTAGAGCGAGCGAGCGAGTGAGTGCACGCGCTTGAAAGACAGAACTGGTTATATTTTTCAAGCGTACGCACTCGAGCCGGACCAGTCTAGTTTACAGGCGCTGACAATATTATTGAATGTTGGTCCATTGAGTGCTAAGAAAACTTCTCAATTTGACATGATATTTGACCTTTTTTTAAAAATAATTATCAATAGGCCTAGCACACTTGCTACTAACGGCTAAATTTAATTGGTAAGATCATAAACTATATATATAGATATATATGTAAAACTGATGTGTTAAAATACTTCGCTATTGTACTCAAAGTAGGCCTTTACAAATAAGAATCGCCATTAGCGTGGGAGTAGGATGGGAAAACCACAACAATAAACTACTTGTCAAAAACCAGGCTCAGTTCACCTTTGCCTCCTCATCAATAACTATCGAGAGCTATCTGCTAATAACGCACTCGCTCGCTCGCTCACTGGCCAGTTTGGCCACTTAGTCGCTCGCTCGCTCGCACGCCTGTTAGTCTGGCCGAACCCTTTGACTCAATTTCTTCATGACTCGGGTTCCTCTACTCTCCTTACATCTAATAATTTATTAAGGCCTCTCTACTTTGTTATTGAAGCTTCTGTCTACATCCAGTTCACAAGATGGTTTATTCCCTAGTGTAAACAATGCACAGAATATAAAATATTCATTACTTTCTTTTACCGTCTTGCTTCCATCTTTCCAGCCTTTCGAAATATTTATATAAATAAACTGACCGTTATTAAATATCCGTGGGTTAGCACGTTTTCTTTGTTCACATCGTTGAAAAAAAAAATCACTAAATACTATTTTTTGGATTTCATCCCTATAGTCCAATTTTTATATTAAGAGCCTTTAAAAAAAATACTAACACTTTTTTTCAGCAATAATTTATAACATTTTAATTATTAGTGTTATTATATATGTATGTATATATTGATAATATCTATCGAAAGGGACAGCTTCAGATCACATGACTTGACGTATGGGTACTTGGAAAATATTTTTAAATTAATTTTTTAATCCATGGTATATCAGCACACTACTTATGAATTAAATTAAATTAAATCTAGTACAGACACAATACCTAGCCACCCGCCTCGGTGGCGTAGTTGGCTAACGCGCTAGTCGTGTTGAGCTCAACCGCCGAGGACGGGGAGATCGAGGTTCGAATCTCGGTCGGGTGAACTTGGGGGGGTTTTTCCTAAACGGTTTTCCACTCTCCTTCCACGCAAATGTGGGTTCACTTCCTCTAAATTCAACCCTTCCAATTCCTAATTCATTAGCGTAATTAGTACTTAAGCGTATAACCCGATCGGGTAGTAAGATGCGGTGCTAAATAAATAAAAAAAAATAAAAAATAATAATACCTAGCCCCCCCCCCGTTAATTCATCTATGTGAAAGGGGAAACCCATTTTTCAGCAATGATACTTTTTTTTTGGTCGTGCCGGGTATTGATCCCGGGACCCTTAGCTCAGTAAGAATACAAGATACCAACTGAAATAAGGTTTATGACCGTATGAAAAGTATATTTAGTAACATTTCTAGCTGTAACATAAGTTTCTTCGTATTAAAATTGGACTGTAATTCCATCCTACACGATCTCACACTGTTAGTCAAACGGTCCTGTACGTACGGTAATGCTTTAATACACCAGAATGATTGTGATAGGGAAGTTGTGGTTCGTGTTCGTTGAGGTTGATATTCCACATATGATGCATTGCACATGTTTCCTCATCTCCATCCTTCACTAATGTGGATACACTTTCTCTAAGATAATTCTTCCCATCCCTGTTGCTTATAGTGAGATAATATGTATGCGACTCATGTTTTAAAAATGTTAAGCTATGAAAGAAAAAAGTGTGCATTCCATCTAAACTGCAAGGTAGCAGTCTTACCTTGACGTATTACATCATGATTCTATCTTATAAGCCTTAACATAGTGGAATAATGCAAGGTAAGCTTGTTACCTTACAGGGTAAATGAAGGGTATGCACACAAATCATGCCTTCGATAAACTTAAATTTCATTAATTTTAAGTGTAAAATGGGGTTGTTCCAAAGGAAAGATACTTTTGTCCTAATATGTATGCCTTTTTTCATTCTTGTTTCCCCAAGATTTTTTCCGATTTTTTTTAACCCTAATGTACTCACGAATAAATTATACATTTCGTTCCCAAACAAACTCTCCGCCACAATAATTTATTTTAGATCTCTAGATGAGATAATTTTACATAATAAATTAATATAATTACTTAAGGTGTCATATAAATTTCTCCACGAGCTGGATCTAATTACAAATTGATTAAAATTCACCTTCTCTTGCGCAATATTAATGAAATTATGTTTTTTTAGGGTGGTATTTGGGGTAGTTGGAACTGTTCGTTTGAATCGGTATGTTCCCTCCCCTACTACCCGTACCCCCTTCCCCCCGCCTGCTTCCCTTCTCTACGAGTGTCTACAGAGACGAGGTACTCGACATTGTTCTCTCTTGCTACAAATTAGGTTAAGTAATTAGCAGGGCTTCTACAGATATGGTAGGGATTTTTTTTTTCGTGGATTAATTATCAGAACTCCGGAGACACTACCTAGCTTTTGTTAACATGACGGAAAACAAGTATTGTGGCTGTGCTTACCTTTCATCAACCTTTAGCTCCCTTTATAACCTACATTCCAATTTATAAAATAATAACCTTACCTTTGAGCTTAAAAAGTTATTAGATCTATTTTAACGTATTCATACGTCAAATCATGTGATATGCAGCTGTCACTTCTAACATTATTCTAATCCCCCCCTTTTTTATTATTAACATTCATTTTAAATATATTTGTTGTGTGATGAAACCATTGCATCCATATGAGATTCGAACCTTGACCTACACATTACCGGCAATTCATTTTAATGTGATAGTGACGCCTTATGCCCTCGTACATATGCTCAATGTTTTCATAAGTAATTCACTGCAAGGCAACGATTAACATTTTAACAGCCTACTAAAATAGTGACTATTGGCCAAATTAGGAAATCAATATTTCATATTACT
This sequence comes from Timema bartmani, assembly GCA_902151455.1. Classification (NCBI taxonomy): domain Eukaryota; kingdom Metazoa; phylum Arthropoda; class Insecta; order Phasmatodea; family Timematidae; genus Timema; species Timema bartmani. The sequence goes on from CABFWB010000527.1 coordinate 258,215, forward strand.
AAATATTAAAATATTAATTTTAATATGAATTAAGATAATAAAAGTCATGAAACAATAAATTGTAACCTCAATTATATTTACTAATATCAAGATTATAAAGTATTAAAATAACCTTTAGCTAGAATCATAACCATACAAAAGCTTAACCTTCTATATTATTAAACAATTAATAATAAATTTCCTGGTAAAATACTATTAATATTTAATTTACTGTATCAAATTAATCTCTAAAAAACCATAGACCTTAAAAATGGAAATATATTTATTTACCTCTAATAACCAATTCATTATCATGATTCCACGTTAAATAATATCTACAGTAGACCTATGGCTTCTTTGATGCTGACTGACAGCTCACAGTTCTGAAAAATTACTAGACCAAATTATGCATCCCTACGCTGAACCATATGATCTGCAAAAACATTTGTTTAGCAGCTGTCAGAAGTCAGCTGTGAGCTGTCAATCAGCACCAAAGAAGCCATGGGGCTACTTTACTCCTGGCAACTTGTGTAAAATTTGGTAGTAACGCAGATCCTAGTTTTCACCGATATTCAAGTGCGGGCAGATGCACAGAAAGTTTTATAAGCTGTCTTTCATCAGATAATTGAACAGCGATTACCTTCTCTTTAAAACAAAAGGAAAATTAAATATCTTCGTTTTGAAAAAAATATTTGATGGAAATGGATTTAATTAAACTATATAATTATATTTATGTTCGTTGTCTTAACTATTCTCAAAATAAGTCTTGAAACACTAACCGTAGAAAAGACTTCGCTGGTTCAATCCATGATGGTTTTCATCATAATTTGTATATAAGTTTCTCTACTGAATTGAATGCTAAAACATCGCCAGTTTTCAAGTCATCATTCGATTTCTTACAAAACAATATAAGAATAATTGACGTAAGAAAAACGTATTTCGCGTTTTCACTGCATTCGTCACACAATATATTTAAAACAAAATAACAACCAAAGGAATGAAGCCTTCCTTATCCGGCTTCAATAGAGACGAAGAAGGGTTAAAAGATTGTCACTAGTTCTAAAAGACCTGAGTTGAAATTGAAGTCTGACCACAAGTTTATGTGATGGTGTTTCTTATAGCTCCATGTAGCTGACAACTCAACCGTATATATATGTGCCCTAAAATGCGGCGATTTCTGAACTTAATCGGAAAATGATTTTGATCGTTAATGGATAAAAGTGGGAACGTGGCAGTGAGTCTAAAGTCATTTTGTAAGATATATATAATTTCAACTAGCCTAAAGTCATTTGTCCTAAATTAATTTGTCTAAAATGTAATATTACTTGAGTTCAGTTGGCTTGTAGCCATTTTAGCCTAAAGTCAGCTAGCCTAACTCTTAGAATAGATTACTTAAAGTCAATTGACGTGTAATTAGATAGTTAGTAAGAGTATTGGCGCTTTACGCTAAAGGTCATGGGTTCGTTTATCATTAATGCAACAGTTCTAGGATGGATACCAACTTTTAAATAATTAATCATTGTCATCATATTAAAACATATTTTCAAATTAATTTTCAAGGACAATGTTTTATTAGTAAATCTATTACTGTATTAGGATTGTTACTTTACGACCAAGCAAATATAGCGCTCTTAAGGGTAATGTAGAGCCTAAATTAGAGAATCCTTCAAGAGGCACGTTTCCCAGGAATTTCTCTCGGTTATATGGGATTGTGCGCTGTCGGATCGATTGGAGAGGTCTCAGCATGCTTCTAGTTTCTTGCCCCGATCTTAATGAAACCAGTAAATTACCTTGCACCCTGTGTTAGGGCTGAGAAGCCAGGATGTTAGGGGGGTGGTAATGTCAGGGTTCATTGCCAAGCTCAACTTTGCCAATAGTATTGGGGTCCGCAGCTGTTGTTAAGGCCCATCTGGATTATTGCTGATTTGCTGGTAGATATATTCATTGTTTTATGGGAGTTGCCATAGTCATCAGTATATCATCATGTTAAGGTGAGGTAGAAGAGAATGCGAGACAAGGCCAATGATCCTGCACTTTTTATAGCAAAACATTAATTTGTCCAAAATAAATCAAATATTGCTCTAATAGCAACGTTTAGATTAATTTTCTTCAACAGTTGTTGAATATCTGTCAAGGATGTCCTGGAATTTAATGACAACTCTTTCTATTAATTTAAATTTATTTTCATCTAATACCGCTATGCTCATGACAGATATTCAACAAATATTGAATCACCTTGTGAAGAAAATTAAACTAAACGTTGCTACTGGAGCAATACTTTATTTATTTTGGCCAATAATATGTTTTGCAATACAAACTACAATCGCACTTATCTTTTCTCGCCTCCCCTACACTCCCGTTACAATAATGACTTTTTCTCTAGTCTAACCATATAAGCTACTTCAGGCAGTACAGTGAAATATGCCTTAAACGGAGTCACAAAGGTCCAGGATATTTTTCCACTAAAGCCAGGTTTACATTTAATCAAGATGTATATGAAAAGTAAACCAGGGACATGCACATAATTGAAATAAAATAAAATTCCATACTCATTTATTTATTCTCACTATAATCTATCAGTATTGAGTAAAATTTCCAGAAGCGGCAAATAACTGAATCTCAATACAGGTAGTGTTATACCGTAAAATCTTAATTACTAAGGTGATTGACAAGTCATTAGCGCAGAAACTGGGAAGAAAATATAAAAAAACCAAGAGGCAATTACAGTACAACAGTTTGTAGGTAAGGTAACAAAATAACTTACGAAGGAGAAAGGAAGTATACCTGATTGATTTAACATTTAAACTCCCCTTAAAATAACGAAAGAGAGAAAGCAAAATTCTGTAGAATGTATTGGATGAACATTTTTCTAATCAATACACTCCGAGACATTAGAAATTTACCTTATAAAGGCTTATTTAGATTTCTTGTTACCGCGTTAGACAGTTTCCGTTTAATCCAGGGAAATTAACATATTTTTCAGCCCTAAAGTCACGGGACCGGAAAATATTTCCATTTAAGACAAATTTATGTTTAATAAATGGTCCGTTTAAGGCAGGTTTCAGTGTATATTATAGCAAAAAAAAAAAAAATGGCGTCAGCCCGCAAGCGAGCTATACCGACCGAGCGGCCGCTGCATGTTGGCGAAAATAGTACTGGGTTTTGCGGATAGAGGGTGTCATGTAGTCAGCACAACAAACCCTCTGGCCGTTAATTTCAATTTTATAGACCGCAGTGGCTCCTCGTTTGTCCTCAAGAGGCTGAGTTATCCCTGTTTCAGACCCACTGCTTCGCAGTAAAACTTTGGTAGGTTTTGGCATCCAACCCGTGACCTCTGGATATGTAGTCAGGAACTCTGACCACTAGACCATACCAAGATTATTTACTAAACGATATTCAAAATTAATATTAGTATATTCCTTCGTCTTATTGGGTACGCGAGTACTAACATTCTTGATTCAAGTGATAAATGATGATAATAAATGATTGTCGACCCTTTGAAATTCACGGCGCGCTGAACAAGACGCTAAAATTGTCAAGTTTTTTTAAAGGACATTTTGTCATTAAAAACGATTACTAAGATTGATACAATAACTAAGGTTTTAATCATTGGGTTATTTTTTTTTAAATAAAATAATTTTGGTCATGGATTTCAAAAAGACCTAATTATTTTTTTATAGTATATCTCGATGGTCTTGGGGTATAGTGCTCGCCTCAGATACTCGTATGTTCAAACCCAGCCGACGTCGACGGATCTTTATTGAGTGATAAGAATTTGTACCACAACTTCCTTTTGAGGGGAATTAGATCCGCTTGTCCCATGTAGATTATGGCATGTAAAAAATTACCTGGGAAGCTATGTGAAAATAACTTTCCCGGTAAAATTGGTGGGCCTTTTCCCTCTCTCTTTCTCTCATAGAAATTCACGTGTGCTAATTATAATCTGTCGGTTCAGAAAGTGTATGTTAAATATATCCAATAAATAAATATTTCTATAGCTCAATTTTTTATTGCTTTTTTTTATTTTCTTCTACCTAAATCCAGCCGAACACACCGGTTGGAAACCGCTGGTAATAAATGTTAAGAAAAAATAGGCGTAGATGCAAAAACGTATGGTATATTAGGGTGAAGAACAACGATTTCATATGTCTCTCCTCCTCCTCAAACTCTTAAATAATTTTAATTAAATATTTAAATATATTAGTTTACCTTCACCCTAAGTTTGCAATATGACACTACCTTATAAGCTTCACCATAGTGGAATAATGCAAGGTAAGCTTACTACCTTACAAGGTAGCTGAAGGATACAACTATAGCCAAGAGAAGTGGACATATGTTTAGTACACATATTAAATACTAAGGCCAAACTGATAAATGGATATCCAAAAGGTTTATCTATATTTATAATAATGAAAGGAAGTGTTTGTCTGTCTGTGTGTGTGTTTGTTTGTTTGTGTGCTATGCCCAGGCAAATTTACGGCACGCAGAGATCTGAAATTTTTAACCTAGGTGGACGGAAAGGCTCCGAATGCACCTCGAAGTCGGATTTTGAAATTTTTAACTAGCTTTTTAACTAAGCTATTTTTAACAAATCTTTGAAGAAAATATTTTTTATCTGGTTTAGAATTACGTTTCAGAGATACGGGTACTATGAGGGGGGGTGGGGGCTTATATAATTCTTAAACCACAGAGGGTCACGGGCAAAGCCGTGCGGGATTGCTAGTAGGTTATAAACATTAAAAAGTCTCCTAAATTTCTAAAATCAGTGATGATATTTTGGAGTATTATAAGACCCACTTACCCTCCACCAGCCCACATAGAAAATATCTGAGTCACTATCAATCGTACATCGTACATTCTCCAGGAAAAAACAAATTTTATTCATGAAGCTATATCTTTTTTTTGGGCATACTCGTGTTTGATCCCTTTCTATCCCTTTCTAGAATTATTATTATTTTATTTTTAATCACCGCGTCTTACTAAGCCCACCTATTGAGGCTATACGACTATATGATCATTACTACTATAATGGGGTGAGGATGAGGAAGGAAGCATTTTTGAGGTAATCATTTGCTTGGAATTAGAGTGGAAAACGATATTTAGGAAAAACCACCCTCAGTAGACCCAACTAGGATACGAACCATGATCTCTCCCTGTTCAGTTGGCCATTGACGACAGAGAATGATGCCTAAGACTATTCGGCCACTTAAGAGGATAGTATATTTACTATTATTATTAGCATCAAGGCTACAACATTAAAATAAACTACTAGAAATAAATAAATGTTAGTGATATATATATATATTTTTTTTTTGCATAAATATAATTTTTGTTGATGTACTGCTCGTTTACCCTGAAAGGTTGCAAGCTTAATACATTGTACCTTAGAGACATATATCCAAATTATATTTTATGTTGTCATTAGATTGAATCTATTGTAGAATTTCCCCTAACTAAAAAAAATAAAAGTTCCCTTAAATTATATTTTCTAATGTACAGGCGCCAACAGTGGTCCCAGAGCTATAATACTTCACCTTCGTCCTCTCGCAAAACATGATCACGTTGGACCGAAGTTCATATCCCGGTATTGGTACTCTCGGGATATGAAACACTCAAGGATATAAAACTGGGTCAGCAAAATATATATTTCTACCATTTACATTATTTATCGTTTTGATTTTATTCAAGAGTTGAAATTTATGATTTCTTTCAATTTTACTTTCACATACATTTTTTTAACTGGTTTTTGAACTATTGTTATTTCTTTTATAAATTATTGACCAAGCGTAGCAAGTTTCTGTTTTAATTCAACCATTTGGCATTTCATATTTCTGTCTGTATGTTTATCCGTATACCCGGAATCCGTCATCACTGTGGTCTTAATAGCTCAATATTTATCCAAGACCCTACAATGGTACAGACATTTTTCTAGGTTTTTGAAGGGCCGATAATTGTATGCTGCATATCCATCGATGTACGTTGTCACAGAATTGTCGAAGTTTATTCAAGCGGGGACTTACTCGTACTTAAAAGTAAAAGAAACTAAATATCAGCGTCAAGCCCAGTATCTCAATAAATATGAACTTATTTAACAGATGTGGTTAGACTACCAAAGGGGTAGAAAAGTATTTTAGTTTTATAAACTTCAGTTTGCAAAAAGTCACTGCCCTGTAGTTTTATTATTGTATTTATTATTTTATTTTTGTAAAGAGTAAGGGTGTTGTTTACAATACACGTTTGCCACGTTTCCGCGCTATGCAGTTGTTTTTATTTTTGTTACAAGGTGTAGGTGAGCTTTTGATCCAAGGTCTAGGTGCACTTTTGATCCATATCTTTGTGCGCTTTTGATCTATATCTTCACGTGCTTTTAATACAAAGTCTAGGTGAGCTTTTGAAATTAGATTTTTCCCTCTTGTGTGCTTTCTATGTTCTCCGACATTTTATTGCTACACAGCATTGCTATTTAAAGGTATTGGGTGGTAAATTATTTGTATAAATATTATTAATGTGTTATTCACTCTCTTATGAAACTTACTTGATGCTATTTGTTAGTATCAAATCAAGGCAACCTATTCCAAATGTTGAATTTTCTACCAGCAAAAATTGATCAATTTTAAATGTACCTTATATTATCTTCCCCTCGTTTATTTCGCACAAACCCGGTTCAAAATTAGTATATATATGTATATTTTAAATTTAAATTTTCATTAATTTAATTCAATTAATTTAAAATTAATTTAAATTTAAATTTAATTAATTTAAATTAATTTAATCTTAATTTTCATCAAAAGCTTTATATGTGTTATATGGTAGCTTTTTAGTGGTGCTGTTTTCAGTATCCTTTTTCATTAGATCAGTTATTTAGATTTCATTTTTGGTTTTATTAAACTAATTTTGTTTGATTATATGTCTGGGATGATATTATGTGACATGCAGCCATATCATGTTTATATATTAATATAGATGAGGTTTGTGCCTTTCAAATAATATTTACTATGCAATTAATTGAATGGGTTTATGTGGGTTTTTTTTTTGTAGCCTAGCTGATTAAAAGCTAATGGCGAGCTTTGCAGAGGTTAATTGGTATGCAACAGATTTTTAGCTTACATAATAAAGCCGTATTGAGCTGTCTACATAATTATATAAAATTGTGTCGGTCCTTTCAGGACTCTTTCTCCCACTTCACAATATTTTGGTGAGAGCTGACATTTGGTATGGATGCTATGGAGCTTGCTATTTTTATGAGATAATCCTAAACTTGATAAATCCAAGATGGTGAACGCAGCCGATCTCAATAATCTGTCAGAGCCATGGATACAAAACACAATACCTCCTCCTGTGTTGAATAAACTAAATTCAACAACAGGGAACAGACTTTCCACGAAATACGAAACTGCACCTGTCGAAGACCGGCCTAAGCCCGGATAGTGAGAAAATTGATACTATTTTCTGAGATTTTATTTTATTCAGATACGTAATCTTATTTTTACCATCTAGGTTTATTTTTAAACCTCATTTAGGCTCAAGTCGTCTAGCTAAGTTATAATTTACCCTATAGGTATTTTTTTTTGCCACGTATTACTACCCTTTCGGGCTAAACAGTACACAGCTATAAAGGTTAATAGACCTAGTTCCATACATTCATAAGTCAGGTTATCTTTAACATTAACTTTTTATAGAAAAATGGTAGCATAATTTCAATTTTGGTCGCAAATATAAATATATGTTTGTGTTTTCTAAAAGGGCTCTAACTATGAAAATTGGTCTGTATTTAACTAAGCTAATGGAGTGAGGCTTTGTGAGGTTAAATTTAGAGTAAGCGCCTTTACGTGCAGTAATAATTCTAAACCATTTAGAGAAAATAAAATCATCCATACACACAGCTGTGATTCGAACCCTAACCTTCTCATAAGTGTAAAATCATATTAGACGATCTTGACGTGTATTTATGCGTTACCGCCATTGTGAGTAGCTTTTATAGACGTTTGACGATAGTCATTAAACAATAAAATAGCGGGAATAATAAATTATTATGGTTTTTGTATGTGTTTGTGTATACTATATTGTATAGTTAGAGTTTTGTTTCAATATTTTGAATATAAATTATTTTTAAACCAATGTTTTTTTACAAATAAATAAACTTAGCCTTTAGTCACGCGTATTAAGGCGTCAGTATAGTTTGGCTGGCTCTCTTAGTGATAGGGAGATTGTAGCTTAAACCCTCGCCGTGTTTTCCTTATTGGTTTCCAACTATACCTTCACCGCAATTGCAGATACATTTTATCTTAACACTCTTCTTATTCCCTTAGTGCTAATATGTAGATATAAAAGGCGGGTATTAAGATGCTTTGCACGTAAAAATTTAAATACGTTATCAACATTTAATATTAAATATCTACTAAAATGTTTAAAATAAATTTAATTGATTATTTTTGATTTGTTAAAGTTAAAATACATTCATTATGTTTTTTTATGACCTGGTTGCATCTATGTTTTATGTCTATGTTTGTGTACACACAAAACACAGATAAATATAAAATGCTAAACATAAACATACGTCACTGCGCCAAAATACGTAGAAAATGTGTGGACACTGATAATGCATTTTCCAATAATATGGAATTTGTGGTTTATTGATTATTGGTAAATTAATAACTTTGAATAATAAATAGGTAAAATGGCTTGATTTTTATTTTTAACAGTGGATAAAACATATTTGTTGAAATGGTTAAGCTAAACCGCCAACAAAAGTTTTACATTTTTCATAATATTGTGTGATTAAATATATTGTATAATATTTCTGTCATAGCTTTTGTAATTTTAGAGACTAAATCTGTAGAATGCTAATCAGGTGAGATTTATATTTAATAAAACTAAAAAATTACTTTTTAAAATCTTAGACCATTTATTTTTTTACTATTATTAGTTTCCAAATAATAATAATATTCAATATATTGGAACCCATACCACAGGACTTTTGAAATTTTGAACTGACATTTATCAGATTTGAAATAAGAACATTTTTCATTTTTCCTGTAGCATGGCACTATTTTTTTTCATGTGTTTATAATGCTTATCGACTTATGAATAGTTTTGTTTGATCAAATACTCCACCATATTTAGTTTCTATGTACTATGTTATTTGACACAATTTATTAATAAGGAATTATGATAATTGTGTAACCTCTGCCGATAATCTGAATAATAAGGAATTATGATAACTGTGTAGCCTGTACCGATGATCGTGAATAATAAGAAATTATGATAACTGTGTAACCTGTACCGATGATCGTGAATAATAAGGAGTTATGATAACTGTGTAACGTGTCCCGATGGTCGTGAATAATAAGGAGTTATGATAACTGTGTAACGTGTCCCGATGGTCGTGAATAATAAGGAGTTATGATAACTGTGTAACGTGTCCCGATGGTCGTGAATAATAAGGAGTTATGATAACTGTGTAGCGTGTCCCGATGATCGTGAATAATAAGAAATTATGATAACTGTGTAACCTGTACTGATGATCATGAATAATAAGGTGGTACGATCGTATTACACGGGACCTTAATGTACTAGGAGGCTGAAGATTGAATCCCCGCCGGATGCGCTATGCTCTGTTTTCCACATGTGGCTAGTCATTTGGTTTCTTTCATCCACTCGCCACGATAATGTTGTTAGCCCGCTTCGTTAGACAAACATTATAAGCCGCAGTCACTCTACCAATAGACTGGTCTGCCGATGATGGGGAGATCGAGGTTGGAATCCTGGTCGGGCTTACTACAAGGATGTTTTTCCTGAATGGTTTTCCACTCTTACTCTACGAAGATTCGGGTACACTTTTTCTAAATTAAATATACCACATATATAACACATTTGTTTAATAATTATAATAATAATAATAATAATAATAATAATAATATTGCACGTTTGGATTACATAATTGGTTGCCCAGTAGTGGAAATATTAGACAGTTCTAATGTACCATAGCACAAGGGACGCCCGAATGTACTAACCATACATGCTTTTCGTGGAAGCTCTTTCCATGTCCCGATGAGATGAAGGGATGAAGATAGTGAACATGAGGATGTGAAACTAGTGGAAATACTTAAACCTAACGTAAGCCTAACCAACTGAACCCTGGTGACCGTTGGGGTAGTTCTACTTTCCGAAAAAATACCCATGGTACCAGCCGGGAATCTAACCCAGGACACCTAGGCTCGTAGCCAGTGCACTGACCACTACACCATGGGATCGGTTAGTGTAACAATTATATACATGCACTGAACGGTTACCAAGATGACGTGGTTCTATAAAAAAAAAATCAATTTTATTTCTCTGCTATTTTTCCGTGAATATGTCTATTTCTTTGACATCAGTTATTTACCAAGGCGTTGGCGAACCAGAGGATGAAATATGATTCGTGGAACTGTGTGTTGATAAGAAAAAAAAACATGTTTCAAATTGGAAAGGAGGGAGTTCCTGGGGGAGGGGGGGGGGGGAAAAACTCGC
>CABFWB010000527.1:272225-282378 GCA_902151455.1 Timema bartmani
AAGTGAAGCGTAGCCCTTCACTCACTAATTGGGTTTTTTTTAATGCCAAAATAAAAGTCCTATTTTGCACCATTTTGCACCCAAGTATGACTTTTGCCCCCTAATAGATTAGTGAGAGAAAAAAATTAACATACAGCAACATTAAGTCGTTGGACCCTCATAGTGGGAGAGCAATTGGTTTTCCGTGTGAGATTTGAGGTACAATATTGAGGGTATATTTAGTTATTAATTGGCACCCCAAATAGTACAAAAACACGTGTTGCCACTTCTGAAACTCATGCAGTGGGGCTGGGATGTATGGCGCAGGGGGAGGGGAAATATCATGTTACTTGTTACAACATTATTAACTGTAACTTCAATAGATTTTATGATATAAAAGCCTACAGTAACTAAAATTGAAGCTAATAAATTTATCTACAATTTTTATATAAAACAAAATGGCCGACAGCATGTAATTAATTTATTATCTCCAGACATATTAATAAACAATAAACATTTTACCATTTTTCTATTATTTTTGGTGGTAGAAAGCAAATTAATATTTTTAGATATACTAATGGTAACAACTATAATAGTGTGCTTAGCTCTCTTTAGTTTGAGATATTTACGGCCTCCCTATCACAAAAATTAAAGGTTTCAAAGGTGGCTCTCTATCCAGCAGCTATGAAAACATTAGATTAATACTCTCTCAGCAGATGTTAACATTAATGAAATAACTTAACTTGTTCATTGGCATTATTGGCTTCGAAAGAATTTATACTTTAAAAAATAAGTGTGTTTAATTCTAAACAAATGCATTAGGAAAAATCTTTTATATTCAAGGCTTACGAGAAATTAAGTGATCTTGCAAAAATTTGTTTTGAAAATTAAGAAAATTAAAATTGAAACATTTACTGAACCACATTTCTTATAGTAATTCACGAAAATATAGTAAATTTGTTCATGCATTTGTTATTCAGTTTAATTACAGGGTGATCCAAAAGTCATGCAACTCAAAGAAAAAACTTATACTTTGTGCCATCATTTCCGCATATTATTGATTTATTCAGTACGCGTGATTCTGGAAATCTACGCACAAACGATTGTTGGCATTCATGTACGAATTGGCCTTAAAATAATGTTACAAAATTAATACTAGCTCTGCTCCTGAAAAACTCATCTTACACTTTCAAATGTTGTAACTCAACTAGCTAAACCTAATGTATGTCTCAAGGAGCTGCACAACATCCGGCCAACATTACAGTGTTGCTATACATATAAACAACATGTTCATTTTACATGTTCCTCTGTGAGAAATATCCTTGGAAAAACAGGGTTGCGCGACTTTTTGATCACCCCGTATAAAAAAATACTCAATAAAAATAATAGAAAATTATTACTGTCAAAATATTGTTTCCAAATGATGTGTTACGAGTCTAAATTGTCACAATCACCGTCTTCATCATCATGGGAATAAGGAGTACGACTGTTTTCACACTTCTGAGACTCATCATTTGTACACATACACACATCGGTGCATGGGAGATAACTACGGCAACAGGAGCACAATTTGGAGAGACAGCTTGTTTTTTAAGAGCATTTTATGAGCGCTAATATTTCTGAAGGCGCTGGTGGCATGTCTGTAATTTTCGAAACATAATAACCACTATGAGATTCCCAACCATTGCCCGGTTCAGGAGATGATATATTTGGATGAGCAGTAACATCATTGTTCCAAATTATGCACTGATAAAATACCCCTAAATATAGAGAATTTTAGAGCAGACAACTTTGGTGGCATCTTTTCAGATTCAACTTTTTTTTAAATAGACCATCTTACTTCTCCCACTGAGGATGCTGTAGATAACAGCATATAAAGTTTGCAGACAAATTTTTCGAGTCCCTCTTCAACACACTCCCAACTTTCTTTTGCCTGAAAAACATTCTGTGGTATCACAGCGAGTGAAGGCATGAAGTCCTGGCAAAGCACTGGCTTTTTGTGGACCATTAGTAGATAGTTAATACTTTGTGCTTGAAGTAGAACAGTTAACAATGCTATTCTGTTGGTGGTTCAAGTATCAGTGAGGTAACATGAACTGCAGATGTTGGCAAAACTGTGGTTATATGAGAATTGGAGGCGGCCCATGTTGGAACATTTGAATTTCCACTTATGTCTTCACTTAGACATTGTGTGCCATCTTGCAGGGAAGCACCTCTGATTTTGTGGTATGTCTTCCCTATAAACCATATCTTCATATTGGTAATATCAGGGTGGCCTTGTGCCCACACCACTCGTGGACCCCTTTTGCTACTCGTCTGCATCCGTTGACACCGGTGGTGTTAAATAGAGGACCACGACCCAAACTCGGGGTGCGGCACGTCAGGGTGTTACTTCGGGGTTTGGGTGGAGAAATCACTAGAGGGATTGTGGCTTACGCATTTATTCAGAACTTAGCAATAACCCACGGTTGGTCCAGGTATTCAATTAACGTCGAACTGAAACCTCTTCTCCGCACCTGTGCAAGCGTGCAGTTAAATTCGTCAAACAATAAACGCCCCGCACATACACAGTCATTCCCGAGCTCGAGAAATCTCCCTCCATACAGTAAGAAGTTCGTTCACGCGAGAGTGAACAACTCGTGAACAGACTGTGTGCATATTCATGCTCACGCTTTACCACCTTGACAGGTGCGGTTTCAGATCATTTTCATAGGGGGGTCATAATATTATAAATAACATAATTACTTACAATGTTAGATTTCTGTTTAAAGCTATTTAATAGTTTCTAATTAATATTTGATATTATGTATGTTTTAAACCGTGGTCATGTTTTCAATTTTTTTTAAATCAGTTAGTTTTTATAAACTATTTGGAGTGGCCCTCCTTCAACAATTTTTTTGAAAAATGGTTCATTCTAGAAGCTATGAGTTGTCTTCGCCCTGATTTTTAAAAAATTAGATTCTTTTATAAGCCATTTAAAGTGATCCTCATCAAGAAATTTTTGAAATTTGGATGCCTACTCGTAGCTATTTAGAGATAACCTCACCTTAATTTCTAAATTAATTAGATACCTCTAGAAGATAATCTTAACTTGACACTCCTAAATATAAACAGGCTTCAAAACGTAATACTTGGGTACAAAATGATGCAAAAAGGTGCAAAACGGTGGTATATTTAAATTTTAATTTTGAGGGCGTGGGGGGGCCAATTTAAGTGATCTATAGGCAAGAACAAGGAAGGATGTTTACATAACATATAAAACAGGTTATATGAAGATTGTTTAGTGTACACAATATTTTAGATTACAATACATAATTGGCTAAAAGATATGAGGTTATTTTCGTCTGTGTCAATAAAGTAACAACATGTTGGAACTGTCCCCTTAACAAGGACTGTGACTACTGAGAATATGTGACAAAAAATCCTATTTAAGTAGAAGTATTACAGAGAGTTTAATGGTTGCTTATTAGCATGATACACTGAAAACGTTTCCAATGAGAGACCATTACAGAGTCATGAGTAATTAATAAATACATAATCTTATACTATAACAATTAGGTGATCCTTATAGTAAATATACTAATCAAAGTAGACTTGACTAAATTGGTGTCTATTTAGAGCTTTCAAAGAGGCATTTGAGATACCTAGTCCTTATAAGTAAAGCCCAACCTACGATTATACTAAACAGGTAACGACTTCCACATAGAGACACAGAACAACCATACTAGAGCTGTGGAAAAACTCAGGTACACAAGAAACAGCTGTAACCAGTACAAAGCCTGAAAAGTGCCAGGCACTTCATATAAAAAATTAAAATACTTTAGCGAGGTTTCCAGGGAATAAAACCCCACAGCAAATGTAATAAAGTAAACAAGAGCAATAAAATAATAGAGCTGTAATAGCTGTGTACTAATGACCTCAACTGTCACTCATAACAGCCTTAAATCACAGTGTGTCTATGCACATACATATATAGAATTTAGAACAAGTTTATAAGTTTATAAGTCTTAAAAGAGTGCCATGTGTCTCTTAGGAGCTCAGTGATTTGAAAGGGACAGAATAGTTATTACGATTACTCAACATTCTAACAAGATTACCCCAACAAGACAAATATAGCTACCTTTTTAACGTAAACATACACAAATAAATATTTCTAACCCAAACAAAATATATTTGAAGTTAATAATATTTGATCCTATATCCTAACAAAAGTAAGCCACACTAATTAAATAAACACTTCTAACCCAAACAAGGGTTCTTTGGAGTTGATACAAATTAATAGCTACATGTCGTAACCCTTCTGCGTCGTGCCGGCGGGATTACTCTTTCCAACATGACGATACGTCTAGTAGAGGTGGTTTGCTTGTGAGAAGAGTTCCTTCTTAAGGCGAGGATAAGACGAAGTGTACAATAAGGTTTTTTGGACATCCCAATTCATACGATCAAATATGCTCGTAAAAAAAAGAGGGCGTGGAAGAGAAAATCTCTGCTCCCATGGCGAAGACGTGTAGTAAGTTCTGAAAGGGGAAAGACCCAAGATCTGGTCTGCGTGTTCTGCACAAGTGCTAAATTATATTTCGTTGAGAAGGCACGGATGAAACGTTTCATTAGAAAAGCTCATAACTTGTGCTGACTTCATCGAAGCTGGACGTCTGGGGTCAGACAGTCTGATGATCTATCATAGAAGACATTGTGAGTCAAAGTCAGCTTTAGACGCTGATTGGATAATATTTTAATAATGACTTTAGTGAGAATGGATTAGGCCTTACTGTGATGGGTTAAATGCTTTTAGCCCAACACAATACAAATCTACACACATAGATAGATATATCATATATTTACATGTAGATAGCTGCATACATAAATATATACACACATACATACATACATATATACATATATACATATACACATACATATATACATACATTTATACATACATTTATACATACATTTATACATACATATATACATACATACATATATACATACATATATACATACATACACATATAAAACTATCATACACTCATGTCTAATTTAAGACTACATACATTCAGAACTTACATAGACATACCATGAAGTGTGTCTAGTTGGCATACAGACTATTACTAATTTTAAATATACAAATTATTCAACTTTAAGAAATACTGACCCAAGGATGAGTTTTATAACTACCTCTACCTAGTATAGCATAGGAATATAGAAAGTATGTCCAATTCTCTCTCTCTCTCTCTCTCACACACACACACACACACGTGTAAGAGATATAGAGAATATGGGCGCGAGATTCTGGATGACAGTTTTACTTCTAGTTAAGTTGGAAGTGGTAGCGGAGAGGGTTTGGGGAGGGGGACAGGTTCGCAGTAAGTCAAGTTGCACCCTACCACAAGTGTGTGTGGAGAGGAAGCTATTCCACCAACCCTCCCCAAACCCAGCCGGCCTCCGCCCGGCTACAACTCTTGTCACAAACGGGATCTTTCATCCCTTTCCTCCGACTTGACATACATTTTTCATTTCTTTTATTCATCTACTATTATAAAGGAACTGGTTTCAGGTGAAAAAGAAGGTAATTTTTTATATACATAAAATTTCCTTAAGATAAAAAAGAAAGGTCGGTGGTGGGTGAGCGTATAATTTATATCATATCATAAGTCACGTGACCCTTTCTCTTGGTTTATGTGTCTTCTTTATGCGATGTTACGACGTCCCAATCAATTTTCCTGTCACTTGTCGTAACTGAAATGATATTCTCTTGAATATACACAGCTATTCTAAGTTCCTTGAATATTGTATTAGTTTAGTGAATAAAATATTAACTGCCATATATTTGCTATATTTTAAATTGAAATTAACAGTGTCCGGATTTTGATGACCTAAGCTTATAAAAAAATACCAAAAAGTGACCTAAAAATTCCCAATTATTGGATTAAAACTTACACAAAATTACTAAGAAAGTTTTAAAAAAGAAAATTTTTAGTAAATACACACGATTCAATCAAACATGCATTTAACAACTGGAGACTGAAACATATATGTATTAAATGAAAAGTCTTTAACTACCAAACTCTGCTAAATATAACATTGATTTACAAATATCTGTTTCATGAAAATAGTTACTCCCTCCCAACTCAGCCCTCTCCAGCGTCAGACCAAGAATGTGGATTTTCCAATCATACAAGCAAAGAGGATACAAACTTCATTGACTGCATTATCTTATCATTCCGACAGCTGTGTGTTGAAAACCTTTATTTATGTTCTCCTTATTCCAACAAATGTATGTTGAAAACATTTATTTATGTTGTCCTTATTCCAACAAATGTGTGTTGAAAACATTTATGTTCTCCTTATTCCAACAACTGTGCGTTGAAAACGTTTATTTATGTTTTCCTCATTCCAACAACTGTGTGTTGAAAACATTTATTTATGTTCTCCTTATTCCAACAACTGTGCGTTGAAAACATTTATTTATGTTTTCCTTATTCCAACAAATGTGTGTTGAAAACATTTATTTATGTTGTCCTTATTCCAACAACTGTGCGTTAAAAACATTTATTTATGTTTTCCTTATTCCAACAAATGTGTGTTGAAAACATTTATGTTCTCCTTATTCCAACAACTGTGCGTTAAAAACATTTATTTATGTTCTCCTTATTCCAACAACTGTGCGTTAAAAACATTTATTTATGTTTTCCTCATTCCAACAACTGTGTGTTGAAAACATTTATTTATGTTCTCCTTATTCCGATAACTGTATGCTTAAAACATTTATTTATGTTGTCCTTATTCCAACAAATATGTGTTGAAAACATTTATTTATATTGTCCTTATTGCAACAACTATGTGTTGAAAACATTTATTTATGTTTTCCTCATTCCGACAAACATGTGTTGAAAACATTTTATTTATGTTCTTCTCATCCCGACAAATGTGTGTTGAAAACATGTATTTATGTTTGAGTAGTTATGTATTTATAAAACATCGACAGTAAAATATAACTACCCAAACTAAATTCCTGATCATTATTTAAAAAATGTTTAAATATGACTCAAAAATATCTTTTAAAAATTTACCCAAAGCAATAAAATATGACCTAAAAATAAAAAAAGTCAAAAATTTACCAAAAAGGTACCTATAAAAATGTTACCACAACAAGGTGGCTATGAACAGAATTTATGTGTGCATGAGTATTGTCTGTGATATACAAAAAATAAATAAAAAAGGGCGTCATATAAAAAGCCATACCCTGGAAATTAATATTCCCATAGTGTGTAGTTTTAGAATAAATTGTTACCTCGCATTTAATTTTAGTACCTTATTTTGAATTAATTTTAGTGTAGGAAAAAATGGGCAACTGTGTGTGTTTGAGGAATTGGCTTTGGGCGCAACTCAACCGTAATGTTGAAAGAATCCAATCATTCAAGTACAATCAATTTGGTTTGTTTGTTTTCGTTATTCTCACTGGATGGTTTTTAATTTCAATATTATTTTTCCCCTCCTCAAATTGCCGTAATATTAACAAACCCAACTTCTAGAAGTGACAAATTTAAAGTTAATACAATCAAGCGAACGCTAAAACTAAAATCCACTCTACGGCAATAATTTCAGTATTAAAAAGCTATTTTCATAACAACACTACCTCGCTTTCCGTTGCTGGTTAGTTTGCATTCAAAAGGTTTTAGTAAACTTTACACAGTTCTGAAATTTAACTAACAATTTAAAACGTAACGAAATTTATTAAGGCACCTTTGTTTTAAAACAACAGTTCAAACATTTAAAGTTAATTAGCTACGTAAACAACTTTAATGATTTATGTTGGGACAATTAGTGTTCATGCTAGTAATTAATATCTTAATAACCATCCGAGTTACATTTATTTGATTAAAATTGTTTGAAAAAAAAAGTAAAAGCTACTACTAAATTTGGTTACTTTAATTTAAACACATGCATATAAACCGAACGGGTAGTAAAACTTGGTGCTCTGATAGTAAGAATTTAATACAATAACTATTATTATTTTACGTTCCATCTATTTCAATAACGTATTGAATGGAATTAACAAAATAATCTTATTTTACCTTATTAAGGTGGGGATGTAAGGCAGGCGAGTTGGGGTGGTGTTTTTGCAGTTTTTACAGTTATAGTTATTTTTTTGGTAAATATAAATCTAATATTGCTCCAGTAGAAACATAGTTTAATTTTATTCACATGGTGATATCAACAGTTGTTGAATATCTCTCAAGGGTGTCCTGGAATTCAATGACAACATTTTTAACCTTCAATTAAAAGTTTTGTCATCTAATTCTTCTATGCTCATGACAGATATTCAACAACTGTTGATAACCCGCCTCGGTGGCGTAGTTGGCTAACGCGCCAGTCGTGTTGAGCCAGACTGCCGAGGACGGGGAGATCGAGCTTCGAATTTCGGTCGGGTGAACTGGGGATGGTTTTTCCTAAATGGTTTTCCACTCTCCCTCCACGCAAATGCGGGTTCACTTCCTCTTAATTCAACCTTCCCAATTCCATAATCCATTAGTGTAATTAGTACTTAAGCGTATAACCCAAACGGGTAATAAGACGCGGTGCTAAAAAAAAAAATTGTGTTATATAGCCATGTATTAAAAAAAAACTTTACGTTTGTAGCAATCAAATATTTTATTTATTTTGAGCCAATTTTTTTTTATTTAAAAACTGTATTAATTTAAATGTATTTTATACACTTACTTATTTCAGGTATACTAACATTTATTACTTAACTATTTACCATAAAAAACAACTAACCATGATTAACTGGCGCTAGGCGTGCACTCAGCACTTCGACTGGCTAGTGCCACCTGCACCATCTGGTAGACATAACATGTATTAGTGGGGAGCTCAGAACGCTTGGTGATTCCCCGTTTCCTTCCACACTAAATATCTATGAGCGAGCGTGAAAGGGCCTACCGATTTTGCTGAAAATATATTTTAATATATCTTCCAGGGTTCTTGTACACGCCACAATCGACATGGGATCGACGGCTTTACTTTCCCTGCGAAGGAAATATTGCTACGGGTTTTTAATCGTGCAAGAGAAATACTTTGACCTCGGCTAGGCTTGAACTCACGAACGTCGTGTCCAGAGGTGAACACTTTACCCCAAGACCACTGAGGTTGGCCTAATAAAGCTATACGTATTTATTGATAATACTCAATTTATATCTTTGAAATTTTATTTTAATTGGTTAGGTATTGTTTTATACTATCAATAACTATACTTTATATGTTTTTTATTCCTTAAAATTTAAACTATATGGTAATTTTTTGTTACCCTTTGTAATGTTTAACTGTACACCTGCACACACATGCTTTTACTTAGCTAACACTTTTTAAATTCTTTGGTTCAACAATCTTGACGCATCATTCTTTATACGTATCACTCAATCTACGGATGAAAGCTGCTTATTTTTTAGTAGTGAAATATTCTGAGTCATACTCGATTGGTATTTTTTTTTTAATTGTGGAGGACTCCAAACATATCTACTCCCGCACTAGACGTCTACTCCTGGGATTAGAACCAAACAATTAAGGAGTAAAAAAAAACTACCAGTGATTTGTATAACCCTTTCCTATACGTCACTTTCTCTTAAAAAACACTGATGCGAGTAAATTAGCTAAAGTAGCTCCATGGCTTCTTTGGTGCTGACTGACAGTTCACAACTGACTTCTGACAGTCAACATTTAGGTAAATACATACATTTTGACTGTCAGAAGTGACATCTGCTAAACACATGTTTTTTGCAGATCATATGGTTCGGCATAGGGATACATAATTTGATCCGGTAGCTTTTCAAAGACGTCAGCTGTCAGTCAGCACCAAAGAAGCCATGGGGCTACTGTAGTTCCCATTTACGTTTATCTAAACTACTCGTTGGCATGGATCTAGAATAGTATCGGCTACTCACCTCGTAGTAAGATCAGACAATAAGGCTAGAGGCTACACTCATGCTCATGAAAAATACAAAACCTCATTTTTTTAAAAGCTAGATAAATTATCAAGAAATGCTTGCATGCAAATTTCCGACAGGGTTTATTTGTTTTGTTAGTGGTTATTTTAAAGCAAGAACCTCGACGAATTTGAAAAACTTTAGGAAACAAATAAATAGCCTCCCTCGTTACTTTACAAGAATGTTCTTTA
>CABFWB010000528.1:0-20840 GCA_902151455.1 Timema bartmani
GAATGGCACATTTGACTGGGAGGAACAAGCCGCTTGATGTGTAGTTTATTATCCGGTTGGCACACAGCGTTGCCCAGGGTACAACACAGGAGGTTGTTTACACGTCGTATCCGCAATGCGATGATGTGATGGTAGTTACTGTGAGCTTGTGAAGCCGGGGTTGGTCTTAACCAAACTTAACCCTAATTTACCATACCCTGGTGATCATTGAGATAATTCCCCTGAAGGGAAAGATACTAATAGTAACGGCCGGGAATCGAGCCCGGGACCCCCTAGACCTGTAGCCAGGTGCACTGACCACTACACCACGGGGCCGGTTATTCATGAACTGGCGAATGTCTTCACTTGGTAAGTTTAATTCAAAACCTGTGTTCTTTTTTTTCTTTCTGTTTGAAGATATGTTTAGTGATTTTATGACTCTTGCGGTTTTTAAAAATTAGAAAAAACTTAAATGAATGTAATTTAGTATGTTAACACGTGGTTAGAAAAAATCACTACCGGTAAACTTTGACCTGGCCCCACCAAAGCGAAAGGTCACCCTCCGCCACTGATATGGGATCCATCAAATTCCAGGGGGGATGGGGGAAAGTGGCTCAAAGCTCCACGCTCCCACTGCTAAATATAATTATTTTTGTATCTTTCTTTACACTACAGTATCCCTTCATGTATTTAAGTAAGAGGAGAAGGTGGGACAAAGAAGGTTACATTTTGAGGAAGTGTACCAGCGTTTGAGTGGAGGGGGAGTGTTAATTTTATTTATCTGAGGTATTTAATGTGCACTTTTTGAACCGACTGATTATATCATCACAGGAGAATTTTCTATGATCGAGAACAAAAGGGCCTACCAATTTTGCCGGGAAAGGTATCCTCTTTTTTTTCCATCCTCATTACCTGCCCATACCATCTCAGTGTTGCTTCCTCTACTATCTCATGTACTCCCTGTACCCTTACTCTTTCCTGGCTAATTTCATTCCTAATCTTGTTTCTCCTCGTGACACCTAACATCCTCGCAAACTTAATTCCCACGGCCTCCACTTTCCTAGTCTCTCTTACATTCATTGTCCAAGTTTCTGAAGTATATGTGACAATGGGTACAAAGTACGTCCTGTACAACAATTTACACTTCAAGGGCACTTACCTTCTGTATAGCAGGTCTCTTATACGCCTATAGATCAATTCTCCCTGCTTTTCTTCTTCTCATTAAATCCTCTCTACTTCCACCTTTCACCCCGATCACGCTTCCAAGATATTTCATGTTCTGTACTTTTCTCAGCTCTACTCCATCCAACTTTATAGCTTTACTAGGCCTTATCCTCTTCCTTATCATTACCATCGCTTCACACATTGCCATGCTAAGTTTCATTCCACCCTCTTTCACCTCATCATTCCATTCATGTACTTTCTATTATAAATTATTGTTTTTATTAAATTTTAATCTTAAGTTCCGGCTAGTAAGTTTGAGGGTGCCTGCAATACATAATTTGTGAACATACACGATTGCATTAATGTAAAACCCCAATGTTTTTAAATGTAAAATAATTTATTTGGTAAATAGGCTGATTGTTACTATCTTTGTAATCCACACAGTTAGCAGGTGGAGGGTCATTTTATAAACTTACTTAAAAAAATAGACTCCCAGTTACGAGATCCGCTCACAGACAAACAAACTTGATTTCTTAGTGCAAATTGTTAAATTATTTGAAACTATTAGGTGAAAATAGATCATATAAAAAAAAACTATTCATCATGTACTAAACATTTAAAATGATTTGGGTAGTAAATAATTAATATTACTTGAAATTTATTGCATTTTTAGAGCAAAAAAAAAACCATTAGAACTATTCTAAATGAAAAATGTATATTCAAAAACCAGTTTGTGATGTTAGTCATAACAAACCCTCGTGGCATTGCGATGGAAGTTATCGGTCATTGAGAGGTGGAGGAAATGGCTTCAATAGACAAAATTGCTCATTTATAGCTGACAATTCCACACCTCTATCATAGATTCAGCCTTAAAATATGAGTTAAGAATAAGCCTGAGCACAGGACAAATCCAGGATAGCTCAGTGGTAGAGCATTGGGAGGGCAAGCCAATTGTTCTGGGTTTGATTCTCATGTCCAGTTGCAATTTTTCAACTAATTTATTTTTATTGGTATTTAACATGCATTTTCTGAACCAAATGAAAATATCAGCACACGAAAATTTCTATGAGCGTGCTCGAAAGGACCTAACAATTTTGCCAGGAAAGGTATTTTCACATACCTTCCAGGGGTTATTTTACATGCCACAATCGATATGAGACTAATTCCTTTACTCCCTTCAAAGGAAGCTGTGCTTCAGATTTTTATCGCTCAAGGAAAATCCGTTGATTTGTTTGATAGGTTTGAACCCATCAACATCGGCTCCTGAGGCAAGCACTTTGCCCCCCCCCCATCGAGGTTGACTTCAATTGATTTAAATTAATTTTAATGTGGTTCTCTTTATATGGCTAGTGCTGTAATTACAATTATTTGTAACCTGTGTGTTGATATCCATTATTTTATCACCTTGAGTTTGTTTTTTCATTGAACTTTATTTAGTAACAGCATTGGACAACTAAGAAAGACTAGGAAAGTGGAGGCCATGGGAACGAAGTATGTGAGGATGATGTTAGCTGTGTAGAGGAAAAACAAGATTAGGAATGAAGCTATCTGGGAAAGAGTGGTGGTACAGTGAGTGCATGAGAGTAGAGGAAGCAACACTGAGATGGTATGGTCATGTAAAGAATGGAAAAAGAGAGGATGCCAAAGAAATAGATGGGAGGAACAGATAACAGAAAGTGTGCAAGTGAGAGGATAACAATGGAAGACATTGAAGGAGGGAGAAGGGTGGAAGGATAGAGGAAGATGGAGGCATTTTACTAAACTGACCCAGCTACAGCCTGGAAACAGGACATGCTGACGATGATGATGATAATTGGATGACTGGCTGTACCTTTCCTTTGGTGGGGCAGCTTCAGACATCTTATTGGTACTCTAGGCATTTTATTTAAAATCTGAAAAGTTTGGGTGGGTAGGAAGGGCAGGGAAGAGAAAGAAGGAAATAATCAGTCAAGCTAAGGTTAAAGACGACAGGACTTTTGTCAATTATTTTGTTCAAAAATATATTAATTTATTTTGACTTTAATTTTAATATGTTAATAGGTAACATAAAATTCAAATTTCTATTTACATTGTGACATTATAGATATAACTTGGGTTGTGGAGTCAGAAGCAATTTTGGGTGGAGTCGGAGTCAGTAAAATTGTACAGACTCCGGCTTCAAAATAAAAACTTATACTATTATAACAGTCCAACACCTTATCTCAGTCGGTAGTATACTTGCTTACTGAATAAGGGTCCTGGTTTCGATTCCCGGCATGGCCAGAGATTTATCATTCGTGAAATAAGGGTCTACCCTTTCACAATGATAAATTAACAGCCGGGCACTGGATGATGTCCCTGTCCAAGTCTTAAGTTAGATGATAAGATATTTGAAGCTACGACAGGCCTACCTAACCGGTAGTGGAAAATATAATATGGCTTGAATAAAAAACTAACCCAGACCATAGGCTGAAAACAAATATTATAACAATATTTTATTTTTAGTTTTTATTATCTAAGGAACAAAATTAGTTATCTCGATTGAAAAATTTATTTAAATATAAATTCCAATGCCCAAAAGGCTTCCCCATGAAGTAATCTGTATTGGAGCATTTTACTGAAGTCAGGTCAGTAGAAAAATAGAGGAGTCAAAGTTAGAGTTGGAGTCGAAGGCTTGGTGTACCAACTCCACAGCCCTCGTTATAACATAGAGGCATACTAAATCATTAATTATTTAACTATATGAAGTTATTTTTATTTAAAGAAGAAAGCATTAAAATATTGTCCATTGTAATTGCCCTGCCCTAGATTGGGATGTTTGTTTAAAACTATCATAGGGTTGAAAGAAGCGAGTGAAAAGAACTGGTCTAGTTTAATTTTTATGATGAGTTAGTAAACATTAGGACGAAACCGCTGACAACTCAAAACAACTTGTCCTTGCTGTCTCGGCAATTAGGTCGATTTGAAGTATAAATAGTTCTGTTTTAGAGCTATCGGGGCTGATAAAATAATATCTATTCAGAGGGGTCACTTTGCCCGTTTTCGGGGCCATGCGGATTTGAACACCGGGTGCTTGTGCTGGAAGGTAACCATCATGTCCAAAGTACTGGGTTTGAATCCGTGGGGGTGTCAGTCGGGACATTAGTTAAGTATTACTTACCAAGCCAGTTCTTTCACAGTCTTTATGTCTTTTTTTATAACATCTTTTTAGAATCACATTTTTGTAGTAATTCGTAGTGCTATTAATAAACCCTAAAAACCAAAGCCTTCTAAAAATTACGAGCCCACACATCTATTTTGCCGCCATCCCTATTCTTCCCCGCAAGTTATCCTGACAGATTAGGCCTGCAGGAAGGGAGGCAGTGACAGCCATAGAACATATTGTTTGTTTTTATTTTATGTTGATGCATCTATGCAAATAACTGTTAAATGAAAACAAAGCTGTGATGAAACTTTCTTAGACTTCCAAGATCACTTTTATAAACCTTTCTAAAGAAATTAAAAAAATATTTTAAAATGTATTTTGTGTAGTTATTTTATTTTTTATTTTGGGGACTTGATTAAACGATCTTCTCATACACCGAAATTATATATATACAAATTGAGATAATTGGGCAAATAAAAGGTAATAATTGAAGATTTTGAGAACTATGTGCATGTATTGTCAGTTAATTTAATTATGAAAAATCGAAGATAGGGGATAATTAGGAGAGAGTAATACAACTTTATAGAATATTTATTTTAAAATATTACAAAAAGCAACATATTTAATGGCCTATCATGATCTAATTGATTTACTTCAATTTTATTTTAGGTTTGTGTTAACCTTTCTGTTCAGAGTTCATCACGGGCTTGGACTGTTTCCTTGTCCCTGATGGGCAAAGAGGCCCAGAAATTAGCTCTTTCCTGAAGAAGTTCTGAGCCCAAACCCAAATGGTGCCCAATGTAAAAGTAGTTCAGTTTATCTGGTGTCACTGGTTCCCAAAGTTCAGGAATCAACTCACTCGTATCAGGAGTTGGGTTTCTGAAAGAAGAAAAAAAAGGGCAATATTAATCTTTAAATGTTAAACTTTGTCAAGTATTTCAGGTAATATTTAGATTTAAACCAGGGTTTTCAAGCCTTGTGTAACAAAGTGTCGCACACAGTCATTTTTAACCATCTAGCAAGAAATTATCTTAAACTTAAAGTTTATCTGTCATAAATCATAATTATATAAATAAGCTCTAACGCTTACATATTTGGCATACTATTAATTTAATTGATCTATTTTTTGACCATGATGCGAGCCCTTAAGTGTTAAACCAGATCAAAATAAAAAGAAAGAAATGGAGTTGTTGGAGAAGTTTAGGTTTACAATGTTTCATGTGAGCATATCTTAAATGTGGCATGATGTATTTTTGAATATCCTGTCTAAAGGTAGGATTCCTTCAGCGCGAATGGACTGGTTTCCAAAGTTTGTTATGTGAACAGTTCCATCGAGGCGACTGCGAATGGTGGGCAGAGTGCATGTCCAGTGTCTATACATCGCGTTGCGTCCGATAGCAGTGTGGATGCAGCTGCACCATTGAGGAAACGTGTTTTAGTAGAGTTATATTTAGTTTTGTGTTTGATTGGGCTGGTTTTGAAAATGGTACAAGATTTCTCCATAGAAGAAGACTAAAATTTAATTGAAGAGGTGGCAATGCACCCCCCAATTTTTGACATATTTTCGTCAGTGTACAGGAACCAGCATTTGGAAAGCAACACATGGAAAGAGATCTCAGGAATAGTTTGATCAAGTTAGATTTTTTATCCACACTATTCTAAAATAACACGGAACATTAAATAAAACACAAATGAAAAACTTTGATAACTGAGGAACAATCTGTACTACACATAAAATTACCCACGACTGGCGACCAAGAGACGCATCTAAGGAAACACTGTATCTCACGTCTGCGACTCACCAACCCACGTCTGTGAGGAGGGAATTCTACCTTAAGTTCGCATGCGCTAAGGACGTCATGTTATTAATTGTACATGTGCAGTTTTAAATTACTGGTTGGTCAGTCACTTCAAGGTTATTCACAAGGGTAGTTCTTTGCATAATTCTTGTCCCAAACATGTTAGTTTTTGTAATCAATAAAACTATCTTTGCATTTACAATTAACATTCTGGTTATCTATTCAGATATTCAATAAGAGTTCTAGTGTTTAGTATATGTTATGGGTAGAACCAAAAAGGGTAAACCAAGCTTTACCCAGGTATAGTACACATTATCCAAAAGGTCTGGGTAAAGTTTAAATAAAAGTTTCTAGCTCTACCCGAATAATCCGTGGTATAACCATAACCACTTGGGTAGAAGTGAATTTTACTATGAAAAGAGGATATAATGAATGAAAAGAGAAACATTTTATTTATTAATTTTATATAAAATAAAAAACATGTTGACATTATTAATAAAATAATGAAATGCTATATTAAGAATGGGTTTGTGGTGGGATACTCTTAGTCAAATATGATTCAGTTAGGCTTCTTATTTTAACAGGCCAAGCTTGAGTGGCATTTAGATTTACATAGAATTCCTTTGAATTTGCATTTTTTGGTTGTATTTTACAATTACATCTTTGATAGCCTTGACCTCATGAAAATGACAAAGATTTGTTAGCTGATGTAATTTTTGTTTTTACTATTGATAATTTTATACTGTGCTGTCGGGAAGTGCTTGTTATGTCTGGGTCAGTAAGTTGTTGACATCTCGCCTGCTCTCTATGGCTGCGAAACATGGCCGCTTACCTTAAATGACAAAAAGAAATTTAGGGTGTTCAAAAACAAGGTGCTTAGGAAGATATTTATTTGATCAAAAAATGGATGAAGATAGTGGGGAGTGGGGAGGCTACATAATGATGAGCTGCATACCATGTACTCATCACCAGACATTGTTAGGGTAATAAAATCTCTCTGGTTACGGTGGGCAGGTCATGCAGCGCGAATGGGAGTATCTAGAACCATGTTCAAGGTATTGATTGGCAAACCCAATGTGAAAAGACCACTGGGAAGACCCAGACGGGAGGATAACATTAGAATGGACCTGACATAGATAGGGTGTAATGAGATGGACTGGGTAGAATTATCTCAAGATAGGGATAGGTAGTGTACTTTTGTGAGTGCGGTAATGAACTTTCGAGTTCTTAATGCCATAAATAAAGTAAGTAAGTATTGATACTGTGCTTAAATTGACAAGGATTTTGTTGCGAACCAAGTTCTTAGAAAAGCATTTGGTGATTGCCATTTTAGTGTCCTAGTTTTTATAACCCTTTATCATCTACTTTAACAACCAACATAACATCACTGCAAATATCTCCTCATCCCCTGTTAATATCGGGGATTTGAACTTGATCTGTATTTCCCTGTATTTCCAATTTGAGCCAGAGGGAACTTGGGGATGGACAAGCATTTCTTTTTCTTTGCCTAATTTTCCTAGTTCTCTTTGGATTTATGTATATTACCAGCGATGTATTCTTTTTGCCACAAAGCAGGATTGTGTAAGCCAATGTATCAAATCGATCCGAATCTCGGTCCGGTGAACTGGGGGGTTTTCATAAATAGTTTTCCACTCTCCCCCCACGGCAATGCGGGTTCACTTGCTCTAAATTCAACCTTCCTAATTCCTAACCCATTAACATAATTAGTACTTAAGCGTATAACCCGAATGGGTAGTAAGACGTGGTGCTAAAATAAATCAATAATAAAACCAATTTCCCTGGGGATGGGGGGAATTCTTGAATCAAAATTTTCTTGAATATCCTTAAGGATACAAGGGATTAGAAGGAGTCAATTGACCATCCCTAATAAAAACCATCTATCTCATGTTTGAGCAAAACACAGAATCCCAACTGCTTGTGTTTAATCTAAATTAGCTTCTAGAATCAGTTTTGATATTTTTAAATACAATAAAATACTTATTGTCAAAACCACATCAGCTACAAAGATAAATTGTCACTTGGTCTACATCTTTAAAATGTTATAAGTTATAAGTTTTATTGGAATACAACACAAACCACAGTGATACCATGGTCCTTATTTTTGCAGATATTCAACATACCCCGTAGCAGCAAAATTTGTCCACAATGTGGTCATTACATCAATCATTCTTTCATCCTCATGTGAGAGCATAATTCCCGGGAATAAAGCACCGAAAGGGAATAAATACTGGAGGTCATCACAATGACTCACACCTGAAACATATTATAGGCAGAAAAAATGCGGTTATGCATATATATGTATATATATATGCATATATATACATATATACATATATATACATGCATAACCGCATATATATATATATATATATATATCACTGCGTCTTATTACCCGTTGCAGTTATACATTTTTCAATTATATTATAATTCATCATGAAATCAAAGTCAATTTTATTTCCTCAAAGACATTCTGGAATTTAAGCTTTAAGAGAAAATTTACTAGCAAGAGAATAATTATTAGTTCGACACCTTAGCTCAGTCGGAAGCGTGTTTGTCCCGGGTTTGATTTCCGGCATGGCCGAAAAATTTATCATTAATGAAATTTAGGTTTACCCTTTCACATTGATAAATTAATGGCCAGGGACTGGATGTTGTGCCTATCCTAGTCTTATGTTAGATTATGACTAGAGATAGGGTAAATTCGCTTTTGTGAAAAACGCGAATAGAAAAAAAAGGGTCAAAAATAGGGTATTTATAAGTTTTCTTTGCGTTTCATGGCATTGGAAAGTGTTTAAAGCGATTTTTATTTCGCGAACTAACGCGAAAAACGTGATTTTGAGAGTATTTTAGCTAAATTATTCTATTTAGCGAAATAGATGCGAATTCCCTGAAAATGCTGAGAATTTCTATAAAACGATGTTTTTCAGCGGAAATAAGTGATTAAAATAATCATTGAGTTTCACTCGTCTGTGTGCTTCAGCTCGGGTTTTACTTGCATCCTGTGCCTTCCACAGCCCATCCGGCTAATCGCCACATTCCGTTAGTCGTTGCTTTTATCATAAATCCTTTGCATAGGTCCTAAAAACATTGACGAAAGACATTTTTACCTATTTTGCTACAAAATGCTAAATTATGCCAAAAAACGCTAAATTTCCAATAATTAATGCTAAAAAAACTGAAAATTAATGCTATTTTACCCTATCTCTAATTATGAGTCATATGATGGGCCTAGCTAGCAGGTAGTGCAAAACATATGGCTTGAATGAAAACTTGACCTATGCCACAGGCTGGAAACAATAATGGATGTAGGTTCAATTAAAATATAGTTATTACATAATTATATATTTTGTTGTGTTTTAAATGTGAACTTTGATGTCTACAGTTTTCTGGTAAGTGTGTAGGCCTTACCTTTCTTTTATCCTCCTTTCAATGTTTAGTTCAATACAGCTGCTTAGTGCCATTTTTCATTAGCTTAGAGAAATATGACAAGAGTCAAGAAATTTGATCAGGCAATTTGGCTATAATTGGTTTTACTATTACAATTTTTCACAAAAATAGTTTGTATCATGGGCAATAGTTTGGGAAATGAATTCTGAAACGTAATTTGATTTTTTTTTTATATATTTCAGAATATAATATTAATGTTTTAAATTAAATATGGCAAGAGCTGTAATACTCAACAAATATTTAAAATCAATGTGACTCAATATATATAATATAATATAAATTCCTACCAACCATAGTCATGGAGCGATGCATCACCAAGTAGTGAAGCAAATGTGTTGGTGCCCTTGTAATCAAAGTAATAGTAGAAAACGGAGGATGAAGCTGATTTCCTATGCTTCTTCACAGCCTCATCTGTACCAGACAGCATGACATTGTCGGTGAACATCTGCGACAGAACATACAAGCTGCAATGTTGTTAACTATAGGTCAAACACAGTGAATTGCTTCAAATATGACTCTTAAAAATGGTTTTATTATTTTATTCCATAATTAGCCCAGTTTAGATTAACAGATTATAGCTGTATGGTGTCAGATTGAAAACATCACTAGACAGTAAATTGCATTGTAAAGGGCATCAATTTGCAGTTCGATATAAATGTTAAGAAATTATTGATTGCGATTTAGATTGCCTACAAGTTTTATTCCCATTGTCTTTCAATCTTAAATCTTTGCACTATCACTTATATTATATCATTTTACAGTGTTTTTACAGTTTTCAAATATGTATTAGGGAATGGGCACCTATTTGTTTAATTTGTAAATGTAATTAGTGGGGTGGAGAGTAAGAATTGTTTGCATTCAACTGTCAGAAATTGGATGGTAAAAAAAATGTATGTTGATCTGTATTCACCATTTTGTATACACTGTGCATACACATATTTTTAATGTTTATAATTGTAAAATGTTCCATCAATACTTACATCCACTGCTGCATACACCGTCTCATTGTTGATTGGATGGTCACCAAAATAGAATTCTCTTATTTTTTGGGTTATTTCTTCAATACTGTTTGAAGTATTTCTATAAAACATAGAAATGGGAGCAATACGGTTGAAATCTTCATTGAGTTCCTGAAGAAGGCTTTCATTTTGAAATATTGCTGATCAACAAATGGAGTAAAAATAAATGCTTGTCAGTAAATTGAATAAGAAATCTAACAGGCAAAAAAGTATTAGTTTCTACAAGATAAATAACTTTCCTTTAACAAAACCATTTTATAAAAGTATTTCTAAGCATGTATTTTGTTTTAACTCTATGCTGTCTTAGTACTTTTTAATACACTAAAGCAAAGTTGTGTTTTAAAATATTTTCAAAACCAAATAGACACTTATACAATAATGTTTAGTTAATGTATTTGAAAGTAGCGTAGTGCCTAAATATTGACTAAAAACTACACAGATTCATTGGGATTCCTGTTTCAATAATACACAAACTAAAATAACACAAAACATAAGCAAAATAGATAACTGTCAGACAATTAGTCATGATATAATGTTGTTTGTGGAAATTAGCTTAATGTATATTTATAAATCTATAAAGTCCATAAAATGATGTTGTATTTGATAAAAGTATAAAATTTATTTAAGTTAAAAATATAGATGTGCTTATATTCACATTTTACCGCTATAAATACTGATTCTGATATTGTACTTAGAGTTCTGATACTACCGATATTATTTCCTAAGTATATTTTGTTTCAAATTAATATTCATTATTTTTTTTACAATTAAAAAAAATCAATGGATGTATCCTACCATCATCACCACCACCACCAACTGTGTCCAGCCTGTGGCCGAGTAAGTTTAGTAAAAGGCCTCCATCTTTCTCTAACGTTCCATCAATCTTCCTCCTTTAATTGATTCCTTTATCCTCCTCTCACTTACACACTTTCTGATATCTGTTCCTCCCATCTCTTTTTTGGTCTCCCTTGCGGTCTTTTTCCTACATACTTCTTTCCATAGTTTTCTTTGGCATCCTCTCCTTCTCCTTCCTCCTTACATGCCAATACCATCTCAGTCTTACTTCCTCTACTATCTCATATACTCCCTCTACTCCCACTTTTTCCAGGATAACTTCATTTTGTATCCTGTTGCTCCTCGTGACAGCTAACATGCTCTTTACAAACTTCATTCCCATAACCTCTACTTTTCTAGTTTCTCTAACATCCAATGCCCATGATTATGCTGCATAGGTGACAATGGGTACAAAGTACACCCTACCCAACACTTCCTTAAATTTCAAGGGGACTTATGTCTTCCATAGCAGGTCTCTTACACACCTATAGAACAATTCTTCTCGCTGTTTTCTTTTCAATAGACACTCTACTTCCACCTTTGGCCTAAATCATGCTTCCAAGATATTTTAAGTTTTGTTCTTTTCTAAGCTCTACTGCATCCAACTTTAAAGCTTTACTCGGCCTTATCCTCTTCCTTGTCATTACCATTACGCCTTCACACTTCACTTTGCTAGATTTAATTCCATTCTCTTATACTTTCTCTTCCTTTTGCCCCCATACCAGTGTCATCAGCGAACATCATGGCTTTCATCTTTTTCTCCCTGAATTTTCCTGCCACTTTTTTCATGATCATTTCTATTACCATTACAAATAGTAGTGGTAAGAGGACACTCCCCTGCTTCACTCTATTTTTTTATTTGGAGCCACTCCATCCTACAACTCTCTGTCTTAACTAATGTTATCCTCATACGTGCTTTTTACTTTCATTACCACTCCTATTTCAATTTCGGCCTCCTCCATAGCTATCCAAAGTTCATTTTTATCCAGGCTATTATATGCCTTCCCCACATCCATAAATACCATTACCAAGTCTTTTCCAAATTCATACCTTCTTTCCATCAGCTGCCCTATTTCAAAGATCAAGTCTATTGTATATACCTGTTCCCTAAATCTGTGCTGTTCCTTTCTCCACCTCCCTTTCATTTTATTTCTTATTCTCTTATCCAATATCTTCTTATATATTTTCGCACAATGGCACATCAGCGTTATCCTCCTATAATTTGTACACCTTTTTCTGTCTTCTTTCTTGAAAAAAAAAGTATCATAACTTCCTTTTCCATTCTTCTAGTACCTTGTTATCCTTTCAAATCACTCTCAGAGCCCTGTGTGGCCATTGTATATCTACTTCACCTGCAACTCTAGTCATTTCCAGTCAATTCGTACACACCGGGTGCTTTTCCATTCTCTTTAATGTGTCCACCATCTCTTTCCATGTGGGACCACTTTCCTCTTCTGCTATTTTTTTCTGTTTCCTCTGTTTCGCTCTCATCCCTTTCCTCTTCCAGGGTGAACATCTTCTCAAAATATCTCATCCATAGTTCCTTTTCTTCCTTGACTGTCCTCAACATTCTTCCTTCTTTATCCAACATTTTAACTTCTTGAATTTTCTCTCCCCTCCTGTTTCTTATTTGGCTATATAACACCTTCTTACTTACTTCCATATCCCGTTCCAGCAGTTCTGTCTATTTTTGCATCCAATCCTCCCTGGATTCCAGTACCACTAGCTTTGTTCTTTTCTTCTTCTCCCTATATTCTTCGTAGGTTTTCTCATTCCTATTCTTAAAACACCTTCTGAATGCTTTATTCTTCTCTTCTACTGCTTCCTTCACCCTGTTGTTCCACCAGGTTGTCTCCTTCTACTTCCTCTTATCCCTTGTTCTCTCACATACATCCTCTGCAGTTCCCAACAAACTGTTATTAAACCTTTCACATTCCACCTATACACATTGCATCTCAACCTTGGGCAGTAAGCATCTTGCCTTTCTTAGCTACAACTCTCTTTCCTCTTCATTTTTTAGTCTCCAAACCTTATTCTTCTTTTTGTTTTACTACCTTTATCTTACATTCCCATCCCTTTATATCTTTCCCCAACAATCTGTGATCTCTATCTAAGGACACTTGATATTGCCTTGATGTTTATGGTTTGTTTCATGTCTTCATCCATGAGAAAGTAGTCTATCACGATCTTTGTTCCTCCTCCCAGTTGTCTCTAGTGATCGCATGGCTTTCTCTTACCTTTTTTTACCAGCGGTTTGCCGCTTTCATTTTATTTCTTGCATTTAACTACTACTTTCCTACTTTATCCTGATCTCACCACAAGAGGTGTGCCCCAAGATCTAAGTAACCTGGTGGAGGTTGGGTTGAACCCCAGGGATGCCAGGTCAGTTGTAGACGAGAGACAGGGCCAAAACCAACATGCTTGAAACAGGGTCTGGCCAGTTGGTTCCCAGCTCTGTTGGCCGGGAGTGTGAGGGTGGTGATGATGAGCTAAGTTATCATCAGCACCCGTAGCCTCAGTTAGGAAAGGCTACCACCAATAGAAGGTCTACCCGAGGACCTATAAGCAGTACACCTGTTACTCAGGTGTAGGCCAAAACAGGCTAAGTAAGCGGGTGGCCAAAACAAAGCACTCGAGAAAGTAAAGTAAAATGCCGAATGTATCTTATCAAAACTTTAAAAACTTGACTTATTTTCTTAAGCCCATAGTTTGATAAATTTCTAACAAATAAGTAATTTATGGCTAGTTTATTTATTTTTTAGTAGAAAATATTGCTTTCCTTAGTTTTAAAACATAATCTTACTAAAAATTATTTACTGATACTGATTCACACTGTGTAAATGTTATATATATATTTACTTTCACCACATCTGTACCCGTTAGGGTTGTACGCATACAATATTTATGCTAATTTTTTATCACCATGTCCTACTACCCATTCAAGTTTTTCCTCAAGAGTAG
The DNA here is from genome assembly GCA_902151455.1 of Timema bartmani. Lineage (NCBI taxonomy): Eukaryota > Metazoa > Arthropoda > Insecta > Phasmatodea > Timematidae > Timema > Timema bartmani. The sequence goes on from CABFWB010000528.1 coordinate 14,349, forward strand.
GAAACAATTTAGTAAAAAATCATTCTAAGTACACCTGACCAAGAATCAAACTCTGATCTCCCAATTTGTGTAAATCCAGTCCAAGATGAGAGTGACACGTTATACCATGCGACCATCAATGCAGATGTATAGGTTCACCTCAAATTGTATGTGCACTTTCTGAACCGAATAATTATATTGGCACATGAGAATTTCTGTAAACGAGAGGAAAGGGCCCACGAATTTTGTTGGGAAAAGTATTTTCACATACCTTACAGGGTTCTTTTATGTGCCATAATTGATGGCTTTACTTCCCCTCTAAACGAAGTTGTGCTATCTATTGTTTATTGCTGTCGAACCCTGCTGGTTTTGAACCCATTAACATTGGGTCCTGAGGTTAGCACTTTACTCAATACCACCAAAGTCGACATCTAGTTGTAAGTACTACTTACAAACAGCGAAAAGGGCACCCTCTCCAGATGTGAGTCCAACCATCCAAGGAATATCTAGAGCCTTATTTTGAGAAACAGTGATTCTTGGGTCTTCTGCTAGGTAGAGCTCCTCGCCTTCTGCTACTGATGTTTCATCAACAGGTCGAAATGGGATATGAGGATGCCATTCCCATTCCTTGAATTAAATTAAGAAAACTAAAAACCGTTTTGCTACAACAAATTACCTTAGCCTAGAGGTCCCCAAAATGTTACATTAGGCCTAGATACACTACTCTTTATTTTCTTTAGCAAATTCACTCCTCCCCCTCCCCTTCTCCATCTCTTTTCTGGAAATTACAAAAGGTAAAAATATATCTCTATAAGAAAAACCTCTTTTCAATCTATGAAGTATATTTTGTTGTGTTTGAAAGAAGGTATGGGAAAGGTAACGATTGATTTTCTTCAAGAGGCAGCCATTACCTGTTTGTCCAATGGCAGCAATGTAAAGTATGAACTGTGTTCGTCTTTTCACTGTAAAAGCCATATTGTGTTCATTCCTTTTATATGTTTCTATCCACCTTTGTCTTACAGATATAATAAGATGTACTTCATAAAGACAAAAGAGGTTTCTCCTTATAGAGACTTATTATATATTCACATCCAATGTCCATTTCCTGTGTTTGTCCTTATACATGTTCCTAGATAAATATATTATTATTCTTTATCAATTTCCTTTAGCTCCCTTTTGTGTTTTTTGGTTTCCTCTTTCAGTAAGTTGTGCTGCATGTTTCATAATTCCTCCTGATAAGTTCCGAGAAAATGAAACCTAGGTCGAGATTGAGCAGTGACTATCAATTTTCTTCAAGAGGCAACCATTACCTCAGTGTTCATTAGCTGCAAGGCCCATCTTTCTCTAGCCTTTTGCCATTCTTCCTCCCTTACTCTTGTCCAATCTTCTCCTTTCACTCGCATAGGCTACTTGCTGTTTCTGCTCCTCCCATCTCTTCCTTGCTTTCTCTTTCAGTCTTTTCCCTCCAAATTTCAACTGTGTCATTTTCCTTATGATTCTTTCCTTTGCCATTCACTAAGGGGCTGCAAGCTTGGGTTTTTTCATTTGAGTCGAGCTCGAGTCAAGTACTTCAAAAAGCTCCCAAGTTAGAGTTGAGTTCAAGTATATTCATAATTTTAAAATGTTCAAACTAATAGTTGTTTTGAAAATTTTAAAATGTTCAAACTAAAAGTTGTTTTGAAAGTTAAAACTTAGATAAGTTGATCTAGAAAATTATAAAATTAATTTATAAATTAAGCAGTTAATAAAGTGGTTAATGTATTACGTGAAATTGACAATCACCAAAATGTATAATTTAAATAAAATTTTCATAGAGAAATATAGTGTATGATATGACCAATTAGATAAAATTATAATGCATCATAAACTAAAACTATAATGCTCAAACAAGTTGATGAATAGTCTTAAAACATAAGTTGACACATTAAAATAGTAATACAAAAATATAATATACAATATAACGTGATATGAACCATGTTCTTAAGTCCAGATTTGTTTTGAAATTAAAGAATAAAAATTAATTTAACATCTTCCAAACTGATTATAAAATTAGTTTAAGTATTTATGTAATGTAGAATGATCTAAGTCATATCTGTGTGCCTGTGTCCCATTTCTCCTTTTTGACATCCAGCACTGGAAAGGTCTGGATTACTTCATTCCAACATGTTTCAGTACCCTATAGTACCATAATCATGGATATTATGTTGTGAAAAACACGAGGTTTAACCACTAGCTGTCATAACAACACATAATGTTTTTCACAACAACATAATATCCATGATTATGGTACTATAGTACTGAAACATGTTGGAATGAAGTAATCCATACCCTCTGCAGTGCTGAGTGTCAAAAAGGAGAAATGGGACACAGACACACAGATATGACCTAGATCATTCTACATTACATAAATACTTAAACTAATTTTATAATCAGTTTGGAAGATGTTTACTTAATTTTTATTCTTTAATTTCAAAACAAATCTGGACTTAAGAACATGGTTCATATCACGTTATATTGTATATATTATATTTTTGTATTAATATTTTAATGTGTCAACTTATGTTTTAAGACTATTCATCAACTTGTTTGAGCATTATTTCTTTGGTTGGTGATGCATTATAATTTATCTAATTGTTCATATCATACAGTATGTTTTTCTATTAAAATTTTATTTAAATTGTACATTTTAGTGCTTGTCAATTTCATGTAATATATTAACCACTCGATTTATAAATTAATTTTAAAATTTTCTAGATCAACTTATCTAAGTCTTAACTTTCATTATAACCATTCCTTACTTTCAACAATTCTTTTAGAATGTTTTCTAAAATGTAATATTTAATTTAAAAGTAAAATTATTAGTCTTTAATGAATCATGCATAATCACTTCTTCGGTTCCATTTCCATTCCTTTATGCCCAGTTGTGTATGCACATTATATGAGCTTTCACTAGAAATTATCTTTTTACAAAATTTATTTCAATTTCAATTTATAGTGCATAAAGTTGATGTTCATACTTTAAAATGAAAAATAAGATGGTTAAAATAATACTTCTAGTAAAAAATATGGAATAGTAAATGCTTTTTTTTATTTAAAAGAGGCGGATTCGGTAAAATATTTATTACAATGTTGATATACAGTGATTTTAGACAGGCTAAACAACATAATTCTATAACTAAATAATAAATAATGGTAGTTTTGTAATTTTAACATATCAATAATATAGGTTTTAAATATCTTAAGTTTGAAAACAATCAATATTTATTTTTAATGTTGTTTTTTATTTAACTAAAATTATAATTTAAGAAAGGAACCATGCAGAAATATTGATTATTCAGCTATTTAGTGATACTTGGCTATTTTATTTCATAACCTTTTCATGGCAATGTAACTTCAATTGAGGATAATTTAAAATGGGTGAAAATATTGAATTAGTCTGCCCGTCGAAAGTAGTTTTAGAGCTCTATTATGATATTAATGTGAAATATGATATGAATTTTAACTATATGTTAAGTTACAAAATGATTTATAAGTGAAGCTGCCGATATCTAAATTAAAAAGTCTATAATTGGCAATGCATTTAAAAAAATGATTCGTAAGTACATCAAGAGGAAGCTCGAAAATGATAAGCATACAACACTTTCAATCTCAATCATGAGCTTTGATGATGAGCTCGGTTTGAAGCTTGAAATCTGAGTACCCGCAGAGCCCAAACACATTATGTGTCAAAGCCATCTTACTATTGCTTCCCCTAGTATCTCATGTAGCCCAACTCTTGCCCGGACATTATTATTTCTAATCCTATTTCTCTTGGTGACAGTTAGCATGCTCCTTAAAAACTTAATTCATATGGCATCAACCATCCTTGTCTCTCCTACATTCGATGTCCAGGTTTCTTCTGCATAAATAAATATACATACGAAGTACGCCTTAAACAGTTATTGCTTACACTTCAGGGGTATTTCTCTTTTTCATAACATGTATCTTACACACCTGAAAACATCCATCTCTGCTGCAGTCTTTTCATTAAATCTTTTCTACTACCACCCCTCACCTCTAGCACACATCCAAGATAATTTTTGCTCTTTACTATTTTCAAATCTACTCCATCCAATTTATACATTTTTTAGGCCTCATCCTCTTACTTGTCATCTCTTTCACTTTACTACTCTCCATGCTAAATTTCATCCCACACTCTTTCAATTCCTCATTACATTCCTGTAGCTTTTCTCAAACTTCCTATTTCTCTACCCCTCATACCATTATGTCATCTACAAACATAAATGCTTTCATCTTATATTTACTTGCCACACTGTTTATGACCATTTCCATTACCATCATAAGGAGTAGTGATAAGAGGGCACTCCTGTGCTTGACTCAATATTTTATTTTAAACCAATCTGTTCATTCTTCCTCCATCTCTACACAACTTATGTTATCATACACACCCTTTACTCTCAGCCCAGCTCCTCCTCCTACTCCAGCATCCTCCATGGTTTTCCAGATTTTCTTTTTATCCACACTATTAATATATGCCTTTTCCACAGCCATGAACACCACTACCAGATCTTTATCATGTTCATATATCTTCTCCATCAGCTGTCTAGTTGCAAATAATAAACCTATCATCTACCTGTTTCTCTGAACCCATATTGTTACTCTTTCCACCTTCCCTTTATATTTTTCCTCACCCACCTTTCCAAAACCTATTCATAAATTTTCCCACATTTTCCTATCCTCTTTCTTTAATGTCGGTACTATGATACCTTTTGTCCAATCCTTTGGCACTTTGTTCTCCTCCCATTATGAACTTTATTGCCTCAAGCAACCTATATCCTCCCTCCTACTAAACCATTAGTACTACAAATTACATAAAGCCACAAGCTTCTACCAAATATTTTGCTTTTGCTAAAATAGATACATTTCTTAGAGTTGTTATATATTAAACTAGGCATATTTTTCATTAAAGCATGATTAGTTCCACTAACAGTATGTTATACTGTTCAAAGTAACACTATTACACCAATCCAAAGCAAAGCACTAAAAATTAAGGAATTATCAGTTCTGATTTTAAAGAAATTCAGGATGGACAGTGTGATAAAATAACCTTAGTATAAGCTTAAAATAAACAGTGTAAAGCACAGTTCTGCTATTAGTGTGATAATAAATGGTAAGATGCCTACATTTCAGGCTTTTAATTTATTGGCATTAAGTTAATTAAGTGAATGGCTGTGTCATACATGAGCAATAAGTGTGAGTTAAAAGGCAATGATAGATCTTGAAAAGTTTGTATTCTATACACTCAGTCAATCTGCAATATAAATAGCTAGCCATTTATTAGGAGAGGTTCTTGACCTCAATACCAAACTTCATTATTAGATATTCAATCTGCTTGCTGAGCCTATGTAACATTGTCATTATCTGATTGCTAAACTCAAAATCATTTTAGCAATTTTGGTCCGGAGCCCAAGCTGAATTGAAGCCACCCAAATGAGCCTGATTCAAAACTTTGACTACATACCCAGAAAGCATAATCCGTTTCAATTATTTCTGATGCTTCCTTTTTCCTGAGACACGAGACCAAAGCTTCACTGGAATTTGTGGGGCAGTCTAGGAGAACTGCCAGCTTTTCAGCTTGATGTTTTGAGGTGCCACCGGGAGCATATGCAAATGGGCAGAGGGCTGTACCGCTTTGAGAAATAGCACGGTGGAAGAGTCCTGAAATTAGGGCACAATTAAAAAAAGTTTTTTTAACTCAAGATAAATGTATAGCAGAGTAACTAAGTTGAAGTAAATAATATTAAAAATAATACATCAGTGAACATATTTTGTAGGATTATCAGAGAATCTATCTAATCTATGTAGCTTTAATTAAAATGTGTTCAAAATACTAAAGCACAACCAGGGGTTAGGGTTAATGGATCCATTACTACCACATATTAAGACTGAGTCCTTACTTAGATAAGTAGTAGAGTTATAATTTATTACAGATTAAAATACACGCAACATAATCAAGGCTATTTTATCAAAACGATCAAAATTGTTCCTAAAGTTAAGTGCAAAGTCCTCTTAAATTACTGTTTATATTTTCACTAGCTACTCATTCAATCCTGAGTCCCAAGTGCTCGTACAGCAATCAACACATTTGCCATATGGTTCCTTGATGTGTCTCCTGATAAAATTTTGTATCGGTGCCTGCCATTTGGATAAGACCTCATACAGTTCCAATCTTTACCGTACAAATGCCAATAACTGGCATTATACCAATACCAAACACCAGTTTCTTTGTCTGCCAACTCAGCCTGACTTAAACGAGGGTAAATATAGTATCTAATTTTCTCTCTGGTCTGCCCGCCTTGTGGATTCATATTTATAGGCACAACACTCCGTAGTTATAATCTAAAATAATCCATTACTTGAACATTTTAATTCCAGAATCGTATATTTTTGGAACACCTGTTTGAATTTCTTTCACAAAGCCACAATACAGAACAATACACCCAGCCTGGCTTG
>CABFWB010000528.1:42334-55061 GCA_902151455.1 Timema bartmani
TCCCGGACCCCACGTAAGGTACCGTAAGATTTTCCATGACACCCCCCGATAAAAATCCTTACGTAAGATAAATTCTGACTCCCCACCCCCTCACAAGAAAACGTAGCGAAATACTGAACCTCCCTCCCACCCAAAATCCCTACGTAATTTAAGGACAGCCTCTTAGGCTATGGCCCTCAAAATTGGCACACAACTGACCAAAGCTCGTGAAATACTGGTCTACATTATTTTTACAGGTTTCACAAGCTAAGAGATAATAGCGCCCCGAATCGTACCCCACGTTAATTCACATCTAGTTAGAATTTAGGACTAAGAGAGCTCGACTCGATTGGGATTAAAACTGACCAACTAATCACATGTTATTTATCAAAACGATTTGGTGTACTTGACACTGCCCGAGGCCTCTAATAGACCAATATGTCATATTTTTTCCACCCTAGTCTTTTGTAACTATTGATCATTTCCAGACCAAAGGTTCACTTTTATTTGTTCGTGACCCTTTTACACTAAGCAAAATGACTAGCGAAACCGGGCAGTAATAGTGTTGAGATTTTTTATACCCTAGTGTCAGTAGTTTTAGATCACCCAGAATCAGCGATGAATTTCTTCCCCTTATTCCAATTTCTTTTCTTGCGATGGGCTGTGAGGTATAATCTTCTTTTTTTCCCCTCTTCTATGGTCCGCAGTTGTTTTTTCTCTGTTCATACTGACGCTAGCTTGCACTTAATAAAATGCGGTCAAAATGTATATATTTTTCAATAAAAAGCGCCACGACCTGAAAGCTTCTTTTTAGCCGAGTGGAAGTACGAACAGCAAGAGAAATCGAGCGAAGGATTAACCTGCTCGTCTGCCTTTCTTTCACTTCTCCTACCCTCTCCTACGTTCCGAGCAAAGTTTGACCAGTCCTTTGCCGACTGATGGCGTTAGTGTACGGGGAAATGTTCCAGTTGCTACCTATCAGGTTAATAATAATACCAATAAATTTTTGTGTTGTGACCCCCCCTAATAAATTATGTAATTCGATTCACAAATCTCTATTCTATGTTCCTATACCATTGCCCTTTCATTTCCCTCGGATTTAGGTCTTTAAAGATCAACTCAAATATCCCTAGTTTTGACTTTTCTAAGGGCAAAATTTCATCTTTTAAACCATGTTTACAGATCTCTCTTATGTATAAAAACATAGAATAGAGTTTTGTATTCATTCCAGTGAACACAAAACTTCGATACTACTAATAGTTTTATCAAAATCGTGATAGAGCTGAACAATTGAGTGGCACTGTCTTGGCTCCCCTATGCAGGCCTCTTAAACTTTTTAACTAATAAATAACAAGAACTATACTAGTGGGTACAGGACAACCTACTACTGCTTATTGCTTAGTGCTAATGAGGAATAGTGAAGCATTCTGGAAGGTTTTAGCGCAAATTCAAAATATCATGTTTGTCCAGTGCGTTACTTGGGGACAAACATTGATTAAAATGTTGAAATTCATGAATAATTTATTAAAATAGATTTTTTGAACAAAAATAACAATATCACGAGAATATTTTACCTTGGTTATAATTATATTTTTTACTCTTTTTCTTTATTTTTGTATAGACCATCAAACTTCGAAATTAGAGGTGGGGAGAGTTAACAAGGTGATGAAAGGGACTTTTAAAAATTTGTCTATTTGCTCTAATCTGTTTTTAAAATTACTGAGCCTGTGCGAACCTTCGAAGTATTTAGAATCTAAATTCGAATCTTGCTAAGATTCGGATTCAATTCGAGCTTTCAAGTATTATTACTCGAGAGATTCGTGGTGGATTCAAAATTTTGAATCGAAGTAAATTTCAGATTCGGATTCGATGGGTTTAGTTCAAAACTCGAATCTTTTATACTTAAGAATAATTTCAATTTTCTATGGTCTTATACAGCAAACCATTATTAAAAAAGTAATTAATTTCATTTATAACCTTTCATAAGTTAGTCATAAGTCTTTGTTTACTTGTTTAACTTAAGCTTAAGTTTAAAATATTTTAAAAACCTCCTAAGGATATGTTATTTGATTTGAATTTGAAACATTTTCAAAATAAAATATCCAACTCAAAATTTTATTTATAGTATGGTACTCTATTCGATTCGAAAAAAAATTCTGAGCATGATATTCGATTCAGAATTGATTTGAGCTGGTTTGCCAAGATTCGCATTTGACTCGAAATGGAAACTCATGGATTCACAGGCTTAAATATTACCATATTTAAATGTTTTTAGGCCTATAAAGTTTTATACACTTTCTACTACTAAAAATATGTTGTGTTACTTGTTTTAAAAATAACAAAATATTTATAACAATACATGATTGTAACTAAACAGCTTACAGTCACAGATGCTCACGATGTAGCTCACATTATCAATTTATATTCCTATGTAGTTTATGATTTCCACATGTGTGAATAATTACCATAATCAATGGACAAATGCTGGATAGGTCAATGGTAGAGCATTGGCGCTTTATGACAAAGGTTCCGGGGTCGACTCCCGTGTCTAGTCGGTTTTTTAACAAATTTAAATTACTTGAAATGTGGTCTCTTTAATACGGACTTTCCTGTAATTCCAATAATTTGCAACTTTTTATCTTTTATTTGTCTTTTCCTTGCTACAGATTCAAAGGTTCAGAGTTCGATTCCCAGTGCTTCGAGATTTTCTGTGGAGCAGTGGGTCTGGAGCAGGGTCAACTCAGCCTCGCGAGAACAAATTGGGAGCCACTTGAACGAAAAAGTAGCGGCCTGGTCTAGAAAACTTATATTAACGGCGGAAGGGTTGGTTGTGATGAACACAGACATTACTTTGTTGTCAATCAAAAGTTTACATTAACTGAAGTACTAACTATTGGTAAAAAAATAAAAATTAATGGCCTATTGTAATATCCATTAAATACATAAAACAATCTAAATACAATAAGAATATACACAAGAGGTGAAAATTACTTCTGCGAGCTTACCTCAGTTTTATATGTATGAAATAAAGTGTCTTGACTAATAACTATACACTAATCATATGGCTGGTAGACGAGTGTCAATATTTCGAGACGGTGTTCATCGATAAACATCATAAACACTTTGTTACCAACATCTGAAAACCAAAACCAAACAAAATTATAAGAATTAACAGCAAATTCCTGCCAGCTTAAATTTTGATTCATCATTATGACAGTAGGTTATTACTTTCATTAGGAGTTCTGTCGCATGACTGGTCCATTACTTCTGTCAGTGAACTTAGACCGCCAATGCGCCTTGTCCTCTGCCTCCTCCTTCAGCTCCCATAATTTTCTTCTTTCCTTCAAGTCAACTAATATTGAATCCTTCTTCTTCCTAAGCTCCTTTTTCCCTCAACCGTTCCTTCTATGAGGTCGTGCAGAAGACAGTTCCTCTTAAGGATGTGTCCGATCCAGCTTGCTTTATACACATCACATCCAAAATGGTTCTCTTCTCCCCCACTCCTCTTAGGACTGCTTCATCTGTCACCCTGTCTGTCCACCCGATCTTCTCAAGTCTTCTCCAGCACCACATTTCAAAGCTCTCCGAGTATTTATTTTCTTCAGTATATAGAACAACATGCTACTTCAACGCCTATGGACATTTTGTGGCAAAGAAGTGGGAATATTTGGCAGTTAAGGCTAGGATTCGTCTTAAAAATAATTACATACTTTTTCCACTAGCAATCAATCTATGTTTTCTGATCAAATATTTATTTTTGGGTTGCCTTAGTTAAAATTGTAAACTATGTAAAACATAATCAATACAATATTTTTTAGAAAACTATAATATTCAAGTTTTTTACTTTTTTTTGTGTGTGTTTGAGTAAAGTTTTATTATTGCTCCTCTTAAATTAGTCAACCATTTTTGTGTTCCGTTCCTACTATGTTTCATTCCCGTGAGTGACGGATATTTAGGGGCTTACTGTATATAGAAATTTGTTGTATTTGAAGAGCTGCGTACCAAAGAAGAGCAAGCGAATGGCAACAGTGTTTTCCTACACTTAGCTTACAGTTCCTTCACAGTTTGTGAAGGTGTGCGATGGTTTGTTTTCTATCAGCATCTTAAGATGGGGTGCTAGTGAGCGTGAGTTTAGGGCAGTATTTTCGAAGTTTTTATAGCATAAACATTTATTTGGCCAAAATAAATAAAATATTTCTTCTATAGAATCATAAAGTTTAGTTTTCCGCACATGCTAATCTCAAGAGTTCTTTAATATCTGTCAAGCGTGTCCTGGAATTTAGTGACAACTTTTTCTCTGCATTTAAAAAGTTTGTCACCAAATGCCGCTATGCTCATAAGAGATATTCAAGAACTCTTGAGATTAGCATGTGTAGAAAGCTAAACTCTATGTTTCTATAGAAAAAATATTTGATTTATTTTTGCCAAAAAATGTTTATGCTATAAAAACTGCAAAATTAATGCACTAAACTGGTTCTCACTAGCACCCCACCTTAAAACCACATAATCTATGCCAAGGGTGTGAAAACCCAGCCTGCGGGCCACAAAACAAGTTTTTGAGCGCTAGCCGCTACTTATGCCAATATTTTTTTTACCACTTCGTCTTACCACCCATTTGAGCTATACGCACATGTACTAATTGTATTAATGTGTTAGGAATAAGAAAGATTTAATTGGGAGGAAGTGTTTCAGAATTTGCTTGAAGGGAGAGTGAAAAACCATCTAGCCAAAACCACCCTCAACACACGACCGGGATTCGAGCCCTAATCTCCCCATCATTGGCAGTCTAATCTATTACGATAGTGGCACCCCCTTCGGTTGCCGCATGATCTAAGGCGTTACTCTTACGGTAGACTAGACTACCGATGAGGGTAAGATCAAGGTTCAAATCTTGGTCGGGTGTACAGAGGTTTTTCTCCTAATAGCCTTCTACTTTCCCTCCACGCAAATGCGAGTACACTTTCTATATATGTAACCTTTCTCAACCCTAAAACCATTAGCGTGATTTGTACATAAGCGTAAAAAACCAACCGGGTAGTGAGACGCGATGATTAAAAAAAACTAAAGTGGTGCCTTATACCATTCAACCACCGAAATGGGACTCCCTATTTTAAATTAGGCCACATTTAATGGAATAAAGGGGGGGGGAGGGTGCGCCATGGTCCTTATATTTTCCGATAACTTAAAAGGCATTAACTTGGTGACCGACCCCGTGGTGTAGTGGTCAGTGCACCTGGCTACGAGCCTAGGGGTCACGGGTTCAATTCCAGGTTGGTACCATGGGCATTTTTCCCAAAAGGGGAACTACCTTAACCCTGGTACACTCGCGTGCGATTTTGTTACACTAATACTCGCGTGGGGTCATTATGACCAAGGCCGTAGTCAAGGGGGGGTTTTGGGGGTTCAAACCCCCCCGAAATGTTATGAACAAAACATATATGGATTTATTTATGGTTCAAACAATGTCAAAATTAAGGTACAAATACAAATTAGGGGGCTGTGTTACCATAAAAAGAACTTTAAAGAGCTTCTAGAACTGTTTATCATTTATAATTTTTTCTAGCCTCCAGAAATTGAGGGATGTGCCCACAAAACCCCCCCTGAAATCATTGGCTGGCTACGGCCTTGATTATGACCCCAGCATAATTTGAATTTAATTATGTAAGATTTTGAAAAATTACTTACTAGAAAAGATGAAAATAATATTTAAAAAAAATTATTAAAAACAATAATAAAATAATATGCATAATTTAAATGTAATTAGATATTATTTTTTGATTAAAATAATTATCATAATATATAACTATTTTTTAAACTCACACATAAGTAATTAATTTGTATTTATTTTTTCAAAATGGGAAAATTATCCTAAATTCTGGTTTATTCGACATCTTTTGTTACACAGTCCTCACACAGAACTTTCATGTGTTCCTTGCATACAAATTTGTAACACTTTTCACATGAAAAAGATGTTTTTTGGTCTTTAGCTCATGGGCACACTTCATATCATCCACGAGAACGTTTCTCTCTTGGTGGTTCTTCTACTGCTTTGGATGGAAAATATCGCTTTATTGTCAACCGCAACTCTCTTGGAAGACAAGTGGATTTTGCTCGGACTTCCATGTGGGGTGTAACAAGGCTTATTCCAAGTTTTTGAAGAAACTTTCTTTTCACACTTAAAATTGATTATTTGAAGTAACTATTACTTGGGAATTTATTGCGGCTGTATTTAGGAATGAATAGAACAATACAAGAGTTGAACGACAAGTTTTTCTAGAAACAGAATACAATGGCAGCTAGTCTAATATTAGTATGGGACAATTTCTTCATTCCAGCTATATATAATAAACCTATTACAGCTTTTACCTCAGTTATATTTGTGTCACAAGCATCCCTCTCTCGTTGATATTTGTCTCTTAGATTACTAATATTTATGTTGGTGTAATCAACTATTTTTTGCAATATATTATAAGTAAAAAATAAACCCCAACTTTCTATGGGCGTTTTTGCATTCTTACCTATATTTAGAACGCATGGAGCATGCATTGGTGGAATTAGTAACACGAGCCGCTTGTCTGTAAGGTTTGTTTATCCACAATGATTGCTCATCCCTGCCAATAAAAAAACGTAAATCATCATTAGTTCTTTCTGTACTTTCTTCTTTCTCGTCAGCACTCTGTTCAGATTCAATATTTGATTCTCTAACTTCTAAATAATCTTCTATTTCTGAACTACTGCCTCCCAAATCTTCCTCTTCATCAGAGTTTTGGCACAAAACATCGTTGATAAGTTCATGTATACGTTGCTGTTTTCTTTCATAAGACATCATAATTTATTAAATCACACGGAAATGAAGAATTAAATGACTAAAAAGAAAATTAGCAGTCAATAAATAAAGTTAAACAAGAAAAAACTCAGATAAAAAACCCGAAACTCCACTTCACAAACACTCGCGTGGGGTAAATATGACCCCAGTATAGAAAATCGGACCATAAAACGGTAGGAAAGCACGATTCAAACTGAAATCAATGTCAACTTGAGAATCATACATTAGAAAAAAGGTACACTAAGTGAGGGAACAGTAGTACCAATCCTCAACAAGGTATAAACAAAATTACACTATTGGGGTCATATTTACCCCACGCGAGGGTTAGAGGGTTAAAGGTCACCAGGGTTTGGTTAGTTAAGACTTATGTTGGACTTACGATAGGTTTAATTGTTTCCACTGGTTCCACACCCTCATACTCCCTATCACCATCACCTCATCTCATCGGGACATGGATAGAGTCTCCAATGAAAGGATGTGCGGTTAGTACGTTCGGGCGTCCCCTGGGCAACGGTACATTAGTATTCTCCATTCACGGTAGGAATTACTCTCTGAAAGGTATTTTTTCCTACCAATATCCTACTATATAATAGCTTTCTGGTAGGGAAAAAGGCCTTTTAGAAGTCAATTCCTACGGTGAACAGACTTTACTGGCAAATCATTCCACAAACTGGGCTACGAATGATGCAGCCCAGACGAGCAATATTATTTTTATATTGGCGTGTATGGATAATCAGACGTGTAAAATCAGTCCTAAGGACCTATGGTCGAGAATAAAGTTCAGAGACTTACACTGAAAGGTATTTTTGGAGGGAAGTTTTTAATGTGCACTTTATGAATCCACTGCATTGGCATACGATTAATAAATTAGTTAAAATCTAGAAATGACACCATATCCAGCCATAAAGCCGTTAGTTGATTATTGTGATAGTGGAAACCACAATATTTCAGTAATGATAATATTTTTAGGTATGACGTTAATCTAACTCGGGATCTTTAAATTGGAAGTCAGACACGCTACCAACTTAGCTAAGTTGTGGGACCTTCAACAGTTGACGGTAAGAATAATTTTAATACATTTAATCCCGCCTTAAAAAAAAAACAGGGCTGAGGGTGCTATAAATGTTACACGATTCCATTAAGCTATAGCAGGATTTTGATAGTAAAGACCCTTTAGGAAAAAAGTAACAAGCATATTTTAAAAAATCTACATTGATAGCATTTTACTTTATTATTAATATGAATCCACATTTTTTTTAGCACCGCGTCTTACTACCTGTTTGGACTATACGCATAAGTACTAATTACACTATTGGGTTATGGATTAGCAAGGCTTAATTTTAAAGGAAATGCACCCGCCTTTTTATGGAGGAGAGTTGAAAACAATAAGGAAAAATCACCCTCAGCTCACTCGACCGGGATCGAACTCCAATCTCCCCGTCTCCGATAGTCTAATCCAACACGAGATTAGCGCTTTAGACCATTGATAATATCTATTGAACGTGACAGCTTCAGATTACGCATGAATACTTGAAAGTAGAGCTACAGTGTAATTTTCATAGGAAGGGCCTTATCTGACATATAAGTTACTAAATCTACCTTCACCTAGTCATACTTCGGGTCATTTGATCTGCAGCTGTCACTTTTGATAGATATTACTAGGTATTAATATTGAATTATGTGCTTAATTAATCTATTTGTTTAGAGATTTAATTTTAAATTCATCTAGTAAATAAAAATACTAATAAATCTGAGCACAAATTGCGCAATACTTAGGTAGATAAAACATTATTTTAATAATTGAAGACTTTGTCTAAACAACATGAGTAACAAAACAAAACAATAAAGAAAGATTCTTTCCATATAGATTTCAAGGCCACGATGATAAATATTTTGTTACACATTTTATTACACAGGAATACTTTATATTTTACCGCAAGATACTCATGATATAAATGAAATTTCCATTAATTCAATGACAGGTAGCCCCCAACTGAAGATGAGTCCCCAAGCCTTCTCCTCCCCCCCTCCCCCCGGCCTCCCAACCATAGAGGGGAAGAGGGGCTGGAAAGGAGTGGGGAATTGCTTAATAGATGGGTCGGGCGGTAGATGGGGGGAATGTTTATGAATGCAATCTCTAGGGGTACCCCCCCGATGATTGATCCCATAGCCCTAACAGTTCCGGAGATGCGTCCGGGGCGGGAGGGTGTCTTGGTAAAATATTTTCGAATAAGATATCAGGGTTTGCCCCCCACCCAAATATGGGCCTCATAACCCCAGCAGCTCCTGAGATGGATCTAAGGAGGGGGTGAGCTGGAGGGGATGGGGTGTGGATTTTTTTCGGGTAAGGTCTCAGGAGGTATCTCACACCTGAAGATGGGCCCCATAGACCCAGCGGTTCCGAAGATGCGCCTGAGGGGTTATGGGGTGTGGGGAGGGCTGTGATTGACCTTTTCCATTTCCGGTAAAAAATATTATAATTTTAATATTGGTTGCACATCTTCATGATGACAAATTTCTATTAAAGTCCTCATTTGTCAATTTTGACACTTATAGCTAATTTCATATTTTTATACAGTTAATAATTTGTAATTAAAGGTATAATTAATACAAGCATATCCCTCGTAAGTACGTAATCAATTTTTCACACGATAAGTTACTCTTCATAAGAAAGAAAGAAATACAAGACCCCTCCCGGAAAACAAACTCAGGCCTAGCAATTGAAGGTATTAATGTTGAGTCATTCTACATAAATGTGCGAGCATTGTTTTAAAATCTACACTTCACATGAGTAGAAGGCTAGTATTAATTATTATTAAGCGTGGCTCACAAAAATAAATTGACTCGTTTGGAGAATTATTTTTTTCATATTTATGTTTGTTTGTCATTTTGAGCTCGCTCAATTATTCATAGAGCGCAGCACGCTTTCACTATAAATAAATAGTTAAATTTTCTTCAATAGATGGCACTTATTTTAATTTAAATCAAATACATTTATTTGTCATTAATATAAAAAATATTTGACAAATATTAAGATTATTAGATTAATAAATTTAAATTAAAGCTACTTGTAAAGTATATTCATATAAATTAAACTATTTTTATTTGTTTATTTTACCAATAATCTATAAAGTGTAGTATTACTTTTATACTCCACAGATCTAGATATAAGATTAATATATATAAAGAAAAGTTGATCTAAATTATTCACGAATGTAATGATTTCAAGCGTTAAACAGGCGCTGATATTTATAGTCTCTTTTTAGAACGTGGGGAGTGACCGTAACTGGCGCTGCCCATATAAATAATTGACATATTATTACGAATTAGGGAAGGGAAAAATTACTCCTTTAGTGGAGCTGAAGCAATATGTAGCTGCTTCACCACTGTATCTGATTCATTTACCTGCATCGTTTTTGTCACAGTTACTATACTCGTACCTACTCCCAGCCTAGTTATTTTTAGCACCGCGTCTATTGCCTGTTCTGTTAGACGCATTTATGCCAATTACGCCATTATGTTAGGGATGAAGATGGTTATTTCTAGAGGAAGTGCAGCCACATTTGTTTCGAATGAGAAATGAAAACTTTTAGGAAAAATCAACCTCAGTGCACCCAACTGGTATCGAACCTACACTCCCCCGGTCATCTATTTTAAACAAAAGCCATCAGTTTCAGATATAGACTTAGGGACATACAGACAGACATGAAGACATACAGCATAGTAATATAAACTTTATTTTGGGTTCGGGTGCACAAATGACAAGGGGAAAGCTTTGAGCTTGCACAAATCCATGGCCCCCACATCCCGAAGTGGGCCCTTAGGCCGGGATCTTTGGCAGGCCCCTACCTACAGCTAAGGTTAAGAGCAGCGTGGTGCTCTACAGGATTTTGGATAAAGTAAGTCAGTTTAAATGACGACACAAAATTAATATTTTTATTTATTAATAAAACTATATGAATTTACATAATTATTAAAACTTAAAATAATATCAATAATTATCTCAAAGTATATTTTATAGCTTTTGTTGACGGAAATTTTTCAATAATTTCAGTAAAATCCACTTGTTTAAATCATTTTCGATGCAAAAAATTGCTAGATGATTAAGTCGTTCTTGACCAGTTGTGCTTCTTTACCGTTTTTTCAGTGAATTTGCCAGTTTTCTGAACGATCTTTCAGCTGAAGGAACAGTAACGAATACTGTACAAAACAGTTTAACAATTTGACATACCCTGCAGTTTTTTTTAATCGTAAATTGCTTTTAGAAGTCTAAGTCTTCTTTCAGTGACCAAAACTTTGTATTGTGAATACCTTTAAGGTGAAGGATTTCGTGCAGTAAATCTTCTGAAAGATTTTTCTCATATGTATGTACAAGTTTCGCTGCCTTTGCGGTAAGTTGACAATCGTCTAAGTTCTGGAAGTTCAAAATGGGTGATAATATAAGTCATATATGGTATCTGCTGCTCCAAAATTTTGTCTCTAAATCAATTACAGTAAAAGATAATACTGGGTAAACTATGGAAATTCTGAAGTCTTGTTTAGGTTCTTTAGAAGTTTTTTGGTTTTCGGGAAATTGAGGTTGCACTCCTACTGCTCCAGCAACTAGTTTTAAATCCTGAACAACACTTTCCATGAATCACGTAAGTGCTTTATCTCTTGCATTAAGTGTGGTCTCGACATCACCTTTACTTTGTATGACAACGTTCTAGTTGTCAATACTTGCTAATATTTTGTTCCAAAACATTGTCCTTAGCAGTCCTTTATAAGAATGATTACTCCCAGACAAGCTACTTCCTGGGGCGAGAGTTAAAATCTAAGGGAAGTAAATTGTAACACTTATGAATGCTACAGACTCGCCACGCTCTCCACCCCCTAATTCCGGGCCCCGAAGCTATAGCCCTGTCAGCCCCCTCCTTTGTGGGGGCCATGCACAAATCCCTTAGAAATTCATCATGATATGAGGTCAAAAATGTACACAATTATATTACTTTCTCTTTATATGAGAAAATAAAAAGTAGTACAATACAGTAACAGTAGGCCTTTTGCATTTTTTTAAACATAGATTTATTTTAAAACATCTAGCAATGAGTTTACTAGGATACTAATTTTAGTCTACAATAATATGCTCTACACTCATCATGTTTACTGATTCATATTTTAATGCACGTGGAAATTTATATCTCTCGATAACCGTGGGAGTGACTTTTATAGTTATAAAGAATGCTTCATTCAACACAGTGCTATATACACTTGTTGATTGCAATTAATACAACTTTATATATATTTACGTAGGAAGTAATGGGAAAACAAATGATGCTAGTATTTTTAGAGCATCTACATTGATGGAAACTGAAACCTCCTTAACTACCCCAATAAAATAGAAGGCTCACATAATTACAAAAAAAAATCATTGACACANAACACAATCAGAGTGAGTAGCTTGAGTAATTGTTTCGAATGTCTGAGCACAGACACCTGAAACTCAGAGTACGCAACTCAACTGGTTGCAGGAATGATTGCTGGACGGCAGTCTTTAAAAAGATATAAGTTCAAACGAAAACAAAGGATGAATAAACACATAAAACTACAAACAAACATCCTAAGGGTATGCTCACTATTAATAAAGTTAAGGAAAAAACCCAGTAAATGCAGTTTTTTATATTTATTCATAGAAAATGTAATTAAAGATATGTATGTATTTTAACAGATAGAACCATATGTTGGTATAATAAAACAATTAATATGATACTGGTAGAATGTTCAAATATATAATATTTACTATGAATATGAAAGGTTGATTTCAAGATAATACCAACGTTTAAATCGAGAATTACATTAGCAAATTTAAAATAGAGACTAAATGACATAATTTATTTAAAACATCTCTTTCTACAAGGAACTTATTCATAAAGCTACGTTAAA
>CABFWB010000528.1:63582-101700 GCA_902151455.1 Timema bartmani
ACAGACAGACAGACAGACAGACGGAAATTCAAAAACCACTTTTTCGGATTCAGGAAGTCATGAAACGTCAAAATTCATCAAAATCTCGAGTTCGATTTTTTTGACGATCACCATACTTTCTCTACCTGTAAGATAGAGAGAAAGTAAAAATAGTGGTTTGTATTACACAAGTGCAAACATGTCCCTAGTTCAGGTGGATTTTCTATAAGTGCCTAAAAAGGACCGGGCTTAAAAAAAACATATGGACAGATAACAATTTATTTAAATGACCTATTTTTTTTTCTAGCATCCATAGTTAAATCCAATATAAAAACAAAATGGAAATAGAGAGGTTTGGGTTCCACTATTACAAATATGTTTCTAACTCAGGTGGATTTTCTAACCGCCTAAAATAGGAGTAGGCCTGGTAAAAAAATATACGAGCAGAAACTATTTATGCATGCATATCTTTTTTTTTCTACTTTTCATAAATAAACGCAACATTGTAAAAAAGGGGTTTGGCTTTCAAAGTAAAACTAGGCCTACTTGTAACCAAAACTTTACATGGTATCCCAATAATTTCTGAAATACTTAACTAGGCATTTTCCTTTTAAAGTCTTTAAGTTTTTTACTAAACAAAAGAGGCCTTTGCAGAACACAATCAATAAGTAGAGAATCCATTTCAAAATCCCTAGTATCCATAATTTATCAATTACAAAAAATTAAATGACGCTAGTAAATGGACTATAAACCAAATAATAGGGGTGTTGAACCCACAAAAGCAAAGCCAATATTTCTGAGAACTTGGTATATCTCATAAAACATTTTCCTAAAAGCCGCTCTTCCCGGGGTGTTTAGATTTTTAGAAAAATGTTTCAGAAATAGGTCCACGTGAAGCCATCTTTTCATTTTGTAGATGTTTACATAGCGACGGATTCTATCACAGCCATTCTTTATTTCAAGGCGCATGCACATATTTACTCGGCTGTGATTGGTAGTCCGTATAAACTAGTCCGTAGAAAGTTAAAGTTGAGCAACATCTACGGAGTAAGGACTTACGGATAAGGACTCTGTGGCCAGAGCAATCTGATATTGTATCATCGATTTCTTATGGACCACGGACCTACGGATACAGAGTCTGTGTCAGGGCCTTAAGAATGCGACAGTTTGAACTAGCCTATACCAATATTTAGACTTTTTTGATTTCCTAGTAACTCAAATTATCTTTTAAAAAGTTAAAAATGAACTCTCCTCAAATCACAGAAGAATGTACTTATGAATATATTTAAAGGAATGGAATAGTCCCAACATGGAACCAGAAGTATTTAAGCGGCATACAATTAATTAATGTTTTTATAGAACTAGCTCAAAATAAGCATAGGTGGATATTTTTCTATAACTAGCTCAAAATAGGGATGAGTGGCATCCTTTTGAAAACACCATTTTGAGCCGCCGCCTTAAAAATAGGCCTATTTCTAAAAACATTAAAATAACAACTTTAAAACTTTTTATTTATTGAAATATCAAAGTTTAAATTTTATTACGTTGGAAAAGTTTTCATTATAAATAGGCCTATATATTAATTTTATTGTGTACTAAAATATCTCTGACAACATTTATATATATATATATATATACACACATATTTTATGTAGATAGAAAACCTTGGTTAACCTGGAACATAAACAATAATTTGCTTAGCTTCCTCTGTCAAGTTAATAGATTGATGTATTAAAGTTATTATGTCATGTTTTAATTTATGTCAGTAGGCTACATTTTTGTGAGTAGAAAGTTTACAAAGTTAAGATTCGGATGGACATCTCGAAATTTTGCAAATCTCTCTTCCAAGTAGTACTATGTTTTCTCACCTCACCAAAGGTGCGCTACTGTAGTAGCTAGGGCAGTCACCACACCAACACCATCTCACCCCCCCTATACTTTCCCCCCTTTACGAGTGACCTTGCATTCCACAGTTACTTCAGACCTCCACCACCACCACCACCCCTAATCCATTCACCTTATTGCTTACTAGTTACTTACTTTGTCCTTTTTTTGAACTCCAATTATTTCGAAAATGACATTTTTGATTAAAATTGATGTATAGACTATGTTTGACCTCCCAAATAAATGAAATAACACCTTATACTGGGTTTTTGGATAAAAATTGGTTGAAGGGCAATATACTGATGAGTAATTTTAGAAAATTCAAAATATTTTGAAAGCTGCTCTAATGATTTTGTTCCAAACTGGTATCCGTGGTATGTATGTCAATACAAAAAAACAACAACATGGTATATTTGTTTCTTGGGAAAACATTAGTTTAAGGGTAGTTGACTGATATGTTTTCCAAAAAAGTGAAATATTTTTGAAACAGTTTTAACGATTTGCTTCCAAATTGGTATCTTGTGAGTGTTTAACATGACAAATAACACTGTAAACTATTAAAAAAAAAGTCATTTAAGGGTAATTTATCCATGACTGCTTTTTCAAAAACATGAAATATTTTAAATCTGGTTTTAACGATTTAGTTCCAAATGGGTATCTTGGGAGCATCTTACATGATAAATAATATTATTTAAATGTTTTCGGGTTAGAAAGTAGTTTAAGGGTAGTTTATTGTTGATTGAATTTTCAAATAATGCACTAGATGAGGAAGTTTGTATGATATCATCTTAACATTTATTTTTGTGTTTGGTCCATAATCCTCGTACAGTTGACGATGAATCTTGGACAGCACTCGTGTTTTTTGCATGAAAATAAATAATAACTGCGAGAGTTCACAGCTGGTGGGATCATTGATGATACTGTAGTATCATTTTAAATCACTCACTCACTACAAGACTCGATTCAACAATATAGACCATGGGTCCTCACTTATTTTTTATAAGGGTCATTTTAAAAATTCACCAAACTCACGGTCAACCCCTAAAGGTCTACACTAATCGAAAACCTGATTTTTTTTCCGTTTAGTTATTTTAATTACTTACTAACAAAAACAAAACAATTTATTTTTTCTAAATTAAACGCAAAATTACTCAAACATTTGTATTCCGCTTTGTCAAATTACAAGTACAATATGAAAAAGCATATATTTCAAATCAAAGCAACGTAATGACATTTTATGAAATTTTATTTATGTTTATGAGAAGGCAAAGGTGGTCTAGACTCTAGAGATAAGGTGTCAAACTTCTGTGCTGAAGGTCCTGTGTTCAAATCCCGTCTCCGACTAGTGCAGATTTTTCAGAATAGCAAACCCTTCCTTCACCTATGACAAAGTGTATACTTGGCTTAGAGCCCGCGTTAAGCTGTAGTAGGTTCTCTCTGCTTGTAATCATTCATTCACATAGTCATCATATCATTGTGGATAGTGGAATTCGCTTTAATTGTGTCCCTACCTGAAAAATGAATTCCTTCTCTAAGCCACGCAAGCAGAGGCCAGAAATGTCTGTAAGAAACCATCTGTGGGGCATTAGAAAAGCAAACAAACAATTATTTATGTTTATGATTTTTACTTTGAAGGACCGTTATCTCGTAGAGGTCCGGGACTTCTGATATAGACCTAACCATGCGAAGGCAGAGGTAAAGAGTGGTTAGCTAAAGCTGGGTCCAGACTCGGAATATGATCGCAATGTGTTCTCATAATTGTGCTTCAGTATCAAACTACACCAGAATGTAGATCCAACTTAAATGTATAGTAACCATTAAATATAACTCTATTTTGATATATTTTTGTATTTTATTTGAACTCTATGCACTTGTTATAAACATTGGTTATGTTGTTATACCAGGGGCAGGATTTTGATGACCTAAAATATGTCTAAAAATGACCCATAAAATGACACTAAAAATTCCAAAAAATTACTTTAAATTCACAAAAATGATCCAAAAAAGTGAATGCAAACTCTATGAATGCACAGCTAACTAAACTGGTAACTAAAAGGTTAGTAAGCCATAACCCCAATCAAACTTGCACGCCGTTAAAAATTAACCTTGATTTATAATTTTTGTTTCGTGTGGGCATTTTTCCATGTGAGCATTTTTCTTGTGAGCAATTTTTCGTTTAGGTATTTTTTGTGTGGGCATTGTTCGTGTGGGCATTTTCCTTGTGACCATTTTTCATGTGGGCATTTATCTTTGTGCGCATTTTTCCGTCTGAGCTTTTTTCCTGTGAGTATATATATGACCACAGGGTTTTTTTTGTGCAGAATTTTCATGTGCGCTTTTATCATTTGCGCTTTTATCATTTGCGCTTTTTTCCAGTCACCATTTGAAATACGTAATAACTTATCATTGTAAAGTTGTAGTACTATTAAAGGTAAAAATATTTTATTTTAAGTAATGTTCTTAAAAAACCAAAAGGTTTTGAACTATAAACAAATAATTATATATTCTTTTTAATCCAGGTCTTTGAAAATGAATTTGATTCTTTTGATCTGTAATAATGTTCCAAGTTTTTAATGCCATAGAGTAAGTAATTAACAGTGTATTTTATTTTACTTATGACCTTTGGTGTAATGTTTCTACAACAATGCTTGGACCTATTAATTAGTTTCACAAACCTTACGAGTGTTCAGTAAATATCTATTTTAAGATAAAAGCGAGAGAAAGTCTGTGCGGTGCACCATAGTATTTATTTTTATAATTTTTTTTTATACAAAATGGCCTTAACCTCTATGTGAGTTGGGTTGTGGACTAATATTTTATGCCTTTATTATTATTATTATTATTATTATTATTATTATTACTACTGATTATTTATTATTGTTGTTGTTGTTGTTGTTGAAGTTTACCCACTTATCGGCACAAGTAGATGTCATGTAACATCATTAATATTCCTTTGCTTATGTTAATGTGTACAACAAGATTCACAATTTCAGAACCCTTTTTTTAACAACCTGTATATACATGTGTGTTTAATTTCTTTTAAAATAATGAAGTCTTAAATTAAAATAATCTTATGACTATTTTCATGGGGCCGGAAATAATAGCTTTGACCCACAAACCCCCTCCCCTAAATTAAATTCCTGGATGTGCCACTAAATCCTAATATCTTCAAAATTAACCCTGCTATAAGTAAGAAACGATCCTGTTTGTCTATAAAACACGAATAAAACTATTTATAGAAAGCATGGTCACCTCTTCTTACAAAACCACTGTTATACAATTAGGTTTTATCTAATCAAGAAACACTCTTTATGCAAATTATTTACAAGCAAAACAGAATCAAGCCTCTATAAAAAAACTTTTAACTTAGGTTATGCAAATACATCACAGGGAACATTTTCAATAACTCAGGTTTGGAGGTAATAGTAGTAACAAGGTGATAGACAATAATTAGCCAAGTGAAGGGTTTTACCTGAACAGGATATAAATGGGTTGAGGGAAGGGGGAGTAGCTGGGCTTACAAAAAGATGGAATGATAGATAATGCCGAAAAGGGGTTGGGGAAGAGAGGAAAAGGTGCTTCTGATGACAGACCCATCTAGCAGGAAACGATTGAACTTTTTCAACAGTTTAGACATGATTTAATATGAAAATATCAAATTTTGTAAAAATTATTGTATTATAATTTCGTTGTGTATGATAGAACATTATCTTATTCTCTATAATAATATAATAACTTCAAAACTATATTCTTGTATTTCATATTTTATTTTATTTTATTTTAATTTAATTGAAATTATGTCTTATTGTAATGTCTTATTGTAAAAAAGTAAATATTAACTTTTAACTTTTTTATTAATATAGTTCATTTTAAACTTACAATTTAAATCTAATATAAAAAACCACATGTTGTAATCATGCATAGTTTCTGAGAAATAGGCTGTACAAAATGATCGGTCTAATATTGGTATTGTTCGAATCGATAGATATTCTTGTTGTGTGTACCATTAGGCTACTAATAAAAATCTATTTTTTTATTGCTAAATGACAAAGATCAACTAGTAAGAAACATGGGTTAGGCCTACATTCAAACAACCAAAAATTTTTTTTTTCCCTTTACAAATTCAGCTTACTTAGCATAGATTCTACTAATAAAACTTAAGCCTATTAAACACACACAATAATAAACCATTACAGGAAGGTCAATATGATCTAATTATTTTAACATGTATTACTAGACAGATAAATAGTTAAGCAATTATATTTGTTTATCACAGTTATAGCCACATCTAAATATCATATTCTTTAAATTGAAAAATGACACCTGGACACGGGTCCCGGGTTTGATTCCTGTGTCCAGGTGTAATTTTACAATTTAAAGAATAGGCCTACTTATTACTAGCCCTACATCTTTACCTAACCCAAATTCCACCTAGCCTTATTCTAGAGTCACAGGTGACTTGGCGGTCTAGGGGTAAGGTGTCGGACTTCTGTTCTGGGGGTCCGGTGTTGAATCCTCGATCTTAGCACAGACTTATCTGATTGCCAAACCCTTCCTTCACCTCTGACAAGACGTGTATTAATCACAACTTGTAAATGTGAGGAATGCCGTGCCTCCATCGTGTTTCGGATTCCATGTTAAGCTGTAGGTCCTTCATTTCATCTCACAATCACTTTAACATTACACATTAGTGTAAGTGCATATAGCCCGAATGGGTTGTAAGATGCGGTGATGATGATGGTGATGATGATGATAGTAATAATAATAATAATAATAATAATAATAATAATAATAATAATAATAATAATCACCATCATCCACAATTAAACACACTTTTTTGTGCTTTGTAAAAAGTATATTTTATATTAACCTCTATTTTTACCAACATAAATATAGGTATAATGTTTATTTATTTTGTATAGGACGGATGATAAGTCCACAGACCCCTAAATAATTTTTTTAATGGTTCAAACAAATGATGTGATACCATCCCAGCCTATATAAAGTTACATGCATTACACTCCTTTGTAACTCATGTGTGAAATGAGAATTCTCACTAAGCTAGCTCAGAAGTAATAATTTCTTGTGCGTGGACTGCCATAGAATGCACTTTCATCAGAAGACATAAACTTTGTGCGGGACACTGCATTTGGAAACTGTTCTAATAAAGCATGACTGGCTAGAGTGTGTATCCATCCGATAATTCATTAATGAGCATTGTGCGAGACGGCCTAACCTTCAATTCTTTTTTCGTATATTCTCGCATTGTTGTGATTTCACTGGAGAATGTGCAATCGAATCACCTATGTTGGCACATATTTACAATAGAGTTGTCTTTCCTCCACTTGGCGGCCTGTCAACACTGCTTGAAGCAAATGCACTTTTCTCCCTATCAAACATTGTCACTTTATGAAGTGGCACCTTATTAAAGCGATTCTGGAACACTTCCATTATTCACCCCATTGTTTGTCATGTGTGTTGTCGTTCGTGAACTCACAAAATTATCACTAACTGCTCCTCAACACTTTAACACGTTCGCTGAAAATATAAAGCAAAATCTGCGCAGTAATTCACACACTCTAAGTTGACCCATAATGCATTGCAACGCTAACTAGAAACAGCTGATTTGATACATATTTTATTTTCTAGTGGATATCTATACATCAGATAATCCTCATGATGAGTGTTTTCAAAGTATAAAGCTGTGTTGTGGCACAATCCAATACATCGATACACATGCTTTACATTAACGCGTTATTTCAAATCTCCTCACAAAGGCCAACAAAGCTGTCTGCTTCTGGTTGTAGAGCGCATGCATTAACAAATTCACATGCACACTGATTTGAAGCGGTTTTCTCTGAGATTTGGTTGGTTCTCCTGTGCCGAACATCTCAGGGCGAACGAAGTAGAGATGAGTTGAACTTTAGCGGAGCAACTCGCGATGATGAGGCGGAAATCTTGTGATTGGCTTAGAGCTCGTAACTTGACCACATTTCTGTTCTGCGCTTATTTTTTGTTGAACGTGTGAATCCACAGTTAACTGTTGCAGCTCACGTCAGCCATGCTGTAGTGTGTTACACTGAAATATCTATCAATGAGTGAGTAAACAAACTGTGTCACCTTGAAACCAACCAATTGCCAACTTAAGCCAAGAACCAAATAAACACTATTGCCAAAATACCTATTCAAATAACATGTTGATTAGCGTTAGGGGTATGAGGACTTCTCTCGTCCACCTTGTACAACAGATACACTGACAATATTATGTGACATAAAATTACTAGTTCATTCCTGTCCCTATGAGAAGCCCATTCCTTTCAATCAAAGTAAATCTATCCATTTCTTCTATAGTTTAGCTCCATTTGTTAATTTCCTTATTTAAAGAGAGTTCAATAACATAGGTGTTGCTTGCTATTGACTAAGGGCATAATGGACTTATTTTTACTTTTAAGCTAGAAAATAAAAATAATTTTGTATCAAATAAACAACACAAATGATATGATAATGGTATTGTTTCAATAAGTCTTCTGAAAAAGCTATTGGTAAGTTACTTTGAATCATCTATACATTACTTCAAACATATTCTCATTTTTCTAAGTAAAACACTTATGATTTCTTTATAGTTTTTACAGGATGCCCTATTCAAACAATTATTAGGGATTGGGGGTAATGTGTCCACCCCAACCAACCATGCCAGTGTTCATTATTGCATTACATTATAAGATTTTTCTAGCACCACCTCTTTCTACCTGTTTAGGTTATACACATATGTACTAATTACGCTGATGAGCTTGGGATGAGGAAGGTTAAATTTAGATGAAGTGTACCTTTATTTCTGTGGAGGAAGAGTGGAAAACAGTTTCAAAATGTTTTTACACTCCAAATGGAAAAACCACCTTCATTACACCCGACTGGGATTTGAATCCCAATCTCCATGTCTTTGGCAGTCTAGTCTAACACGAGAGTGATGCCCTAGAACAGCGGTTCTCAATGTGGGGTACGTGCAAGAAAGTTTGGGGGTACGTGAAAATATTCGAATAATGGCGGAAAGAGCTACATTTACCAGCAATGTAAGACAAAAGATCAGTCAAAAGTTATGAAATTAACTCAACTATAACATAAAATAGTTTTATAATTATTAGTAAATTAGCAAATAAGTTAAATGTGTTGGTTTTTATTTTAACTTTTGCTTTTTGAATGTAAACATATATTTAACCTTATTATTACATTGTTTTTTAATCATATTATTAGACCATTTATTTTCATTTGCAACAAATAAATTATAAATAACTACTCCCCGTAGTAATTAAACATTTTGCTAAAATCAATAGCACAATTTATGGAAATGGGCTGCCAAAGGGTACGCAAGTGAAAAAAATGTTGGGAACCTCTGCCCTAAGCCATGCGACCCCGAAGCAGACTATAATAATTAGTAGGTCAACTCGAACCTGGGAAAACCAGTCCTTGATCATCATAATGTAATAATAATGATGTACTTTTTGGCTCAATTTGTATATATGAATGATTTATCTGTGTTTTGTACTATAGATTCCTGAATTTGACAATTTATATTTGGACATGAATGGAATAATACACATGTGTTCTCACCCAAATGACTTTGATCCACACTTCAGGATATCAGAAGAAAAAATTTTCAGAGATATTTTTCACTATATAGAGGTAAGAAATTTAGCATTTCCATTTTTATAAATATTGCTTATGTGCCTATTCAACATTTGTATTTTTAGATCAATATTTTCTGGACAATCTTTGGAAGTTAGTAGGCCTATGAATTGAACTTATTTGTAAACATTGTTTTTAAATACAGTATCAGCTTTTTTTTTTAGTTGGAACATATATATATTTTGACAGCTCTAATTTTTGGTGAATATATATATAAAAATAGCTTTTATGTCCCAAGTTGGATTATTAAAAAGTAGCAATTTAAAAAAAAAAAAAAAAAAAAAAATNACTTATATATTTTATAATTTTGGCAGAATCTTTGTTTTCGCATCGTATCTGTCAAGCGGGATTGTGGGGCTGTCCCCACCACGAGGACCTATTAGAACTCAACTCAAACTTGCTTTTAGGGCATTAAATGGCACGAGGAATGATTTAGAAAGGGAAAGAGGGTAATGAATATCAACACACAGGTTGAAAATCATTGTACTTATGGCACTGTCCTTATGGAGGGAACCACGGTTCAGTTAATATTAAATTAGCGCCTACACATGTTAAATATAGGTACCGGCATGCCTGTTTGAGGGTTAATATGAATGTTTAAGAACAGATATTTGATTAGAAAATTTAATCTAAAACTTTATATAGAAGATTTAAATAATATGGTATAAAACTGAGTTAAATAGTTACAAATCACACATAAAAAGGATTAGGTAACTTACAATATTAAAACAAAACATTTTCAATTTAATCTATTTTACAATTTTACTAAAGTAACATTGTATAATCAATATTATTTCACTTTTATGTAATTTTAAACTATTTTACTCGTTTTTCTACCATATTATTTAAATATTACATAATGTTTTAACTTATTTTCTCTTAAAATATCTGTTCTTAAATTTCCATAATAATAGTCCTGTAGTTAAATTATTTTCACTCTAAAAAAAAACTTAACCAGTCATATTCTCTCATGTAATGTATATTATTCTTTATTAAATTGAGCCTTAATGTTTTCTAAAATGTTAATGCCATTATTGTCATAATTATCAATAAGTTATCATTGTCTTTATGTTTTTGGCTCAGCACTTTTAGGTTGACACAGGATTCAATGAGTAGAAAAAATAATCGATAAGCTATAAACAAGCATTTGTTAAACTACATTATTATTGAAAAAAAATACACAATAAGGTATGCCTGTTTATTTTAATCTCTATTATTCCAGATTTTGATTCGTATGATCCAACCACAGAAACTATTTTTTATGGCGATAGATGGGGTCGCACCCAGGGCAAAGATGAATCAACAGCGTGGACGAAGGTAAGTATTTACACCTAAACTAAAGTTATATTACATATTTGTAAACGTGTAAGAAGTGGACATTATTAACCCTTTTGCACTCCACACTTTTTCACTAATTTGATCTAAAACATTCAGGCCAATTCTCATATATTTACCTCTTAACCTTTTAATCTATCCTGAAAAAAGTAATGAACATATAAACATTAATACTATCAATACTATAAACATGAATTAGTGCCTAATGGCTTGGAAATATGTAATAAGACAGTGTGGAAACACTGTACAGTAATGTAAAGTAATTGATAGTGAAGTAAGACAATCTGAAAGGATAGTTAGGTTAGGCCTGGATAGAAAAACACACTTCTCTCAACATTTCATCTCTTCTTAAACTATTGCACTATATTACACAATATTACTTTTTATACATTGTGTAATATAGTGTAATATTTTAAGAAGAGATGAAATGAAGAGAGAAGTGTGTTTTTCTATCTAGGCCTAACCTAACTATTCTTTCAGATTGTCTTCCTTCTCTATCAATTACTTTACATTACTGTACAGTGTTTCTACACTACCTTACTATACAATACTATAAACATGTAAGAGTTAGGAAGAAAAATTATCAGCAACATGGCCCGAATTTGGTTTACCTAAAAAGATTGAAAAAAATTTATAAAATGACCTAAAAATTCTAAAAAATGACTTTAAATTTTCAAAAAATTACCTAAAAATATGAACAGAAACTCTCCATAAATGCATATGACTAAATCAAACACACACAAATGTAAATTAAATAAATGGTATGGAATTCCGCACAGACTTTCTCGCTATATTGTTTAAAAATGGAGATATTTACTCGAAACTTGTAATAAATGTGAAATGAAATAATATACACTAGCAAACCCAAGCGTGTATTGTACTATACCTATGTAAAACATTTTTTGAGTCCCGGTTTTAAATTTTATAATTTTATTTTTAAAGAACTAATGTTCTTGTTTGTATGCTTGGACCGATAAAAAAAGATCAATACTTGGTCCACAAGGGTCAACACTTCGTATTAAAATTTCGACTTTGGTTAACATTTTCGACATTTTATTAGGTGTTGAACATCTTCATGTCTACGCATTGCTATTAAATTCTTCATTTATAAATTTTGACCAATAAAAAATGTAAATATTGACTATTGAGTCCAATGGAGATAGATAATTGTTGTACAAACATTTCTCCTAAGAGGTTTAAGGAAAAATAACAAACTTTTTCAGAGACTTATATCTAATTAATCTATGGCATTGGAGAATTATTGCGCTAAAACTTAAGTAGTATCTCTTTACAACTAAAGCTCACAAAATTGTATTAATATATTTGGCCAATATCTCAGAAACTATTGGTTTTATAAAAATATAGTTCATATAAAAGTTTTTTTATTTTTAATAGTCCTACAATTTTGCAATGATAAGTTGTTTAGTTTCTCAAATAGCTGTGGAGATATGGAAATTTCAGCTTCTGTAAAGTACCCTAATAGTCATGTTCATGGAAAAATGAAAATAGCCAGTTTATTTATAATCTTAATCAACGCCTAGATACGAATTTTAATCAAAATCGTTAGAAGCTGATTTTGAGAAAATCGATTTGTTCTCTTTTCGCCCTTAATTAAACTACTCTTGATTTTAAGTTTAAACAGACACACATACAGACAGCATTGCAAAGACCACTTTTTAGGGTTCAGGGGCTCATGAGACATCGACATCCATCAACATTTCAGGTTAGATTTTTTTTTAAGGTCGCAATACTTTACCTTTTTACCTTTTGTGTTCGAAAAGTTAAAAAATATTAATATTTGTGTATAGCTTAAAAGTTATTGGTTTTATAAAACTATGATTCGAATAAAACATTTGTATTATAAATAGATCTACATATTTGTAATGATAATGAATTTCATATCTCAAACAGTTTCGGAGATATGATAAAAAATGATAATTTACATGTCAGACTGGAGCCCTCAAAGTCATTTTGCGAAAATATTAGAGTAGCCATTTTGTTTGGAATATTTATAAATGTTTAGAAATGAAAGTTAATCAAAATCGTTACAGCTGATTTTGAGAAAATCGACTTTTTCTCTTTTAGCCCTTCAGTAAATTACCCTTAATTTTAGGGTTGGATATCCAATCCCAAAAACCCCTTGGGGCAACCCTATGTAAACCATAGATACCAAGTTTTAGCCCGATCGGTAAAATAGTTTAGGCTTTAGTTGGAGGTACAGACCGACAGACAGACGGAAATTCAAAAACCACTTTTTTGTATTCGGGGGGGGGTCATGAAATGTTGAAATTCATCAAAATCTCGAGTTCGATTTTTTTGACGATCACAATACTTTCTCTACCTGTAAGATAGCGAGAAAGTAAAAAATATATATGCAATAAAAATCCTTTAGCAAAAATCTCTTGCATTCTGCTAAATATAATCTTGATTTAAAATATCTCCTTTAGAATAAAAGCTATCCCCTCCAAAGGCAACCCTGTCCAGCTATGTTTCACTGTCTCACCAGGAATGTGTATTTGGACAAACATAAAAGCAAAGAAGATACAAAGTTCATTGACTACATTATCTTCTCACTCTGAAAACCTGCATGTTTAAAACATTTATGCGATAATAAGATAATGATATTATTTATTAATATACTTATTAGTCGACCTCTGTGGTCTTGGGGTAAAGTGCTTGCCTCAGGACCCACTGTTCATGGTTTCAAGCCTAGCTGGGGTTAACGGATTCTTCTTGAGCAATAAAAATCCGTAGCACAACTTCCTTCGGAGGTTAAGTAAAGTTGTTGATCCCATTTCGATTGTGGCATGTAAAAGAACCCTGGAAGGTATGTGAAAATACCTTTTCTGGCAAAATTGGTACACCTTTTCACTCTTGCTCATAGAAATTCTCATGTGCTGATATAATCAGTCTATTCAGAAAGTGCCCGTAAAATATCTCAAATAAATAAAATAAAATAAAATAATTATTCAACATAAATGCCTCAAAATGACTTAAAAATTATACTCAAAATTGCCTAAAAATGATACAAACCAAGAAAATATGACTTAAAATTCAAAAATGACCAACATATCACCTTTAAAATATACATTTATAGTTTCTGCAAACAGGGGATCATGACGAGAGTTTATGTACAGATGGGCATTGTCTGTGATGTACTAAAAAATGACATGTAATCAAAATCCGGATCCTGGTCATAATTCATTAGACAAGTAATTTGCAAATTAAATTGAACATTTGGAAAATGAAATTGTAATGTATAATTCAGAGGTGATTAAATAAATTTACTCTGTTTTCTGTTTTCATTAGACATCCTGCAAGAAAGAGCATTTATTTTTGTAAAATTCAATTTTAAGTTTGGTGTCTGTAGTGTTGTCCGATTCTGAACTAAGCCTAAGTCTTACATAACTTTTTGTAAAATAATATATATACAAACTTTTGGATTCAATACCCGTGTTTCACCATTGCCTAGTTAAAAAAAATTCAAATAAACATACTTTGTATCAATCATAATAAACTCTAAAGAAAATAACAAAACATTAAAAGTTAGAAAATGAAATAATAGAATGGTTAAACCTAAATATTTCATTAAAGGTTTCGCTCTGCCAAAGAAGCAGAAGTCCTGGAAAAACAAGCCTTGGCAAAAGGCGAAGCACTACCGAAAGAGGAGCGTTTTGACTCCAACTGCATCACTCCAGGGACAGTGTTCATGGCCAGGCTTCATGAGCAGCTCAAATACTTTGTAGCGCATAAGATCACTACAGATGCTATGTGGCAAAAGTGCAAGGTCATTCTCTCTGGACATGAGGTACGTATGTTGGTCATAAAACCAAAAAAGTTAACTTTGCTTGACTCTGATTTGGAAAGCTAAGTGTACTAAGGGTGTTCCCTTTCATAACAAGCTACCCGCTCCAAACTCCAACTGATTTTCCATTTCTTCTCTAGATGAATACAAGTGCATTTATTTAAACTTGTAGCATATTAATGCATGCTAGCATACTCTCTCCCTATTCCTTTTTCTGGGATGGTCGGTGAGACTGCCGCTAGGCGTCGCAAGCACAGGAATGGGAGTTGCCTGGCGATAGGACAGTTGACTCGCATTTGAAAAACTGAGAGGTAACATCTGATCTACCTGACGAGGCGTTACATAGTTTATAGCCTTTTTATATTTTTTGTTTAAATAAATGGTTTGTGTTGAAAACGTATGATTTATTATACTTTATTATAATGTGGACCCCCAGATATTTTTCTAAAACGGCACAGGTAATCCCAAAGGCATTACAAACTTCTCACTCTGCATCCTGTTACCTTTAATTATATAAATTAAGTGATTAATAGAAGAGATGGGTTGAATCATATATTTCTAAAATACAAATCTTAAATTATTTTTTGAATCTTGAATCTAAATTAAAATCCTTGAATGTTTAAAAATGGTCAATATTGGTTAAAAAGTGAAAATATTTAAAACTGAATTCAAACCACCAACATGAGCGACCTTAAGTTTTCAAAATAGAGAATCTCCTATTATCTGACTTCTTAGCTCTGTCAGTAGGGTGTCTTTCTACTGAGCTAAGGGTCCTGGGTTTGATTCTCAGCATGGCTGAAAAATTTATCTTTGGTAAAATGTGGGTTTACCCTTTCACAGTGATGAATTAACAGCCGGGGACTGGATGTTGTGCCTGTCCTAGTTTTAAGTTAGATTATAAGGAATATGAAGCTACAACAGGCCTAGCAAGTCGGTAGTGAAAAATATATGGCTTGAATAAAATACTGAACCAGGCCACAGGCTGGAAACAATAATGGATGCAAAGTAAAGAATCTCCTATTATATATATATATATATATATTTATATTTATACATCTAAACTGCCACTGACAAATTGTATATTTTGTTTGTCATGTCTTTTATGTCATAAACAATGAAGATAGGCTAACTCTTTTTTATTAAATTAAAAATAAAATTTTGTAATGTGTTGGGATTTTTTTTTTATTCTTCCAACTACACAAGTTTATATATCATTCCTGTTATCACGTGCTTAAAATTGTTATTTGAAGTTTAGGTCTTAATTGTATTCGAAATTTTTCTTTGTTCAGATTTTTACCTATCTTAAATATCTCGAATACCCTAGGATTAGAGGGATTTAAGGAATCAAGGATTTAAGCATCCCATCTCTAGTTAATAGTCAATACATTGATTATAAAGAGTACTAAACTAGTTTTAAAATTAATTTAGAAAATAACAGTGAGATGTTTGTAGTCCTACACTAAATATTTATAGCTCCTTTCTTACAGGACAGTTAAAAGTAAGACTCTTGGACATTTATACATGTATATAATCATCATGATCATCAGGACTCGTCCAACCTGTGCCATGTCAGTTTAGTAAAATGCCTTCGTCTTCCCCCGTCCTTCCTTTGGCCTAGTAATTTAGAATCCTGGGGTAAAGTGCTCGCCTCAAGACTCGATGGTCGTGGGCTCAAACCCAGCCAAGATTGACAAATTTTTCTTGAGAGATAAAAATTTGTAGCATAGCTTCCTTCGGAGGGGAAGTAAAGCCGTCGGTCCTATATCGATTGTGGCATATAAAAGAGCCCGAGAAGTTATGTGAAAATACCTTCCTGGCAAAATTGGTAAGCCCTTTTGTTCTCACTCATAGAAACTCTTGAGTGCTAATATATTTGGTCAGTTCAGAAAGTGCACATTAAATAACTCGAATAAATGAAAAAAGTAATTTTGAATTTGCTATACCTATGTTAATGTATTATTGCGCACACTTTTATTTTTTCCACTACTAGGGGTTTATGGAGCTTCAAAAACTATGACTTTATTATCATGAAAGTTCCGACTTTTATAACTATAAAAAACCCTAGTAAAAAATTCAACTAAAATCCACATTTATTTTCAATCATTTTCATTCTGAGCTTTTATGTTAATTAAAATTAAAGTTCACATGTCAAAAATCTGCACGCCCATTGAATAACATGTAATAATTAGTCAAACCAGTTTTAAAATTTTTGCTGATTTTTGGTGTCGGTTCTACTACCTCATTGCTCGGTTTCAAATTCAACTCTTTCACCTCATCTTTTCACCTGTTTGGGTCATAAGAATTATCTAATTAGTTAGAGATATGGGAGGTTGAATTTTGAAGGGAATGGACCCGCACTTGTGTGAAGAAAGAGTCAGGAACCTTTTAGGGAAAACCTTAACACACCTGACCAGGATTTGAACCCCGAGCTTTTCTTTATTGGCAGTACAGTCTATTGGGACTACGGACCTTTCAACTATTGAAGCAGGTCAAATTTCATCCCACGAACTAATAAAGAGCCATTGTGTTTGCCGCTCTTTAATATGGGTTGACACAATATAATATTCAGCCTTATTTATTTTGGCTTTGTGATTGAAGATTGAAGTTGGTTTTGCATCCCCTTATTTACATCCTGACTAGAATTATAATTGGTCAGCAATTGACTGCGAGAAATAACGTGAAATGTATGCTGTTCCAGACTCCTGGGGAAGGTGAACACAAGATAATGGACTACATTCGGTTCATGAAGAGCCAGCCTGACTATGACCCCAATACCAGGCATTGTCTGTACGGCCTGGACGCTGATCTCATCATGTTGGGGCTTTGTACCCACGAGCCTCACTTCTCATTACTCAGAGAAGAGGTACAAACAGAATGTGCATGCGGGAACAATCACTATGCATCTATGTGGGTCTTCAAATTAGTGATTTTTAGCTTATTATTAGCTGTGTTGGCATCATATTATATTTAGGGTCTTGATAGTTTGAGTTTAATGGGATTAGGCCCACCATATACTCTCAAAATCAAATTACTTGGGATAACTTTATAACATTAAAATATCTTTTTTTATGTAAAAAATACTTTAAGAACAGATTACCAAAACAATTTCACATGTATACACATAATATGTTCACATTGCTACTAGTTCTGGGCTTATACGATTGTCAGTCCGATAATCAGCCAATAATGTCTGATAATGGCACATTTAGTAACTGATAAGCATTTTTCTCACAGATTCTGAAATATTTTCCTAAAGGGGTCTCACATGTCATCATTTTTAAGCTCTTGGCACACAGTTTTGTCCTGTGTCCTGTGTTCTGATACTAAAAACTAAATTTATTTTAAATAATTTAATAAACATCAAGATGGCTAAATAAGTTACGTTTATTTAATCATATATACACTATGTACACAAACCCACCTATTTAGTGGGATTTCTGAGCTTTCATTTCACACAACAGTTTGTTGATATCTGGAGTAAGTTTGGATACACAGTCAGAGTACTGTTTGCAGATGTTTGTCTATGATGTGGTAGAGCTACTTTGATTTTATTATCTTCATTCTTGAGAATTTTTTTTTCATAAATGTAGGTACTACCAAATGCACACAAATATTTACTGGTGAATTTTAATAAAGCTGGCAGTTTTTCACCGCTAAGACACATATAAAAATCCTCAAGATTTCCAGATTTGTATTAACAATACAAAAATAATCCTCAGTCCACATTTCATAAAATATGCGACACTATTTACTTTTTTAAATTTTGAAAGGGACATGATAACTTATAAACGGTATATGAAAAAGTACACACCACACTGATATTTTATTTGAACCTATAGAAGCCACGACTATGTATACAAATTCAAACTGTAGGTACACCACTACACTGGTATTCAATACTTGTAGTGGTGTGACCTGTAATAATCTGCTTTGGAATGTGAAAGAATGAAATTCTACAAGCAGACAAAGCTCTTGGTCTTAATTAACTCATATCCAATGATGGGAATGATTGAAATGTAACCATGGCATTTACAACAAAACAAAAAGTTAAGTAGAGTTTACAGTAAGATGTTTGGACTAAACCAGCTGGTTATAAATAATTGGACCTGATAGTTTGTTTAATCCTCAGGCTATGGAGAGTCTTAAGACATGATACGTGAGTAATATTTTCAATCCAACATACAAAACACTAAAATAAAGTTTACATTGCCTTTATCGAACATGAGCCGCGGGCCTTATGTTGGGCACCTCTGCTCTAAGTAAACGGTTACTTCTTTCATCGTTAACAAGAGAATGGGAAAGATGAGGGTTTGAGAATAGATAGGCCAGTGAGAGACGGAAGCTGGATTGCAGTGGTTGTTAGTAGGGAGGGATTATTTTTTGCATGGTCATCCACAAACAACTAGCAAACATACGCCTGAACCAAGAGAGGACAATTCAAGGGAAGCTAAAACTGGGAAAGATTCAAGGAAAGTCACAACTTTAACAAATTAAGAATGTAAATAAAAACTATTATTATTTTTTTGCTGCCGTTGTGGCTACATGAGGTTCCAATATAAAAATAACTGGTTTTATATGAAACTCAGACTTTAGTATGATTTAAATAGATCACGGCACTATTATTTAGAAGAAAATAAAAACGTTTTTGTCTATTTAAAAATTTACTCTTTTTTGACATTACATGGTTTTAGAAGGAAGCTAATCATATGATGTGGGCCTATTAATTCTTTCAAATATTAATCTGGGGGAGAAAGATATACATTTTAAATCTAAGGATGCTTTTTAGCAACTATTTCAACCATCCTGTTTGTTTTTGGCACAAGGTAAAATTTGGCAAAAACCAGAAAAGGATCTCTACCCCTGAGGAGACCACATTCTTCCTCCTCCACCTTTCGCTTTTGAGGGAATATCTGGAACTGGAGTTTGATGTACTCAAAGAGAAACTAAAATTTCCCTTTGACATTGAGAAAATTATTGATGATTGGGTAAGTTTTTTTGTATCACCCTGTCCAACTACCTGTTCAAGTTATGCACATAGATGATATTTACTCTACTATGGTAGGGATGAGTAAGGAGGTGTTTGAGAGATAATAGATCTGTATTTGTGTGGCGGGCGGGTGGGAAACCATCTAGGAAAAACAACTCTCAATAGACCTGATTGGGACTCAAAGCTCGATCACCCCATCATCAGTAAGCCTGTCTAACATGAGAGTGACTCCTTAGACCGTTTGGCCACTGAAGCTATTTTACAGAAAAGTATTGTTTTAAAATAAAAAAATAAATGGTTTCTAAATCATTAAAAAAATCGAGCCATAATACCAATTAATAATTTATAGAATTAATTTTTAAATATAATGTGACAGGAACCAAATTATTATTTATGCTTCATTTCAATCAGTATTGAAGATCTTGACACTATAGAAAACATTCTAGATTAAAGTAGTAAGAAAGAAGTGTTATAATA
Organism: Timema bartmani; assembly: GCA_902151455.1. Lineage (NCBI taxonomy): Eukaryota > Metazoa > Arthropoda > Insecta > Phasmatodea > Timematidae > Timema > Timema bartmani. The sequence continues at coordinate 83,733 of CABFWB010000528.1, forward strand.
TTGGATAAATAATTATTAGAATAATTGAAGTAAGTTTGGTTTTTTTAGCACTGCGTCTTACTACTTGTTCAAGTTTTCTCAATTTTTTATCATGATTGTTTTTACTTTTTATTTTTATTTATTATTATATCACTTTGGAATTAAATTAATATATTTTCCCTAATATTTACCTTTTTTATTTGTCACTTAAATTTAGTACAAACTTACTTCAATTATTCTAATCATTATTTATCCAATGATTAAATTAATTTTTAAACATGTCTTTAGCTATAATCAAACATGTATTTTGTTAAATATATACCCTAATCAACTTCAGAATTGATTTTTAAATTTATATCAACCAAATCTTGTTAATTAAAATTGTGTGTATGAAAAAAGGGCATATAACCAAGTTTTTATTATAATTTTATAATAAAATGTTTTTAGATAAATCATATAGCTATAAATGCGTTATAAACACAAACAATTAAATTTTGTTTTAAAATTATGTCCTATTAAGATATATCTATCTATCTATCTATCTATCTATCTATATATATATATATATAAAAAAGGAATATTGATTGATAAAAATTAAACCTTTTATATATATATATATATATATATATATATATATATATATATATAAATATAAAAAAAGGATTTTGTCCATAGACTGCCTCTAAAATAATTGGTTCTGAACCACCAAGAAGCAGTATTAGAGTTCTAAAAATAAAACCCATTTTCACTTGATTTTTTTTTTTTTAATTTTCTCCAATCCCTTAATCTTGAATATTCTGAACGATTTGAGGGATTTTGGGGGATTTGAAGGCCCATCCCTCATTGTAAGTCTAAGAGTAGCTTTAAAAATTATCTACATTTAGTTAGTAGTAAATTAATTTTCTAGGGTTTGGTTCTAAGGTTTGTCCTAAAATTTTGTTGAGATAAACCACTGCTAATCAGCATAATGGCTCTAGAATTCAAATCCAAAATTCAAGAATTAAAAAAAAAAAATTCAAATGAGATTTTTTTTTCAAATCCTTGAATCTCTAATATTCTTTGGGGTTTCAAGGAATTTGTATGTTCTATATTTAGATTAAAATAATCAATGTAAACCAAAATATGTTAGTTACAAAATATATTTCTAATTAGACTCTTTTATTTGCTTACAAATGGAAGTGAAGTTCAGGACATAGCACTAGTCTTGTTCCTTGAGTGATCAAGCAAGATCTCAAATGTTTGAAGTATATTTACGTAATTAGTGTGGTTATGTGCCTGCCACTCTTTCCATTAGTGTGTATTCTTGGTCTTCTGATCCCTATCCTCATATTTTATATTAAGGTGGGGTTGAACAAAATGCGAAATAATGTCGGTTAATTTTCAGAATTTATAACTAAAACATTTTTGGTGAAAATAAATAAAAATATTTCAACATAGGTACAATTAGTTTTTAATTTTCTATGCATAGTAATGTCAACAATTCTTGAATATTTGACATGAGTATTTGGAATTTGAACAGAAACGTTTTAAATTAAGAGAATGTTTAAAAATGAGATGGTCCAATGGCTAAATAATTTTATAATAAATCATGATCATCTTCGAAAACTTTCTAAACTTTGTATCCTCGCACTCAAAACCACGCAACTTCCAGCACCTGAGATAAGCAGACCTAAATCCATTAATCCTCCTTTGATTGCTGTCAAGACCTCACTAACCACAACATTCAACCACCCCCCGCCCAACAGGACTACTTGTACACTTGCCATTCCCTCAAGAATAATTGAGATAACACCCTCTAATAAATCCATCAACAATAACAAAACCAACATTACATCCACCATTGGTCCAGACAACAGTTACATTCTGAACCTATCCGAGCACAATTTATCAGAGATAACACCCTCTAATAAGTCCATCAATAGTAACATAACTGGCACTACATACACCAATGGTCCAGTCAGCAGTTCCATCCTGATCCTATCAAAATACAATCTCTCAAAACATGAAATGAATGTTCTGTCCAAGGGTCTCTCCTTTTCACCTCACTCTCAATTTGATCACTTTGCCCTAGTTCAGGATGTCCTTTTCTATGCTCGCACTCTAGGATAGAAATTTTATTTCCAAATAAATCCTACACTACCAGTCCTGACAAAGCCATAGATCCATTCCTCTTCAAGTTCAAGCCACCTTCAGACTGGGACCCCGCCCCCCACTACTCCCTGAACACCCTTTGGAACAGTTCATCATTTATCTACTTTCCAATATTGCCGATCCGCTCTTCCAGAAGACACTACCGTTGAAACGAAACCTCAACACCAACGAACAAAAAGCTATCAAAGCACTAAAAAACAACATTGATATCATCATCCTACCAGCTGACAAGGGCTCCACCACAGTCATCTTGAATCGTATTGACTACATCACAGAGGCACAAAGTCAGCTCTCTGACCACTCCATCTACAGACCACTCACAGTCATCTTGAATCGTATTGACTACATCACAGAGGCACAAAGTCAGCTCTCTGACCACTCCATCTACAGACCACTCACAGTCATCTTGAATCATATTGACTACATCACAGAGGCACAAAGTCAGCTCTCTGACCACTCCATCTACAGACCACTCACAGAAGACCCAACTGAAGATCACAACGCGTGGATTTAAGCTTTCCTACAACGTGAAGATCCTCTACAGAATCACACCACTAACTCAATTCACCTTCTCTTTCCACAAAAACCTCAAACTCCCACACTGTATCTCCTCCCTAAAATCCATAAAGAATCTAGACCTCCGCCTGGCCGTCTGATTATATCTGGTTTCGGCTCTCCAACTGAGAGAACTTCATCTATGGTTGATTCACACCTACAACTCTTTGTAAAACAACTTCCCTCATTCATACAGGATACAAAACACTTCTTAGACAAAATTAACAAAATTTAAAACCTTCCACCAAACTGTTTTCTGGTCACTATTGATGTCACAGCACTCTACACTAAGATCTCTCATGTGCATGGAATGTCGGCACTGAAGCATTTCTTAGAGTGCAGACCTCCTGGGTCCAAACCCACCACTTCTTTCCTGGTGGAGCTGGCTAGGATGATCCTTCAATTCAACAACTTTCATTTCCTAGAAAAACACTACCTACAGATAAAGGGCAAATCTTTACATGGGCTGCCACCTCCTGCGTCGCCTCAGTGGAGAAGGGTGTGGTTCTAGAGCTGTTGGCACTGGTCCCCTAAAGTCAGGGTCAGTCCCAGAGAGTGTTGATGGTTGGGCGCCACCTCGTTGGCGATAGGGAGACTGAACATTAACGAGGAAAGTCGTTCAGTCGCCAAATGTAGATATAAAAATCAACCCTCCCCCTCATAAGGTAGACCCAGATAAATAAGGGACCCCTCGATCAGGGATCAACTCCTTGTTAGGCAACGAGGCTCCCCATTAAACCCCTAGGCTTTCCGGGGTTTACCATGATCAGATCTGCCCTACCTGATAATTCCTAACATAAATAAGGGTTAGGTCCAACCCCGGAGACGGGGTTCCTAGGGTCCCTGTAATAGTCCACAAAAAAAATAGTGTTCAATACGCCCGAAGGGCGTGCACAAAAAAAGTCAGGCCAAACAAACATTCCTTATCTCCATATAAATTAACCTTTCCCCTTAAATGTTTGGTTAAGCCTTCATCTTAATTTCAATAGACAATATAGTCAAGTTCTCATCATGAAATGAATTGAGTGAAGCATGTAATTATTTACATAGGGAAAATATGAGTTGAATCATTAATAAGTTAATTTATAATAAATAGTATATTCCTTTAACAAGTTATCACGGAAAACAATTTATTGACTTTACTCCTACTTCAGAAAATATAAACATTGAGAACTGCAAGTGGCCACTGCAAAAAAAAATTAAAGTGCACATTTCAACTAAGTCTAACGCTACTCTACACTAAGCACCACAGTCACTTCCTAACATAGTGCCCTCTCAAGTCCCTCTTCAAATACCAGCGTCCTTGGAAAACAACACAAATACAGCACTTAGGGTCTCTGCGAGTCCTGCGCGTAACCATACACTCCACAGGGAATCCTCAGGGGTGTCCCGATGGTCGGCCGCTCTTGCGTGCTGCCGGTCCCTAGACCTGGGTATGCAACCAGTGAAGGTGTACCGCCTTCGTTGGGTTGAAGGAATATTAAGGAGAGGAATTAACCAACCTAGCTAAGGAACGGCCTATATGAGCACTTATTAACCTAATTTAATTTGATCAAAATTTACATATCTATCTTATATTTTAATACATTCTGATGTTGTTAATTGTATTTTTAAGACTACTGTTTTTGATTAGCGACTGATCATAAATAGGCTTAAATTTAACTTAATCAATTTACTTTCTTATTTTATACTCAAAACTGTAATTTCACATAGCTTATGTCAATAATTTTAACATATTATATTTTAACCAAGTGTTTCATCTAATCATTATATTTCAATTTCTAATCTAATATTAAGGCCTATTTTGTATTAATAGGATTACTGTAATTGTCTCTTTTTCAATTATTGTATGTGGTGATCCTAACTATATTTTTAATATTTAACTTCAAATTTCTATTAAATTTCTATAATAATTTTTAACTTATAAACCGTTTCACATTAACCTATTTTCAACTTATCTAATATTCTCACAAGCTCGTTCCTTACACAATATCCTCAATCATATAAATTGTTCTCCAACACATTAACCCCCCCCTCCCCCTCTTAGCTGTCCATTGTAGACACCAATTAGTGTAGGAAGAAGGCCGTTATCATAATTAACCCTTAACTTAATCACCGAAGAAGAGTTTTTATAATACTACCCAGCCTCACGCCAAGTAGTTTTCTCCCTTCCCGACCGGCCAATTATTTCACTAAAATCCCATTAGAACGGGTACAACTATGTAAACATTACCAAACTAAACCACTCAGAAAGTTTAAATAGATCGTTCATAGGATAAAGATTAAATAGTAAGGATAGGTCTACCTTACCCCTGCCACAAAACTTCGCTCCAAATCCTCCTCCTCGGAGACAGAGGGTCAACACCGGCCAGGCGTTCACGTCCAACCCACTTACACTCTTGAGTCCGTCCCGCGGAACACTCACTCCCCTCTTCACGAGTTTCTCCACCACCGTTCACCGAGCAAGTTCTCACATAGCCCACGGATAGTTCATAGCGCTGTTGGATGCACCACAGCGCCACATGGCGGGAGTAGGCATCGTTAATGTCCACGCATCGCAGGAAGTATCCGACTCCTGTGTGCATGCCTCCACAAGATACCAATCATAAATTTAGCGGGCCAGGCTAAATATCGGATGAGAAGTCCGTGTGATGGGAACCGTTACAGGGCGTACTAGAAGAACTCTTTCTACATTCTCAGCCCATCAAACCCTATCTTTGGCTTCACTACATCGATGACATTTTCATGATCTGGCCTCACTCCCAAGAATCCTTGGACATCTTTATAAATAATCTCAACAATTGCAGCCCCCTTAAACTTTACCTATAATAAACCACAGCATATTCTCACCTTTCTTGATGTGAATCTTTTCCTTGAAACAACCAAATTCGCACCACTGTACATATAAAACCCACCAATCACCAACAATTCCTCCACTACCAAAGCAGCCATCCTTCATACACAAAAAGGTCTCTACCATTCAGTCTTGCCACCCGAGCCAAACGGATATGTTCAGAACCCGATGATTTAACTGAATATTGTAAACAATTCTCCACAGCTTTCCAAAGCAGAGGTTACCCCAAGCCTTTAATAGACAACCAAATCTTCAGAGCACTCTCCAGGGATGACTATGACCCTCCAAAAAAAGTTGAGGACATCCCTCTCACAACACAATACCATCCTGTTCTACAACATATCAACACCATCATTAAAAGTGGCTACAAATTCCTAACCAGTTTCACCCAGACTCAAAAACCTTCTTAGTTCACCCCCAAGAGTCACTTTCAAACGGCCACCCAATCTCCACAATATTCTAGTTCATCCCAAACTTCCTGACCCTAGAAAACCCGAGAAGAAAAACCGACTACCATAGGTTCATAGCCCTGCAGTAGCGCCCGTTGCAGAACATGTGGAATCCACCTACCAGCTACATCCTTCAACAGCAAAGTAACCAAATTGGAATACAAAATTCCTGGTTATTACAATTGCAAAACAAATAACTTGAGATATAGAAAATTATATTAAATGTATATTTATTGAAGCAAGACTTTATTTACTTTAGTCAGAAGTATGTTTTGTTCAGGCCTCTGGGAGAATAATATTTTGACTTCTAGAATATTTGGGGCGGGGAACAATTTCCCATGGCAACGAGACAAGAAACAGAAAACAAAGTCCCCCCCAATTTAAGGCTTATATCTTTTTTTTTCATATTTATAATTGTAGTCCAAACATAACCTTCCCCATTCATTCCATTAAAAACATTAAAAAAAATTGATCGTAAAATTAAAAAACTATGTCAATTTGAACAGAAAGGAATCAAATTGTCTAGGTTTGAATAAGGTGTTTGTTTAACATGAGAAGACATAATGGTTAAATGATTTTTTTATAATAGTTATTGGCTATAGTGGAAAAATAAAGAGGAATCGAAATAGGCCAGAGGAGTATAATAGAAACAAATTTTGTAATAGTTAAAGAACATAGTGGTGTGAATTTTAATAAATACACAATAAAACATAAACATTTTAAAACTAATCTGAATAAATAAAAGGGAATCTTAGTATTGTCTATAAGATTATTAAAAAAACTTTCTCAACTGAGACAGTATTTCTAGTAACCTCTCACAAAGAGCAACGCTATACTCAACAAATATTAGTGTACCCACTCATTGTCAATGCTGGCATGACTCTAAAGCAAATAATAAGTTTAATGTAATCGCGTGTATTGATGTAAATAAGTGTGGTGAAGGTAAATTTCGTGCATAGTTAGATATTAAAAAAAAAATACTTTTAAGATTATTTTGTGCCAAATGATGTTTGTCATTATTTTGCTTTAGAAATATGTTTTCCTGGCTTATGTCTATTCAGGAATAAATTACTATCAATTTTATTTAGTACAGTTTTGTTATTTAATTGCGCTCAGTTGTGTTGACTAGGCCATGGGAATGAAGTTTGTGAGGGGCATGTCATCTGTCACGAGGAGAAACAGGATTAGGAATCCGGCGAAGAGTGGGAGTACAGGGAGTACATGGGATAGTAAAGGAAGCAATACTGAGGTGGTATGGGCATGTAATGAGGATAGAAAAAGAGAAGATGCCAAAGAAATAGATGGGAGGAACAGGTAACAGAAATTGTTCAAGTGAGAGGAGAAGAATTAAAGCAATTAAAGGAGGAAGAGTGGTGGAAGTCTATTGGAAAATGGAGGCATTTTACTAAACTGACCAGGTCACAGGCTGAAAACAGTTGATGATGATGGGTTGTATTGAATGTGGCCTAGATAGGTCTTGAAAAGTTTCTGTTAAAACCTCTACTGAATCCTAATACAGGAAAGCCAAAAGTGTGGGAAGCTGAGCTCAGCCAGGGATTATCTTCTAGATTAGCTGACCACAAGAATAAAACATTGCAATACTAAGACTTTTGGTACTAGTAGCTTTACATTAAATGAAATTTACTCAAATATGAAAATAAAATAAATTACTATTATTAAATATATAGTATACACTAAAACCCCGTTAGACTGAAAACCGGTAGTCTGAAATTTTGAATAGTCAGAACAGACGTTTCCTAAAACAGGGGGGAAAAAAAATTAATTAAAACTAAATATATTTTATTGGTTAACAAGCTCAAAGTTAAAAGAGAATTGTAAGAAACAGTGATATCTAATAAATACATACTTAATATTTACATGTTGTAGTCAACACAATATGTTTTCTTGTAGCTAAAAATAATCACAGTACATATTATGTATTACTCATTGGTTAAATAAGTGAAAATTTGATCAAATTTATTCAACTATAATTTAAAATTTGTTAAAATATGGTACCTTTGTATTATTCTGTTTAATCTGAACTTTCGCTAATTCGAACATGCTTCAGTCTCAATTAATTCAAATTAGGCAGGTTCTAGTGTATGTTAATTTAAAATAATTTAGAAGAGTGAAAAACAAAAGATAAATTACAATTTCTTCCCCTTGGTTGGAGAATGAATAAATTCACAGCTAAATTCAACAATAATTAACACCTTTAAAACTAGAATAATATAAACATGAATACTATTCTTGAAGTGGTTTGTCTAAGAAGCTGTAAAATAAAAGCAAATTAATAATTAGAGATGGGTCGAATCCACTAATTTAAGAAGTTGAATCTCCAATTAACCTTTGAATCTCAAATCCGAATCTTCGAAAAAATTATGGACACAAGAGGTAATATAAATATAATAGAATAATATAAAATACAAATGGTAGCTAAATGTTAACATTCTTTCTTACAATCCATTCATCATAACATTCATACATTTGGTTAAGTGTTAAATTATTTTTTGGTCTGGGGCCTGATTGTTAAGCTCATCCTAAAATCATAAATGATTTTGAACCACCAATAAGTAGAGCCCCGTAAAAATGGTTTTATTTTTAGTTAAATTTCATTTTTTTAAATCTCACTTTTCGGTGTTATTTTGTGTTTATTCAAAATTACATATTAAATGAGGTCTATTATTTACATATTGAGACAATTTATACAAAATTAAAATTAATTATTGAAACCTTATATATTAGCTTTAAAATTCTTTATCATGTTTATCTGCATATTTCACAATTTTGTAGCCTAAAGTTAGCATACACTACAACAAAATACTAATAAAATTACAGCATGGTCAAAATTTATGCTTAATTTCTTCTTAATTTTGTGTTTAATTAAAGATTTTTTTTTGTAAAATTGGTGTTATCATTTTATAGTAGAATTACTTGTAAGAAGACAATTTCATTTTATTTCGCTTTTCAAAAACATTGTAAATCATATCCAAAAACTATTAAAGGAAAAAGTACTTGATTCCATCTTTGTATGGCGCCTTTCGCTTTATCGCGTCTCACCATTTTTACGGGACTCTACCAATAAGTAGTATTAGATCCCTAAAAAAAATTTAATTTGAAAATTTGAAAAAAAAAATATATATATATTTTAGGGATTCAAGTTTCGAATCTAAAATTTTCTTGACTCTTAGAATTTTGAATATCCTTAAAAAGGATTTGAGGAATTTGAAGTTCCATCCCTATGTTAATGAACATTAAATTCTAATGTGGCATTGATAGACATTCTCTAGTTATAACTTTTTGTTATTAAATTTTTCCCGAAAAATCTGAGAAATGTTTCCCACTCGAGTTTCGGCAACATATAATTTCCTGAATTTTTTTCCCAAAGTTCGAAACCTCACACAAGCCTAGTTTTGTTATAAAAACTTTTAAAATATGGACCTTAATTAGTGTTATCTTTCATATCATCTTATATGATCCATTAGACTCACCAATTAATTTGTTACTCTAAATAAATACTTGTTTTTTTACAGGTTTTTATGGGTTTTTTGGTTGGCAATGATTTCATTCCTCATTTACCAGAAATGCATATCCACGAAGGTGCACTCCCAATACTGTATAAAACATACATATCCGTGATGCCACAGATGGATGGTGAGCTATTGATTTTTTATTATTTCGTTGTTTATTTAAAAATGCACCTATCATAGAAATTCAATTGCAGTGTAGTTTTCTCAATTTCGATCCAGTTCACTAAGAGCAGACACTAAGATCACACATGCTTGTGGGAAAGAAGTGTAAGTGGCAACCATAACCTCTTTGTAGAGTGGCATCATTGAAAAGTGTGAAATGATCTCTTATTTTTTGTTTTTTTAAGCTCCTGAGGGCTGATTTGAGCTTAGGTTTACTTAATATATCATTTTAAAGCTTCATTAAAAATGTATTAAAATTATTTTTAAAAATGTGTTTTTAATTAAATAAGACTAAGATATTTTACAGAAAAGTATTGTTTTAAAATAAAAGGTTTTTAAATAATTAAAAAAATCGAGCCATAATACCAATTAATAAATTATAGAATTAATTTTTAAATATAATGTGATAGGAACTAAATTATTATTTATGCTTCATTTCAATCAGTATTGAAGATCTTGACACTATAGAAAACATTCTAGATTAAAGTAGTAAGAAAAGAAGTGTTATAATATTGGATAAATAATTATTAGAATAATTGAAGTAAGTTTGGTTTTTTTAGCACTGCGTCTTACTACTTGTTCAAGTTTTCTCAATTTTTTATCATGATTGTTTTTACTTTTTATTTTTATTTATTATTATATCACTTTGGAATTAAATTAATATATTTTCCCTAATATTTACCTTTTTTATTTGTCACTTCATTAGTACAAACTTATTTCAATTATTCTAATCATTATTTATTCAATATTGGATATCTTGGCCTGAATATCTCTCAGATTTAAATTTAATTTTCATTCAAAAATAGACTAGCTAAGTAAATGTCCTAGAAATAGAATCACGTCTCTTCCAAACTATAAAATATAATGAAATTAAATGTTTCTGGCTCTTTTTAGATCATTTAATAGTATTCTATGAAGACATAATTAACATTTAAAATCGACAACATATAGCACATTATTTTCATACTATTGACACAAGTTTAATGTCAACAAAACATTTCATGTGTTTGTTTTGTTGACTTATCACATATTCCTATAACATTTTTATTTTTACCCTATTTTTGTGTTACAGGTTATATAAATGAAGGTGGGACTCTGAATCTAAAAAGGTTTGAAAAGTATATGGAAAGTCTATCATCTTTTGATTTAGAACAGTTTCAAGAAACAAATGCAGATCTAAAGTATTTTGAAGGGAAAACTGGTCGTCGTCCAAACGAGAAGGAAAGGCATAGTGTAAGTTTACAATATGATTTTGGTGGCAGCATGGTCTAAGGTAGGCATCACTCTCGCAGTAGATTAGACTACAGATGACGGGGAGATAGGTGTTTGAATCTTGTTTGAGTGTACTGAGGCTGGGTTTTCCAAAATGGTATTCAACTTTCCCTCCACACAAATTTGGGTACACTTCCTTTAAATATAACCTTACACATCCTCAAATTTGGCTAGTTAGTGTCACATAAGCATATAAACAGAATGGGTAGTAAGACTCAATGCTAAAAAATAATATATATATTTGACTTTTAAAACCTATGCACTTGCACTGCTGCTTTTAAGCCTCAATTCTTGAAGGGGTATTTTACAGGAGTTATGTAGTTTCCCCATCCTCACTCAATGTTAACTGTGTGCACTTCACTTGTAAAAAAACAAAACTATTGCCCTTATCCCTACCCCAAGGTTTTATTTGTTAAATAGTTTAAATCCTGAATCTTGAATCCACATTGTAATGTCAGAAACCATTGGACTCATAAGAGGTTTACTTTACTAAATTAATTCTTATGTTGATATAAAAATGTGTTCAGTTAAACCACCTCAAATAACTATGTGTGATAGTATCTTTATTGAGAGACCAAGAAAGTGGAGGCCATGGGAATGAGGTTTTTGAGGAACATGCTAATGATCACTAGGATAAACAGGGTAAGGAATGAAGTCATCCAGACAAAAGTTAGGATACAGGGAGAAGTAGAAGTATGGGTGAAATGGTATGGTCATGTAATTAGGATGGTAAAGGAAGAATCCCAAGGAGAATTATATGTATGACATATGTAGGAGAAACAACACAAGTAAGACAAGAAATAGATGGAAGAAACAGATACCGTAACAGCTTATGTGTGAGTGCAAGAAGATGATTGTAAACAAATAAAGGAGGAAGGACAAGTAGAGGAATTTTACTAAATTGAACAGGCCACAAACTGGAAACAATTGATAATGATGATTTTTAAAATTATAATAACAATAATGTTGGTCATGACTGATTTTAGTGATCAATCAAAACTGGATGGTTTGGGGGGTGGTTTTAATATAGTTTGCTCTTTCCAGACAAATGGTTGTACATTCCCAAACTATCATCCTTTTTCCATGTACAGTGGATCTAAAATATTAAAAAAATGCTTTTATCTATCTTGTTTTTTTTAAACATATCATTAACAAAACATTATTTTTCACTCAAGTACAAGAAACAAATCAAAGAAAATGGTGCCAACCCTTCTCCGCCAGAGACTTCGCTTGAAAAACTTGTGAGAGAATCTAAAGAAATGGTAATTTTCTAGTAGTAGAACCAATAGCAATTTTCACTGTTCTAACTTTTTAAGTGCTACTTAAACTTTGTGTGTAAGATGTATGCGATTTATTCAAGTGAAACTTAAAATAAGTAAAATAGTAATTTGGGTGTAATAAGAAATGTTGATTCCCGAATTCTTAGTTATCAGTTTAAAACATAACTATATCGTTAGTAAGACTAATCAGACTTCCTGCACAAGTGTTCACACAATCTAAGGTGTCAAGCTGACAATAAATTGTATTTATGTATACAGAGAGGCTCAGGATCAAATCTCTTTCAGATGCAGTGACGGATATTCTATAAATGTGATTCACCACATTGATTTTTTCCCTGCTCTCACTTTTATAATGTGGGTACACTTTCCATAAACTACCCTCCTTATCCCTATAGCTTAGATTAAGTCATTAATATCATTAATAGTCATGAGGGTAAATTTACCAACAAAAAAATATACAGACAATGCCACATATGGATTTGATTTTTTTTACATCCATTACTGTTTACAGCCATATATTTTCCACTACCGGCTTGCTAGGCCTGTCATAGCTTCATATACTTCATAATCTAACTTAAGACTAGGACAGACACAATACCTAGTACCGGGCCGTTAATTCATCACTGTGAAAGGGTATACCCACATTTTCATCAATGATACATTTTTGGCCATGCCAGGAATTAAACTTGGGACCCTTAGATCAGTAGACAGACACGCTACCGACTGAGCTAAGGTGTCAGACTGGATTTTATTGCCATGTCAAATTATTATTTTGGGAATAACACTAATATGTTAAAAGATAAATAAAAACAAATAAAATAGAGATGTGTTGAATCCATTATTTACGTATCTGAATCTCCAATTAGAATCTTCATTTTACCTTTGAATCCTGAATCTCAAATTTTAATCTGAATCTAGATTTTTTTAAAATTATATGAGAAAATAAGAATATAACAGAAGAAAATATAAATAGTAAATAAAGATTAACATTTTTTGCTAAAATGCATTCATTATAATATTTTTACATATAGTTAAGTGTTAAATTAATGGTCTGGGGTCTGCTTGTTGGAATCTTTTTACTATAATTATGTTGGTGTTTAGTCGCCAATAAGCAGTATAGAAGTTCTAAAACATTACAATTCAAAATTTTGATAAAAACATATTTTTATTTTTTTCAAATCTCAAATTTGATATTTTATTAAATCTAAATTTTTAGTTTTTTTGAATCTCAAATTTGATATTTTCTTCAATATCAAAAATTCCTAAAGTTTTTAGGAATACCACAGTCCTATCCTTAAAAAACCCTATAATGTTAATAAATTTCTCTAACTTGAACAATTTACTTTGTATGTAGATTGACACTTCTTCACTATCCAGTAACTCTGATTCCACTGATTCTGAAGATGACAGAGATGATGATGGAATGCTCATGGACGAATTTTCTCAGCATAAAAGGAACTACTACATGAATAAACTAGAGTACGAGAAGGTCAATGGGTATGTTAAGTTTTAATTGAACTTAGGATATGGTTTCACCAAGTGTGATCTGTGGGCCATCTAAAGCCCTCCATTATTTTTTATTTTTTACTATTAGAGACAGTTTTTATTCTTTATAAGTAATTTCATAATTAGGGGTGTGTGAATAGCATTTTTTTTTTTTTTTCAAATAATTTCAAACAAATACCAAATAATACAAATTGAATAGTGATTTTTTTCCCCTCCTAACTGTTGAAATAAATAAAATAATAATTTGGTTCCTTTATGATGAAACTGATTAATTAATTATATAATTTTGAAAGTGATATTTAAAATGTAGTTGTTATCAAAATGCAGAAAATACTAACTTTTAAAACACATTCTTAAGATATTGCGAAAAGAGCGATCACCTCTCCTCGAAAATTGACACTACTTTTTTGTTAGGTGTTGCAAAATCTAGATTTTTTTCAAATTTAAATAAGATGTTTTAACTGATCCATGACAGAGGTAATTTTAATAAAACAAAACATCTCTTTAAGTAAAACCTTTTTTTCACTTTTTGAGGTATTTTGTTATATTTGGAAGAAGGCACAAGAAAAATATGTAGGAAGTTGCGTTGCGAGTTTCACACACCCTTCTGATGAGTCCCGATGGAATGAGTGATTGGTCAGTAACAATTTATTTTCTTCAAGAGGCAGCCATCAACTCTTTGTCCATTGGCAGCAATGTGACGTGTATTCTTTTCATTGTAAAAGCCATATTTTGTTTGTTCCTTTTCTATGTTTCTATCCTCCTAGTTTCGAATTCTCAAATCTTTAAGGATATTATAGATGCAAGAATTTGAAAAACTATTGATGCAAAATTTAAAAAAACATGTTGTAACCACACAGCCTAAATTGGGCGGTGTACTTGTATAATATTGTAATGTTTTGGATTGTGAATGACAAAACGAGTATTGCATAGTGTTATGATTAGCTAGTAAACAAATAGAAGAGAGAGACTGACCACATAAACAAGAAGGGGAAACCAAGCCAGGCGGCAGAATAAAGAGTGCTGTGTCCAACTATCAAGGCTGACTATTCACCATCGAGTCTAGGGGGTAACTCTGCTCGTTTTGGGGGCTACGCGGGTTAGGATGCAGGCACATCAGTACCTACTTGTATTTGAGGGCTACCGCTCAAGCCCAGAGTACCGGGGTTCGGAGACCGTGTAGTATAACCTAGAGGTCAGTTGGGTATTCCTTGCAATACTTCGTTCTGTCACAAGCTTCCAAATAATATTTCAAGTTCTTTTATATTTTCAATATCACTATAAAGATCACATTTGTAATAGACACAATAGTACTAATAAAAATCATAAAGACCAAGTCAAATGTCAATCACGAGCTTACACAATCATATATTCATTTTCTCCCCCTCCCCCCATCCTCGGCCGTAACACAGCCTGACAAGATTTATGTCCATTAACATTTAACATGAAGAGAAGGGGAAGGTTGCGACAATGTATATATTTGAATTTTGAATTTGATATTTATATATTCCAAATTCAAAAAAATTCTATGTATGTTATATGTATATACATATATATACACACACATACATCTTTTGTGAATTTTGAATTCAATACTTGTATATTCTAAATTAAAAAAAATTCAATGCATGTGTATGTACACATATTTTTTGAAATTTGAATTTGATATTTTCTCAAATCCTTGTATTTCAAACATTCTTAAAGAGTAGAGAATTCCACGATCCCAAACTTAGCCATAGCACAAAAACAAGACTCATTCATTAAAATAGATTTCATAAACCTTGTCTTCTATTCTTACCTAAATGGGGGAAGGGAGGGAAATTCCCAGACTGATGTTGTTGTTAGTTTGGAACTATTCTAGTGGCATAGTTGTAGGCAATTTAAAAAGGGAAAAAAAGATGTGAGCTATTAAAGACTATTTTTTATAATCATAATATTTTATTTGTGTGTTTGCAGTGAGGTTCTTCGATCACAGGCAGAGGGCTATGTGCGAGCTATACAGTGGAACTTGAACTACTATTACAACGGTGTCTGTTCCTGGTCGTGGTACTACCCTCACAACTACGCCCCATACATTTCCGACATTAAGAACTTTGCTGACCTGAAACTAGAGTTTGACTTGGCCAAACCTTTCAGGCCATTTGAGCAGCTGTTGGCAGTTTTGCCTGCTGCCAGGTAAAGAACATTATGTTTCATTTAGTTATTGAATTTCACTAATAAATGGGAATGCTAATCTCAATTCCTTGATACATTGTTAGCCTTGTTCCTTTTACTGGTATCAGAATTGAAAACCAATCTTAATATCACTATTTTTGTTTGTTAGCAAGTGGACTGTATAGTTTTGCATCACATAACCACAGAATGTTTTTGCTATACGACCCACGAAGATAAAATACGGGGCGAACTCCAAAACGAGACTGGCCTGCCCGAGACCGGAAATACGTACCACGAAAGATAACCCGTAAAAAAAAAGCGCACAACAGACGCCAAACCAAGTTTCTTGGCGCCAAAACAACACAGTAAAACGGTGACCTGGTGGTCTAAGGGTAAGGTGTCAAGACTTCTGTGCTGAGGGTCCGGGGCTCAATCCTCGGTCCCGGCACAGATTTATCTGATTGCCAAACCTTTCCTTCACCCCTGACAATACGTGTATTAAACACAACTTGTGAATGTGTGGAATGCCAGGTCTCCACCGTGGTTCGGATCCCACGTTAAACTGTAGGTCCTCCATTTCATCTCACAATCACCTTACCATTGCACATTAGCGTAAGTGCGTATAACCTGAACGGGCAGTAAGACGCGATGCTAATAATAATAACAACACAGTAAACATAGTTCAAAATAAAACAATATAAAAACAATATACAAATATACAAGTCCCAAACAATTTTTGATACCTTTATCAGATCCCAGTTAATGTAAGTTCTGATATTCATCTAAAGGGCAAAAATTCAGAAAAGGGCAATTTTTCATTGTGTTCATTTCTAGTTTATATACCATTTTACTTAAATTTCCACAAATTGTAAATGTGCTCAACCTGATATTTGTGTTATTGTGATCTTGTAATCCCCTCCCTACTTGTTTCTAAGCTGCACATTTCACAAACAGACATGATACATGGCAAAGAAATAACCCTTTTCAAGGAGCTCTAAATTTCCTAGTTTATAAATTTGAAAAGCCTGAGCTTGAGTATTTATTTAAAGCTCGAGTGTTTGTATAAAGCAAACTCTTAATTTAAGTATTTGCAAATCCCTAGATTCCCCCCTTCAAATTAGGGATGTGTGAAGGTTTGAAACAATTATTAGCTTTGACTTAGCTTCGAAAATAATTCTGGCTTCGACAATTAGGAAACTTTGCCAATACAAAAATACTTACATATAAAATACCTACTTTATGTCTAATTATTGCCATTCTGATCTCTTATGTACAATACAAATAAATATTCATATGAAAAACTCTGAAATAATTGAATTGCAAACTGTGATATTAATAATAGGGGTGTACCGATGCGGATACCGATGAATCGTTATCAGGTGATTATTAGTGCATTGGCATTTAATCATAATCAGTGATTATTATGTCGATTAATCTTTTTTTAAAGTAGAATTTAAATCATAATTTTTTAGGTAGGAGTTTAGTGATCAAAATTGCAAAAAAACACTTATATAGGCACTGCATCCAGGTGTGGGCCATGCAAAGATTACATAACCAGATAAATTATGTATGAAAAAAGTGCAAGTGCATTGAGCAAAAACATTTAGTGATAAATAAAATGATAGAATATTAGGAAAATGGTAGAGCACAAATAAAAGTAACAACACTGACACAAATTAAACAGTCTAATTACTAATACTTCTTGAGGAAGATGCTACAATAGCATCGAAATATTGAAGTGTGTGTAAATATGTGTCAGTGTTGTTACTTTTATTTGTGCTCTACCATTTTCCTAATATTCTATCATTTTATTTATCACTAAACATAACCAGATAAAGAAATATAAGTTCATACCGTTGATAAAACTAACAATCTAGTTCCAACTTAAGCCAGTTATGCATAAAATATAGTTTTGTATCCATACAATTTTTACTTTCTATCAATCTTACAGGTAGAGAAAGTTTGGTGATCGTCAAAAAAATCGAACTCGAGATTTTGATGAATCTTGACGTTTCATGACTTCCTGAATCTGAAAAAGTTGTTTTTGAATTTCCGTCTGTCTGTCTGTCTGTCTGT
>CABFWB010000528.1:109778-151554 GCA_902151455.1 Timema bartmani
ACACACACAGAGAACAAGTAATTTTAATAAATTTATGTTCTTAAGACATTTTCACTCTCAAATAACGATGCTTTTAACTGTGCCACTGACTAAAAAAAAACCTCCATGGTTTAAGTCCAAAAGCGAGCTATACTGACTAACCGACTGTTGCCATTAAGGGTGATAGTGTCAACATTTGTGGATAGAGGATGTCATGCGGTCTGCAGAACGCACCCTTCGGCCATTAATCTTAGTTTTCTAAACCAGAGCTGCTAATTCTTGATTCAAGCAGCTCATTTATCCTCACTAGGCTAGGTTTGACCCTGTTCCAGACTCATTGGTTCACAGATAGATTCTTGAAAGCACTGGGGATCAAACCTGGAATGTCTGGATCTGTAGCCAGGAACTCTTCTTGCCTACACCTCTCATGGACTCTTCTGACACTATGGCAGACAATGTGTCAGCCCCTGTTTACACCAGTGTCGATAGTAGGGGCTCGCGAACCAGACTTGGGCATGGACAACAAGTCGTTATGCAGGGGCTGTACGAAGAAGGCACTCAGGATGTAGTCACTCAAGTCTTTATTCAGGGCTCTAATTTGACGCCTCGGTTGATTCAGTTACACAACAGTACCTCAAAAAACCTCATCTCCATGCCCATGCGCGATAACATCGCAATGACCCTGACGTGCTCTCAACTAATCCAAAACCGAGAGTCCCGCAATGAGCTTGAGGCTAGAACCTCGAAGCCAGCCGCGACCACGTGCAGCCATCCACTCAGGGACAAATAAAAGAGCAGCACTGCGCACAGACAAAAGAGTCAAGGAAACTCGGCACACTCTGATCACTAGACCACAGAATAGCTCATGTAACAGCTAGGGGTCAGTACAAAAGAGTCCAGTGGCTGTCCACCCAAGTTAGAAGATCAGCTACTGGCCTACTGGGTAGCCTTTAACTTGAACCCACCATGTAAATCAGGCTTAAGAGTCACCATAGACTGTCTTTTCAAACATGATCCACCCCAAACCCCCTTCTTCTTTCCACCCAACAAGAAATCTGCTTCCCCGTCACCAATCAATAGTTCCAAAAGACCATGTTGTTTGCTATAATTATCTGCCACCCCTCCTAAAAGAATTATTAAAACTTTAAATTTTCTTTAATTTCACTATAGTAGTTGGACCAATTTACAAATTTTTAGCCGTATAAGGTTTCAGGGAAATACATATTGTAATAATTAATGCTAGAATCCGTGTTTTTATACACATAAAGAGTTTATCCCTAACTCTTTATTCGATATTCTTTCCCAACGAACTTGATCCGTAAAAAGGTACAAAGAACAATTTACCAGGTTTGAATTCAATCGGATAATGCGTTCAACATTGAAATTCAGACAAAGAACTCGTTTCACTTGTACAATAAAGCAAACCACATGATTATATTTTTTTTGTTTTTACACTCTGAAATTATATAAGAATTTAAGTGGGCTTTTACTTTCTTTCCATTATTTTCTTAGTTGGAGTTCAGCACAAAAGTCACTTATTAAGTTTTAAAAATTTTAGATTTCATTTTATTTTTCTAGGATCAACTTTTGAAAGCCATGACACCCTGTAATGAACGCCTGAGTCCTGATGAAATCCAACGGAATACACCCGGACCAATGCTTGAGTACAGCTATACACTGGAAGATCTTGGTATGTAAATTAATTTGTTTAGTGTTTTCTTTGACATGTAAGAAATTCTAGGAAAGATAAATCGGAACAAATAAAATGAAACAAAGATATTATGGTTTCCAATAGTAGCTCTTTTAGGAAGTTGCTTTGTGTGTTTCACACTCACTCCTAATATGGTCTGAGAGAATGAAACCTAGGTTAAGCGATTTTATTCGGGAGGCAACCATCACCTTTTTGTTCATTGGCAGCAAGGCCAAGTGTGAACTGTTTTCTCCTTTTCACTGTAAAAGCCATATGGTGTTTGTTTCTTTTATATATTTCTTCTGACATGCACAACCAAATCATCAGCATCATCAATTGGAATACAACCATCTTACTCGAAAGATTCGAGTTGACTCACAAGCATACTAGCAATGGGTGTTTACACACTATGAGTAGCATGGGAGTGCTGCTCTTACAACTGTACAAGTTGACTTATTCTGGTACATTCACACTATGTCAACGCACCTTTAATCACTTCCATTATTCTCCTTTTTGTTAGATTTCTGCACCTCCCATTTCTTTCTTGGTCTCCCTTGCAATCTTTATATTATATACTGCACTTCACATCCATTATTCTTTTTGGTATTCTTTTCTTTTCCATTCTCATTGCATCAACGTACCATCTTAGCCTCGCTTGAACATCTATTATTTCATGTACTCCCCTGTACTCCAACTCTTTCCCAGAAAACTTAATTCCTAATCCTGTTTCTCCTAATGACAGCTAATGCTCCCCACAAACTTCATTTCCATGGCCTCTACTTTCATTGTCTTTTATATTCATTGTCTTTTATATTCATTGTGTGCCGTTTGCAAGTTAATTTTAGTTCGATCTGTTGTGATGTCACCACCAGATGGCGCTAGCGTGAGTAGTGTTGTGCAGCATCGCTTGGAGGGTCTGTGGTTCGAGCTCGGGCACTTTTAATAAGAAAGTTGAGTGGACTGGACTGAATAGCGGAGCGCCTGCCTCTGCCGCTAGTTCATGGAGACGACCTGTTGGACGTGTGGGAGGGATAGCAATCAAATGTTTTATGTTTTGTACAATACGAAAATTATAAATAATCAGGAAAGCACTGAAGCAGTAATTGTGTCTTTCTTGTATAATCCTGGCATCTGGTTAGTATGAAAACACATCGCAGGGCAGAGGTGGTTCGCCGAGTCAGGTGGTGCACTTGGGACCTTGTGGTCCAGAGGTTGTTCACACCTGTAAATGTTAGATGTAACCAAATTTACTCCAAAAAGAGAAAAGAGGTTTACCTTAAAGAGCGATTTATTCATAAAGTAAGTAATTTTGAGCCTATTTTTCCCAGATAGATGTAACTAATATTTACGATTTTACAGGTAGATATGAATCACCGGGGTATTTCCCTGCTCTTGCCAACAACCACGCCAAGATGGTGAAGATATATCGAGAGGAGATCTATGTTGACAGGAGCAAGTTGGTGAAAGGGTTGTGTCCAGGAGTGAAACTGGATGTCTTCTTCCCAGGGTTCCCTACTCTCAAACACATCCCTTATACGGTAACCGATAAAATATCGCTCTTATTTTTTAATGAAAATAAAAACTCTAGCCAAGAGCCTATTTAAATAAATGTGTTTATTCTTGTTTCACTATTGGCTTAGATTGAAAAATTGGTTCATGTGTAAACCTAAAATATATGCAATGTAATAGCTATGATTGGATTTTTTTATTAATATCTTAAAATACTAATGTTAATAGTTATTTGACAATTATTATTTTTACATTTTACTTAGGGGTGGACGAGAACTTTGTTGTGACAGGAAATGAGTCAAAATATTGAGATGAAGATGGGAATGGGAAATTATAAAAAAGACACTTTAGAATAATTTTATATTAAACATATCTATTAATTTTTAAACTAATATGATGAGACTTGTTAAAGATTGGATATTGTTAAACGTAATATAAATAATAAAATACCATGACATCATAAAAACACAGTAATATAGATAAGGGTATGCAAATAGTATTTTTATCAAATAAAATAGCAACATTTTGAACAAATATTGAATAATATAGCTCAAATAGGGATAGTTAGTCCTAATACATTTTTAATGAAATTTGATTTAATTTGTTAATCTCTTTTGAAAATGGTATTTTATTTCAACTATTGGAAGATGGTTGACTAAATAATAAATATAAAATAATTTCTTACCCTTCTTAAATGTTCTCTAGGTTTGAATCCTCCTAAAAGTTATTTAGTTAAACACCCCTGTAGTCGCTACTCTTTGTTTGGTTGTTAACAAAAGATGCTAATACAGGTAAATAGTTGACCTTGGAAAGCTACTTCCTCCCCTCTCCCCTAATTTCCATGCTCCAAAATATGGTAGAGTAGAATATATAATATGTCCTTCTCTAAATCTTTCAAGTTCTCTCGCTTGCTGAACCTAACAAATAACTGTTGATAGACAGAGCACAATTAGTCTTGCGTTTTTCAACGGTTTCTCTCACCATAGGCTGTAAAACACCTCCTTTCCACACCTTTAAGTTTGCTACAAAACAAAGGAAAAAAAGTCTCTAATTTTGAATCTGAATTATTATTTATTTAAAATTGTTATGATGCTTATAAGGGGCTTAACTCAACATAGTTTTAGGAGAAAACTGTCAACTAGCCCACAGAACATTACAATTTATTGGAAATGTGAGAAATAATGTGTCAGAATTGAAGAAAATGTTATTTTGCCAATGTTAGAAAAGTTAAAATAAACCTTATGCTGTATGCTAAGATTTGAATTTGGGATTTGTGAGTAAAATGAATATTTGACAAACTAAATTTAAAAAGTTGATTCGACCTAACTATAAATACAAATACTTTATGATGTTTAATTTTAATGTATATTAATATTCACAGGAATATTTTTATAACAAAGAAAAAAAAATCAATGACTAAATTCAATAAAAACATACAAGTCTATGTTTTACTCTCTACTGCTGAAGGAGGGAACTGATGTACCCCGAAAATAACATAATTATGTGTTTTAGTTGTGAACGTTGAGGCCTACAATTTTATGATAAGCATGTAGGCTTGTCCTTCTATCGTTTTTCCCCTGTTTAATTTAAAGACAAGAGAATAAAATAGTAAAGCCCACACACTGAACAATTTGTCAGACTTAAAAATAGTTTTACTTCCTTCTGAAGTAGGAGCACGATGTACCCTGAAAATTAGTTTGATGTTTTGTGGTTTAAATATGAACTTTTTTAAAACCTACATTTTTATGTCAAGTGTATAGGCTTTCCTCTTCTGTTATTGTTCAAAGTTTATTCAATTCAGCGGTTTGGTTAGTGTGTTCATGTTTTAAAATAGCAAACTTATTAATACTTGAACAAAGTTAAATGACAGTATTATATTTCCTTTGTTCACCAACAGTCATCATTCCGTAAAGCAAAAGTGAAGGTTTTTCAACAACCAAGCCGTCATGACAGCCTTGTGCTAAGCATCACAGATCAAGGCAAAAAAGATGTCAAAGCTGTGGCCCTTGAGCTGTTGGGCAAGAGTATTTTTGTTGGATGGCCACATCTCATCGAGGCTAGGTAACGTTTAATTATTGCAATAACATTCCCTGTATTTGTCCTATATGTTTATTCTTCCTTTTACATGTTCCTATCTAAGTATACTATAATTGTTTACCAATTTCCTTTTTCTCCTCCCTTTTGTGTTTTTCACTTTTTTGATTTCCTCTTCTAGAAAGTTTTGTTGTTGCGTGTTTCTTATTCCCCTCCTGATGAGTACCTATATAATGAGACATAGGTAGAAACATGCAAAATGTGAGTTTTTTTATGTAAAAAGTGGTGTTATTTTTTCAAAAAGCGATGATATTTTATACTGAAAACGGTGTTATTATTTATGTCAATACGAGTCGAATTAGTATTCATTAAAAAAAAAATTAGGTATTAAGTCCAGATAACGCTAGCACGCTTCTGGATACCCAACACCAACATTAGGCTACAAGCATATTGTGTGCACACAGTGATATTTAACTTTATTTCCATAAAGTAAATAAGTGGCATAATTATTAATAAAGCGGTGCTATTGTATTCTGGACTTGTTCCAAAATGATTACTGTATTTATTATTTGTTTCTCCTCGCCAAGTTAATCGCAAAATAAACTTCACTTACACTTTCAAATGTTAACATTGTGGCCGTTTTAAGGTTTGTTCTTTTGTTGGTCAAAACATTGTTCTACGTCACAAGAAATCTTTGAGTTATCTTTTGCACCTATTGCCCCCTCACATGTATTTTGCAAAATCTTATGACAAATTCTCTTCTTCCTTGGACATATTCAACAGAGTGATTGCCTATGCCTGGCGTTTGATACTTTTCGAGATTTTAGACATTCTCCTCTTTATGTTTTACTGATTTGATATGTTTCACATAGGAATTCCTGGAGTCCCATGATACAGTTACATTACAGAACTCTGATAAAATTGTCCTAATTTTTTGTCCATATTAGGTATTTAACTATTTATTAACATATTCGGGAGAAATCAAATAAAAATATGCACAAAATATTTCACGCTTAGTAATGTCAAACTCACTATCTCACTATCATTACCTTGGATTTTTACAAATAGCTATACCAAAATTATCGATTTTCAATTCATGGTTGAACCAAACATGACTTCCTGTAGCAAGGACCATTTATATTATAGTAATGTCCTTGCTTAGACCTAACTTGAAATCTTTTAAAGGCAGAAAACAAAGAATTGATCACTTGAAATTGAAATTAAAGCATTGAAATGAGTAAAGTAGAAATCGTGATTTTTAATTTTAACCTAAAAAAAAGGCTAAATATCTGTGAAAATACTCATATATCCTGTGATCCGTTTTATAGACTTACCTTTAAAATCTGCAATACTGATAATATCCGTATAGATAGCAGCCATGGTATAACTCTATTACCAATGTTACCATGCTGAAAATTATATTGCATGATGTGATATTTGCCTAGTTACAAAGATATTGTGTTTATTTAGAAAAAAAACTTGAATTTGTGACATTTGTGGGAAAACAGGAAAAAATTTGCATAAAAATTCGCGTTATTGCAAATGCAAAAGTTGCATGCCCTTAGACATAAGTCAAGGGATTGGGTGATAACAATCAATTTCCCTCAAAAGGCAGTCTATATCTCTTTGTCCAGTGGCAGCATAGTAAAATGTGAACTGTGTTCCTCTTTTCATTGTAATATACTAAAATTTATATTCATGTCCCTGTTTTTTTTTCTATTCCTCTTTCTTGTGCTTTCTTCCCTATGTAACAAAATATGATTAAATATGTAACCTAATATTAAACATTCACCGGCAGGGTTTGATTGATTATTTGCTTACAGCAAATTCTGATTCTTATTCGGAGACCAAAGTTTTTTTTCCCAACAGGTGCATTAGAGTTTTTTTCCTCCCTATACAGGGTTCCCTTTCCTCATGCTTGGTGAATTTTGGTGTATCTCCTTAACAGCTAAAAAAAATTTCTGTCCTTATAACTAAGATTAGTTGTAAGTTAGGGAAGGACGGTAATTACATTTTTATATCAGGACGAGAACGGGACGGGAAATGAATCAAAATATTGGGATAGGGACGGGGATGGGAAATTATAAAAATGACGCTTTAGATTATTTCTAGATTAAAAATATATGTTGTTTTGATACTATTATGGTAAAGCTTGTAAAAGATTTGACATTATTAAATATAATACAAATAATATATCATAAAAACATAATACTATTGATAGGAGTGTGCGAATATTGAAACAAATTGCAAAATTTTGGACAAATATTGAATAATACAAATCGAATAGTTTTAATGCATTATTTTTATTAGTTAATCTTTTGAAAATGGTGTTTTATATTTAACTACCTATTGGAAGAGTGCAAAAGATAAAAAAAATATTTTTTACCCTTCTTAATGTCCACTGAAATCTTAAATGTTCCCTATTTTTTAGCACCTATTAAAGGATATTTAGGTTTGAAACATTTTAAATCCTTAGGTCCTAAACTCCTTAAAGGCTATCTAGGTTTGAAACCCCTTAAATATTCTTTAGTTAAGAAACCCCTTAAATGTTCCCGAGGTTTGTTACCCTTTAAATAATTTCTATGTTTAAAACTTCTCTCTCTTTAAATCACCTTTAATGTTATCTAGAATTGACACCCCTTAAAGGTTCTTTGTATAATACCCCTGTAATCTCTACTCTTTGTTAGCAGAGAGGCGGATTTTCATAAATAGTTGACCTAGGCAAGCTACTTCCACCCCAATCATTTCTATACCCCAAAAGATGGTAGAGTATAATATAGCTCTGTCCTTTTCTAAATCTTTCAAGATCTCTCACTTGCTTAACCTAACAGATATCTGTTGATAGAGAAAGCACATTGATTCAGAGATTCCCAACTTGTTTGTCTCAGCACAGGTAGTAAAATCCCTCCCCCCATCCACCCTCCCCAATTTGCTACAGAGCAAAGAAGATGACTGTCTCCAATAAAGATTGAGCCAGTAGTACCTGCTGGAACAATAAGTGGGACTTTATTTTCCACCCGAACCCTTGCCAGGAAAGGGTCTTTCCGCCGGACTCTCAGAAATGGATGAATTCCAGACATTTTTCCATTCAGGATCCCATCCACCCCTACTATAAATAGTCAAGCTTAATTTAATAGCTTAGTATTGTGGCTTCCTTAATGTAAAAGGAGGGTTGCATTGTTACAGAAATATCAAGTATATGATATATAACAATTTATTAAATAAATAGCAGGTTATAAATACATTTTGAATCCCATTATGGGTGGCTGCCTTTTCAATCCATACAATTTATCAATAAAATTAAACATAGAAGCCTGGTTGATTAGTATTGATGAGGAATACACTGGGCTGGTTACATTATGCCTTAATTAGTAGTCACCCAATGACACAATGTCTATGAGACAAAACATGCATCAATGTCACATGCTCTATTTAATATCTAGGATTAAACAACCCTTTTTTATAAGAGGATTAGGATAACTAGGTGAGACAATAGTTAAATCTGGCAACATATGCTCAACAAGCACAACATAAAGCAAATATAGGCGTGTCAAGTTATTGTAAGTCTCTAATGGTATAATAATGAACTAATTGACACATAAGATATCTCATATAGCTCTAGGTGCTTTATTTATAAACGTAATAAATGAACTAGGCGACAATAGTATGCAAGCTACTAGCCCCTATACTATGATTCTCTAACAGCGAAAACATCATGACCACATAATGGGGGTGCCAGCTATATCCCTTACTCTAGGGAAAAATGAATCCTAATTAGGATGTGGCTGTAATGATCATAAATCCCCTAGTTGATTACACAATAGACTGATGCACAAAAGGTAAACATTAGGATTTCTAACGTCCTCATTGAGTATCTTAACGAACCCGTATACGGGCCAATAAATATGAACGTGAAAAGTAGAATAGAGATCACACATGAGCATGATCAGTAAAGTTAAACAGTGAACACGTAATAACAATGAAAATACAAGCCCATTACAAAGGGAATTAAAGCCAAATCAGGCCATGAACAATCTATTACTGCTCCCATCAAGTATGAGCCTACGCTCCCCCAACAATAGAAAGCATAAAGTCACCTCATAACAAAACAACTATATCAGGGCTACTTGACATATTACATTTCTACCAGAGATTGAAAAGCTCACTAAGCAACCACAAAATAATAGCAGAGCTATCACAGCAGTACTTACTTTACGTTAACTGTGCTAACCCTTTAAACGACAAACAGTCCAGCCCAAAATAGCTCTAGCTGATCCAAACCATGACCTAAGGCCATACAAAGAAACAGAACACAGAAGATATATATATATGTATATCCACTCTAAACAAGATTTGTTCAAAAGAAATATATTGCCCAGCTATCTATCAACAGGCTCACTGCGTTACATGTAACCAATAAACTCAAATTACATTTTGCCAATAAAACCTATTTAAGGTAGACGGCTGAATCATGAAGCGATCCACCACCTACACTCCTAAATGTAGTCAATCTCATGACCATTGCGAGCAAAACTTAGTCAGTGTAACGCCAGCAGTAAACCAGTAATCCCTAGTGGGATTGCAAACCTAAATTCCAAATAAATGGACAGACAGTCCATATAGAGTTGATCGGCGATGCAAATGTTCAAAGTTGATATTCACGGAGTGGCGGGGCGCTCTCTGGTGGACTCCTACGCTGCGGCTCCGTTGAATGCCATGGCACTTTTTGCTGTTAGTCGTAAAAAAAGACTAAATTATTAGTGTGTTCTCTAGAAAGTTGAAAATCGTTTTGTGTCTATATTTTATCATACATGATATTAAATAGGCTCCCTGATTGAGTGGAGAGTAGGAAGGGAAAACAGGTGTAGTCTACCAATCACGTTACAGGGGAATAGCAGTCGGAGGGGTGGATGGCAGAAACAGATATAGGCGCATGCGCGAAGCGCAGACGATTGGAGAAGATAGTTTGAGTCAATGTTTTTCTGTGAGTGGCAGCTCCAATATAGTTGAATGTGGCCCATCAGTAACGATCCCACAACACAACTGCATCGGCTAGGCCACAGTAAGCCCAAGCTCAACCTCAGTTCTTGACGAGTCGTTATTTCCTTGAGTCGAGGTAGAAACATATAACTGTGTGAGCTAATTCTTATTAGCTCGGGACAGTAAAAATGTCTCTAAAACTAAGGTGGTAGTTTTCGATAAGGATGGATCAGAAAATGATTCTTAGCTTAGTGTAAATGAAAAATTGTTAGAACAAGTGAATGATTTTGTTTAGCTGGGCAGTATTTTTTAAAAAATGGAAGGATTGACGGTGAAATCAACAGTTGGGTGAATACATCTCGAAGAGTAGTCAGATGCATTTGGACTATTGGAAAGAATAGAGTAATATTGAAAAAATCAAAGATGGCAGTATAAATAAAATTGTATCCTCGCCAACATTGTTTTATGGGTGAGAAGCATGGTTTTTTTTAAGGTGAATGCAGTTGGAATGAGATATCTAAGAAATATATGTGGAAAAACTCTTATGGACAGAGTCAGTAATGAATGGGTGCTGAAGGAGTGTGGTTTGAAAAGGAATCCAATAGGTCAATGTGAAAGAAGTGTCTTACGTTGGTTTGAACAATATGTTGAGAGGATGAGTGTGGATCGAGTGACGAAGAAAATATATGAAGGTAGAGAGTGTGGATCAAAAGTAAGGGCTAGGTCATGTAAGACGTGTTGTAAATGAATGTGTGAAAAAGAGAAGCATTCATATTTTTAAGAATAAAATAGCATGTATGACTTGGTTTATGGAAATTGTTGAAGTGAAGGGAGTATGCAAGCTTAGGGAAGTGTGGAGAAAGTTAGTGAGGATGGATTAAGGATGGATTTGTTGTTTTTTGAGCTACATGCACAATTTATTGCCTATTTTATAAGGAAACTGTGTGATTAGTATACAAATGCATGGTTTTGTGTTAGTATGGATTTTTTATTGTTCATTTTCATGAACAGGATACAGTACTATAGTGAGTAGTCCACTTTTTAAGTACTCTTATTTAAGTTGCATTTATATTTAATTAAATAAAGAAATGTGATAAAATTGTAAAAATCTCACAAATAAAAGTAAAAACACTAACATATGTTTACAAACTAGGGGTGTGAAAAGCTTTGAATTGGCTTTGAAAAAAATTCTGGCTTTGTCAATAAATGTAGCTACCACGCCAATAAAATGACAGCTAAAATACTCCATTTATGGTAATTTATTGCCATTCTTATATATATTTTAAACCTATATTTATATAGAAAAAATTTGACGTAATTCACTTGTAAGTTGTAATAAATAATATCAACTTGTCTTATCAGAATGAAATTAAATATTACAAACTTTTGTTCATTAAAACATTTCTCAAGTAATTTTAGTACATAAAGTTATAAATAACCATAATACAATATATTTAAAGCATAAAACAACTATCAAAAAATATCGGAGCTTTGATTCAGCTTCGAGAATATTTAAAATATTCTATTCGAGTATGTTTTTTATTGAAAAAATGGACAGCCCTATTACAAACACTTAAATATTTCAATACCACCAGGAATTAGTAGCCTGAACATAAAGTTGGTCTCATTGATGCTAACTTAGTTTTTTTTAGCATGGGGTCTTACCACCTGTTTGTGATGTACACATATGTACTAATTACGCCAACCTTTTAGGGATAGTGGAAAACCATTTAGTAAAAATTACTCGCAGTTCACCTGACTGAGATCAAACTTCGATATTCCCGTCATCAGCAGTATAGCCTATTGCAAGAGTGACGCCTTAGACCATGCGGCCATCAAAGAGGCTGCCAATTTAGTTGTTCAAGGGTGAAAACTTCTTTGGTGTACTATAAATTCTCCTGAACTTCTGATATTATAATATATTGGTGAAATTAGTGGTGGTTTTATCAACCATGTTTAAATTTGGACTAGTTAAGTGATATTGGGTGTTTTTCTAGACTTCATGATCCATTGATGAGCCATTTTCCTTGTCCTTTACTGTGATTTGGGCTATGACTGTCTGGTAGTTCTTAAAAACCGATGCTATGCATGTGAGCATAAACTGAGAATGATTTTTTCGAGTTCTTGATTTTGGTGTTTTGACGGTACTAGTTCATGCGTTTAAGGAGTGTATCAGTAGTGAAGCCAGTATATCGTATGGATGAAACCCTAAAATCCTTGAACCCTTGAATACCTCAAATCCTTAAGGATATTGATGGAAAAAATCAACACTATACAATCAAATATTGGAAGGATAAAGCCACAACTGAGGTGCCAATGACTATATTAATAGTAGCTGATGATATTCATACATCCATCACAGACTTTGCCTTAAAATATAAGTGAAGAATGACCCTCAGCACGGGACAATCCCTGGATAGCTCGGTGATAGAGCATTTTAAAGGGCAGTTAAAGGTCCTGAGTTTGATTCTCATGTCCAAGTGTAATTTTTCAATCTGTTTGAACTTAAGAATATAGTTTGAACAAAATCTTTAAATTTATTATTTTATTTTATCATGTTTCAGTAATATATTAATTTTTTTTTACATTTGTATCTTTTAGGGTTCAAGCTGTGTCGGATAGGGAAGTTCGCTATTTCCTCCCGAGTGGGGGTTCCCAGATGGCAGTCGAAGATGTAAGGGGAAGCATGACCTCTCAATGGAACATGTCCAAGAGAGGAATACAAGATCAGTGAGTATCGACACAAGAAACAAATACTAGGGTTATTCACTTCCGTTCTGACGCTTTAGCTCAGTTGATAATGTGTCTTGGGTCAAATTCTTGGCATGTCCGAAAAATTTATCATTGGTGAAATGTGGATTTCCCCTTTCACAGTGATGAATAAATGACTCAGGGCTGGATATTGTGTCTGTTAGATTTAAGTTAGATTATAAGTCGTGTGCTGATATAATCAGTTGATTCAGAAAGTGAACATTAAATACCTTGACTAAATGGAAGGAAAAAAGTTAACTATGACCATGACTGAAATCACTCAGCTATTGGGATTTGAATGACTTTTAATCACCTCTTTGTAATAAATAAAATGATGGAATATTAGGAAAATGGTAGAGCACTAATAAAAGTCAAAACACTAATACATATTTACACACACTTCAATATTTCGATGCTATTATAGCATCTTCAACTAGCATCGCCATAGTTAGCACAATAAAAACTTTACAGTAGCAGAAAACCCCTCCACTAAAAGCCAAAGATTACCGAGTACCTAGTAAAAGGAAGCACCAACGTTTTAAAACAAAACTAAGATCCGAAAAACAATTTGGATTTTCTGTCAATGCCAGTGTCAAAACTCGCACTGACAATCTATTACTCGAATCTCTCTCACTCTTTTTTGTATGTTGGACACATGACCAATAAAATGGACTAACCTTACCAACTATAACCAATAAAAGTTATTTTGGTCACTCAAAAATTATGTGTATTTGATAATAATTGCAAGTTAAGAAGACCCAAATATTGACTTTTAATTATGAAGTAGTTTTCTTACACGATCGACTGAAAATTTCCCTGTGATCACATTCGACTGGTTGCCGACCCTTGCTTTAGAGAATAATTATATAATGTTATAATCCTTTAACTAAACAATGTTTGCTTACTTGATAAATATAGGTAAGTCAAAGTTACAGCCATGGGCACACGAATGGCTACCTTTTATTCTGATTGGTGGCTACATAAATTATTTATATAGTTCAGTCTTAGTATCAAACCATAGATTTTGAATTACTACATTAATGACATTTGCATAATATGGTATCACTCAAAATCATCACTTAACTTTAACTAATTACCTAAATATCTTAACAACTTCATTACTTATA
Organism: Timema bartmani; assembly: GCA_902151455.1. Classification (NCBI taxonomy): domain Eukaryota; kingdom Metazoa; phylum Arthropoda; class Insecta; order Phasmatodea; family Timematidae; genus Timema; species Timema bartmani. The sequence continues at coordinate 123,849 of CABFWB010000528.1, forward strand.
TAATTTTATGTCCTTAGACGATATTATTGCTATGGCTAGTGTTAACTGTAATATTAACAATAGGGCTGAGCCGAGGCTGATTATTAATCTGATCATTCATTAATTTGATTATCCGGCTGATCATGGCACATAAACTGTTAAGATGATTTAATTTATATCCATTATTGTTTCCAGCCTATGGTCGGGGTCAGTTTTGTATTCAAGCTATATATTTTCCCACTACCTTTTGGCTAGGCCTGCCGTAGTTGTTAAGATGATTGATGATCAACATTTTGAACTTGATTATGTTGATCTTTTGAACTGTTTAGGCTAGAAGTCAGGTAGTGAGTGATAACTCGTCAGTTTTAAGCTGAGTAGCAAACAACATGGTCCATCATGTGGAGATAGGGAAGTGAATGTGTTGTAGGCTGGAAAACAGAAGGGGAGCATTGGGGGTTGTTTAGTGATACGGTTTGCAAGGCTTGCAAAATGAGAGAGAGTGAGAGAGAAATATTGCTAGGTGGTAGAATTCAAGGTCAACACTTTGTGGTGAGCAACAGAGAAGAGAAAGAAAGTGATCCGACAACATGTCTGTCGACTGAGCTAAGGGTCCCTGGTTCATTTCCCAGCATGATCAAAAAAGTTTATTATTGGTGAAATGTGGGTTTACTCTTTCACAGTGATGAATTAACGGCCAGGAACTGGATGTTGTGCCTGTCCTAGTCTTAAGTTAGATTATAAGGCATGTGAAGCTACGAAAGGCCTAACAAGCTGGCAGTGGAAAATATAGAGCTTGAATAAAAAACTGACCCAGCCCATAGGCTGTAAACTGTAATGGATGTAAAAAAAAAGTAAAGACAAGAGAAGGAGTGGAAAGAATGGGTTTCAATAAAAAAAAAAATTCAACTCTGGTTCATGACTACTGAGATACTCAGATAATTTTTCAACTCTATTACTTATTTTATTATCATTATATTAATAATCTGTGCTCACATTAATTGAGCATTTTATATTTATATCAAAGAGGTCTAAAGGCATTTTAATTGCCTCTTTCCTTTTTTCAAATATTTGCCACAGCTTTTTAAGTTTTTTACTATGATTATTTTTTATGTTTATTAATATCTTTTCTAAGAATTTAATGAACAAAAAATTGTGTTTATTCAAAAGTGTATGTTTGTTGTTTCGTATACTACCTTTGGGATATTGTAAAGAAAATAAACCCAATCTTTGGCATCAGTGATCGGCATTAGACTAGCCGAGCCCTAACTAACATGATTTTCATTAGTAACATAGTTGTGGTTTTACAGCTACTTGGAACGATTAGGTGTGGATATCGGCGAAACACACATTCTTGTGCATGCTATGAACATGATTGGTCGAAAATATGCCTTCGGCCCAACTGGAAAAATTACGTTGGAAAAGCAGGTATGTAAATTAAATAATTTTTTTTTTTCAATTTGTTGAACATTTTAACAGGACAATTTAACTAAAAAATTGATATACAGTACTCATTAAAAAGAGATGAAATTTTGTACTTTTAAAGCTATTATATTGTTTCATTTTAGTGGTTTTTTTTAGCAAACATCTTGTTAAAGTGACACATTTCAATATTCTTCAATTATTTTGTAATTTCCTTAATACATATTTTCATTTCTGATGGGTTTTAAATATTTATGGTATAATTTGTGTGTAGATTGGTTTATCACTGGCGGGTTGTCTTATATTTAGGTTCATCTTATCATCAGGTAAATAGTAGGACCTATATATCATGAGAATAGTTGATTAATTTTTATCTTATTTCAATGTGTGTGCAAATACTTTTACTATACAATACAGAAGAAAGGAAGGAAATATCATATTTGTTCATTGGATTGTTCCCACACTTTTTACTCTTTGCCTATGTGGACTTTCTTCACACAATTTTCATTAATTAGTTTAACTTTACTTATTTTATCAATCTTCACTAAAAGTTATTTAAACATTTATGTTTTTATTCTACCTCTATGACCTATTTATCTATTCACTATGTTCTATAACTATTATATTTATTGGAATAATAGAAGCTAAGACTCAACTTTTTGAAAATTGTGATATTAAGATTGTCGATTCTTTTGATACCAGTGGGAATCAAGGGTATCGTAGAGTTGAGTTTAATATCCTTACTAATAAGTGCTCATCTTGTAATGTGCTAGTTATTTATCTTATTTTGGTACTAATCTAAGAGACTACACACTCTTTTGATACATTCTTTGTTTGCTTTTCTTTTAACTAGTGGGTCAACTTGCCGGCACCATACGCTCTTCAAGCCACAGTGAAAGATATCACTGTTCACGACCAGACGTTTGTACAGTACAAATCACTTGAAGAAGTCTTTCCGATAGGTACGGTTTGCTTCATGCTGGCGAACCCTCATTACGGTGCCATGGGAGAGGTAAATCAAGGCATATTTATTGGGGTTGCTAGTCAGTAAAAACATATCCGGTGTGTGGATGGACAGCAATGTGCTCCAACATTTTTGATTGTATATTTACTCAGAGTTTGCAAGCTCAAGTTTTTTCATTCAAGTCAAGCTTGCTTCTCAGAAAATGCCCCAATGTTCAGTAGAGCCGAGCTTGGGCTCAATCAAAATACTCTATTATCTTAAAAATTACTAAGTGAATATATCAAAAACTTATTACAATAAAAAACAATGTTTTCAAATATAAACAAGACTCATATATTTAAATAAAACAAAACACTTTCTTTGAAATTAAAACAACTTATTAATTTAAAAAAAATTGGGCTAACTATATGATTAAAATAAATTTAGGATACGAAGCAAGGTTGAGATGATATGGTCAAGTAATGATATCTGAAAAGGAAACAATTCCAAGGAGAACACTGGAGACGAAGTGTGCAGGAAAAATACCACAAGGGTGACCAATAAATATATGAAAGGGGCATATAACAACAAGTGTGAGAGTGATTTGGTAAGGATGGAGGAAGATGAAGATATTTTACTAAGCTGACTCGGTCACAGGCTTGCCGATTATGATATTTAGCAACTGAGGAATTTTAGTTATGATTCAATTTGTATTCCTTAGGTCATCATTATCAACTGTTTCCAGCATGTGGCCTGGACAGTTAAGTAAAATGCCCTTTATCTTCCCTATCCTTTTACTATTCTTCCTCCTTTAATCACTTGCATTCTTCTCTTCTCACTTGCACACTTTCTGTTATCTGCTCCTCCCATCTCTTTCTTAGTCTCCTTTACAGTATTTTTCCTAATTCTCATTACATGCCCATACCATCTCAACCTTACTTCCTCTAATATCACATTTTCCCCTGGTACCCCCACTTTTTCTCAGATAACTTCATTCCTAATCCTGTTTCTCCTCGTGACAGCTAACATTCTCCTCACAAACTTCATTCCCATAACTTCAATTTTCAAAGTCTCGCTTAAAGTCACTTTTCTTCTCCATAGCATTTATTAAGTACAGTTTTATAAAAGCATTCGTGAACTTGTGTCAATTTATTTCTAAATGCCCGTTCCCTCTATGCCTTGCCCATATGAAGTTCAACAATATACCTTGTTCTGACCTTGGCACTATCCTATAGAGAGACATCTGCATCCTTTCAACACCAAATAAATGACCTCTTACTGGTTAAAATTATAAAAAAATAGGGGTGGATGGGATCCGAACCCTTGGGAAAATGTTGGGAATTTATCTATTCCTGTTAGTTGTTGATGGGGCGGGATTGACACTTTCCTGAAGAAAAGTTTTGGGTGGGAAACAAAACACAATGCTCCAAGAAACAAAACAAAGGGCGGAGCTCATGTTCTTGCAGTTACTTCTGACTCATCACTGTTAATCTCTCTGGTAGACAGTCTTCTTCTTTGTTACTTAGCAAACTTGGTGGCTGGGATGAAGAGGAGGCTATTTTACCATGTCTTGTAGAGAGACAAGTTGGGAGGAGGGTGACTTATTGTGCCTTTCTATCTACAGGAGTTCAGCAAGTGAAAGAGCTTGAAAGATTAAGAGAAGGACAGATATATTATTCTATCTTTTGGGGTGTGGAAATAGGAGTAAGGGGGGAAAGGAAGTAGCTTGCCTAGGTCAACCATTTATGAGGGTTCATTGTGTCTATTGCCGAGCAAGGAGGGGGAGATTAGAGTATAAGGGGTGTCAAATCTAGAGAGAATATTTAAGTAAAGTAACTTTTAAACCTAGATAATATTTTGCATTTTCATACCTAGAGCAAATTAAAGGGGTGCCAAACATTATGTTTTGTAGTATTTTTTTCCTATACAAATAATTAAATATAAAACACCATTTTCAAAAGAAATTAACTAATAAAAATAATTTCCATCAAAAATGTAATAAAATTAACTATTTTATTAATTGTATTATTTGATATTCAAAATTTCGTTATTTGATTTGATAAAACAATTTCTATTCGCGCGCACACTTCTATTTTATTATGTTAATTTTTATTGTTTTTATTACCTCTAGCAATGGTTTTTTTTTTAGCACTGGGTCTTATTACTTGCGCTGGTTATACGCCTATGTACTAATTAAATACTCTAGTGTGTTTAAAGGTGTACCAGCATTTGCATGGATAGAATGGAAAACCATTTAGGGAAAACCACCCTTAATACACGCGGCCAAATTCAAACTAAATATCCCCGTCATTGGTAGTCTAGTCTATTGCGATAGTGGTGCCTTAGATCATGCAGCCAAAGAATCGGGTTTTAATAAAATTATAGCTTTAACAAGTCTTACCATATTAGTTTAGAAAGCAATATATTTTAAATCTAAGATTATTCTAAAGGGTAATTTTAAATTTTCCCGCTCCTGTCTCGAATCCCGATATTTCGACTAATTTCCCATCCCGGTCCCGTCCCGAAATAAAAAGGTCATTCCTGTAAAAAATAAACCTCGTTCCTCTAAACTACAATCTAATTTGTCAAGCAAAGTGAGAATTTCTTATGGAAATCAATCACAGAAACTTTGCATGTAGTATTAAAATAGTCATAACCCTGCTGAAACCTACTGTTGTGCAGGTGATTGATGGAGGGACCAACTTGAGGAGTGGACGTGTCAAGGTCAGTCTGTCGGTGCCGGAGGAGCCCAACTTAGAGCATGTTGTCAAGATGCAACAAGTCAGCGGCAATAACTACATGATGTGTAAGTTTCCCCTCCAATTGTAATTTTTTTAAATCTTAAATTACATGTATACTTTAGTGATGGGTCGAACCAACTTGTTAGCTAACACTAGCTCACATCGGTGCCTACTCATATGAGTCGTACATATTAATCGCATTGTTCACTGTTTGGTTTGTTTACTCCCGGTCCCTTTACTCTCTTGGTGAGTGTAAACTCTTGTTTTAACATACATCTGCTGTGAGCAAGAGAGGCACTGCTCCTTACAATCTCTTGGTAAGCGCAAACTCTTGTTATAACATCTCATGCAGGAAGTAAGAAAGGTGTGGTCATTTATACTCATCATCATCATCATCATCATCATCATCATCATCATCATCATCATCATCATCATCATCATACATCATCATCAACAACATCAACATCAACAACAACAGTTTCCAACCTGTGGCCGGGTCAGTTTAGTAAAATGTCTCCATCATTCTTCCTCTTTTAATCGCTTACATTCTTCTCTCTGTTATCTGCTCTTCCCATTTCCTTCTTGGTCTCCTTTGCGGTCTTTTCCCTATATACTTCATCTCCATCATTCTTTTTGATATTCCCTCCTTTTTCATCCTCATTACATGCCCATGCCATCTCAGTCTTATTTTCTTTATCATCTCCTTTACTCCTACTCTTTCCCAGACAGCTTAATTTCTTATCCTATTTTCCTTGTGAAGCTACATAGCTCCTTACAAACCTAATTCCCATGGCCTTCACTTTCCTTGTTTCTCTTACATTCACTGTCCATGTTTCTGCTGCATATTTGACTATAGTACTGTAGTATTGTCTTGAATGCAGTAGCCTGAATACCAAGATCTTAAACCACAGCTTTAGGATTAGAAAATCAGATTTAAGAGCATGTCTCACCCCACATATAATGCCTAACTATTTAATAAAATTTGATCCAGACAAATCCTGGTACTTTTTAAAAAATTATAGGTAAAAACAGTAGAATTGAAACCGTTGAAACAATTTTTTATCATACAAAAAAAATTAACTTAGAAATAATTATTTTAAAATGAAAAAAAAACCAAAAAACAAACCATTTGACTAATCCTAATTTTGTTGTTTTATAGTTTGAGGATTGTAATTTTGTTTATCAGATACAACACTAATCTTGTTCTTCCCATTCATAGTTTTTAAAAACCCATATTATAATAATTATTTTTTTGCACCGCGTCTTACTACTCGTTCGGATTATACGCTTCTGGACTAATTGCACTAGTGATTTTAGTGAGTGGGGAGGTTATATTTATGGGAAGTGTACTCACATTTGCATGGAGAAAGAGTGGAAAACTATTTTGTAAAAACCACCCTCAGTAGACCCGACCTAGATCTAAACCTCAATCTTCCCGTCATCGGCAGTATAGTCTAATGTGAGAGTAGCACGTTAGACCACGTGGCCACCAAAGCGGGTATTATAAATTTGCTCACTAAATATCAAATTAATATACATGATAACTACACTGAGTGCATGTTTGTAAGCGCTAACTAGGCTACTCTGATAATGTGCCTTGAGGCCTTTCTTGGGACCTTGACCACGAGCTATTATCTGCCTTAGTGAAAATTGAAGCTCAAATAAATAGATCAAATAGAGACACCCATAGAGAAAAAAAATGACTTTAGTTCTTAACTCTTTCATCTGCAAAGTAATGTTTTAGAGAGCTAACCCTTTGTATTTTATTTTCTTTGTTAGGTAATGATGCAGCTTCATATCTTGGAATTTCACCTCATCTGCTTTCGCGCATTACCGGTACTATATATATAATCAAAGGTGCACAAACAGAATACACAGAAAGTGCCTCCAAAGTGAATGTTGGATTGAATCTCAAGTTCAACAAAAAAAATGAAGAGGTAAGTTGAACGTGTCATCAGAATTTTTCTCAAAGCTTAATGAATAAAGATTCTACTCTAGGCTTATACTTTAAACATAAGCTTGAATATTTTTAAATCCAATGGTTCTTTTAGTCTATTTCTATCCAATGGTTCTTTTAGTCTATTTCTAAAGCAATTTAAATTTTGTAATATTAATTTAACTAACTGTAATCTACTTTAATTTAAATTTCTAAACTCAGTAAGAACTCACCATGAATGAGTGTGAAATGTGCAAAGCTATCTTCCTATATATATATATATATATATATATATAAAAAAAAAAGCTGGTAAGATGCAATGCTAAAAAAAAGATTAAAAAAAGGAAATTTATAAAGAATGATAGGACACTAAGATAGAAACATTTAAAAGGAATAGAATAAATAACAAACACAGGAAATGGACATTGGATAAGAATATATAATTCTTAGCTCTATAAGGAAAACCTCTTTTTGCTTTTTGAGGTATATTTTGATATATTTGGAAGAAGGTACAGGACAGGTAGATAAAAGGAAAAAACACAATATATCTTTTACAAAGAACACAGTTCATACTTTACATTGTTGCCACTGGACAAAGAGGTAACGGCTGCCTCTTGAAGATAGTAGATCGTTATTTATATCCACCTTTCCTAAACCTTCTAAATATAACAAAATGCACCTCATAAAACAAAAAGAGCTTTTTTCTCTACAGATAGACTCAGTAGGATAATTCAAAGTATTTATTTTACTATTCATTTTTGTAAATATAATAATTATTGCTAGCAATTTTTCTTTTCACTCAAGCAGTAAGTGTTTACTAATTTAACACCCATTGGGCCACCTCATTGTTGATTTTCCTCAAGAGGCACCCATTGCCTCTTTGTCCAGTGGCAGCATTGTGATGGAAATGTGTTATTTTTTCATTGTGAAAACTATATTTTTATTTTATTTTATTATTTGTTTCTAGCTCCTTTCATATATAATTAATTACTAACTTTACAGCTGTGCCAAGTCCACATTTGGGGTTCACTATGAAACTGTATCGAATATATTAATTATTCCAAAGCCAAATTGAAGTTTGAATACATTAATTTGCCAAGGTTCTATAATTAAACAAAAAAATCTATATTTTTCAAATTTTATCCACCAAATATAATTCACAAAATGTTTGGCAAATTTTATCCCAAGTTGATAAATAAATCATTAAAAAAAATTTGTAATATAAATATTAATTATAATCTGCATAACAGCACCGAATGACATAAATAGACAAAAATTATTTATCTATAAGCCTTTTCACTATCTTCTTTGTCAAAGCTTTGTAGTAATAAAAACCAGAATTGGTTTTTAGATTTAAATTGATGCTGATGAATAATTGGAGCTAAATTGAAGTTTTAAAAGTTGTGCACAGCATTATTTATCTCACATCAGTGTTTATAAACTAACTTATCTTGTTTGTAGATTCCAGGCTATACAAAGAAAGAAAATACAACATGGCTTTACTCCAAAAAGGCTGTAAAGCTAGTCAAGGACTACATCAATCAATTTCCTGAACTATTCGACTATCTTTCCCAAAATAAAAATACTGGAAACGATATGTTCTTTGAAATACACATATTTCCCAACGAGTAAGTTACCTCATTTGATATGCAGATCTTGAATTTTTTGATTTATGATTTTGCTGATGTGTTATTAGGCCTACTAGAATTGAGTCGAATCCACTATTTTATGATTCTGAATCTCCAATTTACCTTTGAATTCTAATACTAATCTTTGGAAAAAAAAAAAAAAATGAACATAAGAGGAAATATAAAATTATAATAGAAAATACAAATAGTAACTAAATATTAACATTCTTTCTTATAATCTATTCTTTATAACATTCTTACATTCATTTAAGTGTTAAGTTACAGGTATGTGCCTGGTTGTTAATTTCATCCTATAATTATAATAAGGTTCTGAATCACCAATAAGTAAAGTCTCATTTCCTTAGGAAGAACAGTAGAATATTTCTGAAAAATTACTTGATTACTTTAATACATCCCTACGTCAAAACATAGGTCTTTTAAAGACCATATGTTAAGCAGCTGTCACTTTTGACAAGCAAAGTTTTGAAAACAATCAAAATATAGGACAACTTTTAATAATTTTTTTTAAATGGTGCTAAAAAAATTTACGATTAAAAAATTATATTTTTTTAACTTTTTTTTTCTATGTACCAGTATATTAATATTTTAATGATAAACAGAATAATATGTTGGATGTCTCTCTGATGGCCGACAAGACGGTATCGAATGACATAAGTTTTCCTAAGAATCAAAGGAAAATGATCGGATATTTTACGCTTCGTATTGTAAAAATGTTCAGTAATTTGTATTATATATTCCACTCACAAAGAAAAGGTAAATCAATTATTACTAAAATTACAATTAACTTAGGTAGGCCTATTTGAAAACTTTTTTTTTTCAACATCTAAACCATTTTAGTAAAAATAATGTGTGTTTACTCATGATACTTTAAATTTTAATATAATTTATCATCGTTTCCTACCACCATTATGTTGTTAACTTGATTACTAACCTACTACACGCTTCGGTGGCTGCATAGTCTAAGGTGCTACTCTCTCAATAGATTGGCTACCGATGATTGAGAGATCAGGGTTCATTCCTGGTCAGGAGCACTGAGGTTGGTTTTTCCTAAATGGTTTTCCACTCTATCTTCATTCAAATTTGGGTGCACTTCATCTGAATTCCACCTTCATAATCCTCAACACATTAGAGTAATCAGTACATAGGCGTACAACCTGAACAGGTAGTAAGACGCGGTGCTAAAAAAAAACCTTACATTTGAGATTTTAATCTATTTATGCATTAAAGGTTAGGTTAATTCATCGTTAAGTACCATAATATTAAAGTATTATTATATTCAATAGTTATCCTTTTTATTATTTTAAACTATTCCAAACTAACAGAATCTAACCTTTCAACCATTAACATGGGACCTAGGTGTGATTTAATAATTATTAGTTATAAATATATTTAAAAAAATATTATTTTGATATCAAACACCCTAGCTAAGTCGGTAGTGTGTCTCTCTACTGTTCTAAGAGTCCCGGGCTCGATTCCCGGCATGATGCATTAATGGCCAAGGACTGGATGTTTTCTTACTATCGACTGAGCTTAGGTCTCGGATATTTGTAGTAAGTAGGGAAATATAACACTTGTATATCTTATCTACCCGTCTACCCCCTTCAAACAGTTGCCTCTGCATATTTAAGTTTCTTTTTAATTTTGATATGTTTTATTTCTATTAAAAATTAATTAAATTAAGAAAAAATAGTTTTAATTCAGAAAGAGAGGAAGATGGAGGCATTTTACTAAACTGACCCGGCCATTGGCTGGAAACAATTTATGATGATGGTGATTATGATAATTTTCATCCATTGTGGTGCTATAGATTATTTCCTATATAATATTGAAAATATACTAAATGATCAACATTAACCTAACTAGCAAAAAATCTGATCGGCCCAAACCTAGTTTAATCATTTCTATCGAGGCTTAACTCATCTATCTTTCCAGATTCATTCCCTTCTACGCTAACACATTACATTGAGCTGACACAGTCTTATGTTTGCTGGTGGTTTGAGTATATTATTAAACTACTGTTTTATTTTACTTGTTTAGGCGTACTAAACTTTCAGAGATACAGACCTGGTTGAAAGAACAAGCCTATTCTAAAATAGCCCGACAGGGGTGTGGCTCAGACCTTTTGGATGAAGAGATAGTCCGAGAAATTGAGAATACTATTGATAGGTTCCACCAAGTTGGACCTCGTGTTAAGACTGTGGTTGCACAAGCCAAGCCCTACCTTCTCTACAAGGTATGCTTTTTATTTAACAGGAGTAATGTGGTCTTATTCGACACCTTAGCTAATTCGGTAGCGTGTCTGCCTACTGAGCTAAGGGTCCCGGGCCAAAAACTTATCATTGGTGAAATATGGGCTTACCCTTCCATATTTATAAGTTAATGGCCGGGGACTGGATGTTGTGCCCGTCATAGTCTTAAGTTAGGTTATAAGGCATATGAAGCTACAACAGGACTACAAGCCGGTAGTGGAAAATATATGAGTTGAATAAAAAACTGACCTAGGCCACTGGCTGGAAACATTAATGGAGGGTAGGTAGGTAAATTAAGGGCCATATATAGGCACTGTTGCCTTTTTTGTTTGATAAAGCCAATGATTACAAAATACATGGCTTTTTTACTGCCGGCCGTACAATATATATTCATATATGATTAGCGAAGTACATTAAGATCATATATCAAACTATTGGGTCATCAATGGCTTTGCTTTCAAAGATATCTCTAAGAAGCCCATAAATTCCACACATCAATAATAGACTCTGTCTTAAACTATATGTGAAGAATGATCTTTCGCATGGGTCAAATTCTGGATATATCATTGGTAGAGCATTGGCGTGTTAAGCCAAATTTTCGAGTTTCGATTCCTTTGCCCAGGTGTAATTTTTTTTCCAATTAATTTAAAATATGATGCCAATGATGGATGTATCCATAACCTAAGATAATGACATTTTCATAAATAATCTATACCTAGTTACAAATACATTTTATAAATATTATAAGATACAACTTAATAAACATATGGTTCAAACTTTTTTCAGCCTGGCCTTCAAACGGGCAGTGTTGCTCCAGATCCCACCACAACGTACAGGATATTTGACCGTGTTGTCAATGTGAGAGAAAGCTACACTGTTCCTTTGGGCTTAAAGGGCACAATCACAGGTAACCCGAGTGCATTTAAGACTATCATGTAGGGATTTGTGAGCCCCACTTTTTCAATTCGAGACGAAAATATGAGAGCGAGATGAGTAAAATTCCTTTGAAAGTATAAAAATAAAAATTATGTGTATTAAATTAAATATATTGTTCATAGAGTGCTAAAGTTATTTTTGAAATTTAGGCTGGCTCTTGCTTTAGATTATCTTATAGTTCATCCAAACACTTAAGTAATAACTCATACACATTTTAAATGCAATTAATAAAATAGTGATAGGTAGTTGCAATGTATACTAATTATAACTTAATTCTGTATTATAAAAGTTTATATAATGTCAAAGTTTTATATTGAAAACCAATATTTATAACCTAAACCTTTCTTAAACAAGGCTGATTTTGGGGGAGAAGTGCAACCTATTTTCAGGTCTTTATGGTAATAAATTCTTGGTTTGCTTTGTACATTTCTTAATCCAGTTATTTATTTTTTCATTTTTTTCAAATTTCTCGAATTTTCGAGATTTATTTTAACTTTTGGGATGAGATTGAGATAAATTTATGTTGTCTCAGTTGAAATATTTTCGAGTCTTAAACATCCCTACTATCTTGCTCTAAATATCTGAACCATTGTTAAATGTAATACAAATAGAGAGCACACAATTACAGAAGCAAAGTGGGAACTGTTAATAGGTTAGACATAAACTTAATATATGCTAAAATCCATAACACAGATGGGGAGGTGTGAAGCTTCAAAAACTTTGACTTTGCTTTGATTATTCTTCAGCTTTGACTCAAATTTAAACTTTTGTATTCAACAATTATGACAAAAGTATTTAACGTATATTTAGAATTTTGGTTATTATGTGCTGAAATTTAAATCGCAAATTAATGTTCATGTGACAAAAATCTAAAATAATTAAACTACAGTACATGTTGAGATGGTAACTTAGGTTATCATTTGTTAATCATGTTTGCAATATAATATTTTTTTATCTTAAGTTATATATATTGGTATATTGATTAGTGAAGTTATACCATTACCAATACTTCATAAATATAAATAATTACATCTATAGTTGAGTCAATACACTGTTTTATAAATCCCAATATTGAATCTAAAACTTCATTTTGATTTTGAATCTCGAAATCAAATCCGAATCTTGGGAAAAATTATGAATCTCTAAGAAAATATAAATAAATATAATGATATAGTAGAAAATATAAATAACAACTAAATGTCAACTTTTTTCATTATAATCCATCCTTTATAAAATTAACACATCAGTTGAGTGCTAAATTACTGGTCTGGGGCCTGGTTGTTGATCTTGTCCTATACTTAGTTATGTTGGTTCTGAACCACCAATAGGCAATATTAGAGCTTTAAAACAAATTCCAATTGAAAAATTAAAAAATCTTTTTTTTAAAGAGTTTGAGTCTCAAATCGGATATTTTCTTGAATCTCAAATATCCTTAAATATTCAAAGTATTCGAGGATCCCATCCATACTTAAATCGGGATATGTCATTTTCATACAATTAATATATTCTAATTCCAATGCTAAGAATTGCATTGAAAATAATTTTATTGATTGATCCTTCCGATACCTGTATCAATAAGAATTGAGAGTATTGAGGTTTTAAATTCTAACATTTCTGTGCTTTAATAACGTTTTGGACATGTATTATTTTTATTTGGCCTCTGCTTGTAAAAGGTATGTTTTTATTACAAAACTAAACAGAAAAAAGAATGTTTTAAATTGTTGGTTTTATATTAATAAAGAGGTTTCATACTTTACAAGATTTTTTTTGCCATGAACAAGACTTATAAAATATATTGTTAGCAACCCAGACTTAATGAATTAGAAAATAACATTTCAACATATCACACCTAAGAATTTTGTAATCAGCCCTTCAATAATTTTAATTTATTTGAGGCCTTGGTACGAGGTAACTATTACCTTGACCCCCTCGTTTCAATACTGTGTATTTGTTTCCGTGTCTAGGTGTTTACAAGTTTGAGAAAGAGGTAGACACCTTATACGAAGTGGTGTTTGACAAGCCTTTTGCAGGGGGTCTCACTCTGAACTGCTCAGCAGACAGGGGATACAAACTGCCTAGCTCTGCGATGCTCAATTTATCTCACGGTCAGCGCTTGGACAGATCAGAAAAACCTGTGAGCATCTTGCAACCATCAGGTAACTAAGGGTTGAAATGTTGTAGATTTTCCCGATGAATAATTAGATACATTAAAATGTTTAAACTAGGCTTTTTATAGGAATGTTATATTGACTTAGAAACTTACGGGTGGGAAATAACTATTTCCTGTGCGAACAGGATGAGTGAAATTTAAAAAATAATACTTCACTTTTTGATTAGGCCTATATTTATTTTTTAGATTTATAATTTTAGTCCAAATTTGGCCCTCTCAAGTCTTCTCCAGTAGCACATTTCAAAGCTCTCCAAGTATTTCTTTTCCATATGCCTAAGAGTCCAAGTTTCTATTATATACAGCGCGGTGCTCCAAACGTAGCATTTGATTAGTTTATTCCTCAATTTCAAACTCAACTTACTGGTCAGCGCTAACCTGGCCATGGCGATCCTCGACCTAATTTCCTTGGTGCAGTAGGCAGCCTTTGTCAGCAGATTTCCCAGGTACTTAAACTGCTTTATGTTTTTCAAATCCTGATTTTCAATTTTGATTTTTTGAAATCACTATCACTTTTGACTTCTCATTGTTGATCTACACCATATCTTCTCCCTATCTCCACCAGCTGGTCCCATCATTTCCTACAACTCTTCTTTATTTTTGGCTAGCAATGCTAGATCGTCTGCGTATTTTACTGTGTTGATGGCACCTCCTCCTATCCTGAAATTACCACATCCCTTCAGTGCTACTCTGACAGCTACTCTCCATACAAGTTAAACAGACTGGGTAACAATCAGCATCACTCTCTTACTCCTCTTACTATCTCTTTGCTTCACTCTCATCCTCCTCCTCTTTAGGGTTAAACATTACAAACTATCCCCTTCATTGTTCTTTAATTTCTTCTCATGTCTTCATCATTCCTCCTTCAGCCACCTGTCTAATTTCTTGTATTTTTCTCTTCTGGTTTTTATCTAACTATATAAAACCTTTTTACACACTCTACATCCCTATTCTGCATCTCTGTCCATTTTCTTTTTATCAAAGCCTTCCTGGCTTCCTGTCCCATTTATTTTGCTCTTCTCTTCTTTTTCCTCTAATCTTCTCTGTTTAATACAAACTATTTTTTTTTAATCGTTGATTGGTGTGATGTACAGTTTGATGTATTTCATTTTGTAACTAAGTTAAAACAATTTTTTTTACCACTTCTTGCTATCTGTTTGGGTTGTACACACAGTTAAACTAATTATAGGGTAAGGAAGGTAGAATTTTATTGGAAGTGTGCCCTCATTCGTTTTGAGGAAGATTGGGAAACCATTTAGGAAAAATAACCTCAATATTCCCAACTGGGATTCAAACTTCAATCTCCTTGTCACTGCCAATCCAGTCCAACATGAGAGTGACCATGCAACTACCAATGTGGGTTTTAAGTAAATTAAAAGATGTGTTTGTAAATCAGAGTAAAGTTTAAATTTATCAGAACTGCATTACTAGTAAGCTTGTTTTTAGAGCAAGGCTGATTAAATAAATTACTTCACTTTATCTAAAGGGTAAGAGGAGCTGGGGATAAATGTGGCATATCTAAAAACTGGGCTTTTTATAGACTTAATTTACTCTTTTTTATTGTATGCGTATGGAATTTTGGCATGAATTACTAATTGTTTGCAGGTAATAGCAATACAAGGGAAGGATTCTCTTTCACGGCAAATGGTTTTAGAACCAATCAGCAGAGACCTTTCATGAGCCCTGGGGGCGGCTCGTCTAGGACTGCATCTGCATTTGCCAGTTGGAACGTCAACAATCAGCAGGGCAACCTCCGGGGGAGTGATGGCAGCCTGTTTGGCGCAAACCTTCATGACCATTCTCCTGTGAGTCCCCAAACAACAACAGCTCAGCCAATGTGGAACCCTATGGTCTTACAGCGGGGAGTCCAATCTCCTTCAGTAAGACTACAATTAGTTCTTATGTATAATTATTAGCACCGCGTCTTACTACCCGTTCGGTTTATACGCACTTACGCTAATGTGCAATGGTAGGGTGATAGTGAGATGAAATGGAGGACCTACAGTTTAACGTGGAATCCTAACCACGGTGGAGGCTTGGCATTTCACACATTTACAAGTTGTGATTAATACACGTCTTGTCAGAGGTGAAGGAAGGGTTTGGCAATCAGATAAATCCGTGTCGGGACCGAGGATTGAACCCCGGACTAGTTCTTATGTAGAGCATATGAAAGCAAGACTCAAAGATTACAGAGAATATTACTCGAAAGTTTACACTGTTTTTAGATAGAGGAAAAAAATCAAACTAAATTACTACATAATTATACATTTAAGTAAAATATTAAAACAAAACCTGTCTTAGTAACGTAAATTCTGCAGATCCATTGAATTACAATCAAATAAATATTAAAAAAAAATTAAATTATTTAGCCTCATTGTTAAACAATCGTATGAATATGCAAGACATCAAAAAATAAAATATATTGTTGTGTGAAGAGAATTTGTTAATAAATGACTTGGGGAATAGAACATTACATATTTAAAATTTCCAACAGAATGTAGAAACAAAAATAAATATCATACAAACAAGAAGTTTTAGAAATTGTACAGCAGCCACAGTTCATTCAAGACTCAAGTCGCCGTGATTAAAGTCAAACCATAACTTGGTTAATAGGTGCTTTACCTTGCATTGCAAAGAAAAACAGTTTATATGCTATGATATTTTTGTCTTTAAGGTTATTCTCTTTCCTGGACAAGCCTGGTCCTTTTATCCAGCTTTCATGTTTAAATTGTTGGGATTTAATAAATAAAACAGTTGCAATTAATAGATAAACACATAAAAAACAAATTTGTGAAAATAAATACAGATATAAATATGATTTCCCATTTGAAATTAGGTGGGTAACTTCCGCTCTCAACAGTTTCCACCACCATTTTACCCCCAGCAGCAGCAACTCTACCAACAGCCGCAGAGACCCCAATACACGTTACAACAGCAGCAGCCCACCATCAGAGGGTTGGCTTCTCGACCAGAGTTTGTGTCAAAACAGGCACCAAACCAAATGCACCAGTCCATATGGAGCCAGCTACAGGTGGGGGTTTGAAAAAATTGACTAAAAATTCACTCCTTATGGCTGAATACTCGTCAAATCCACCTTTACTAGGGAAATAACCTTGGTGGTAGCCTGGAGCATTAAGGCTCAATGCCAGGTTGGAGTGAATTCAACCTTAAAATGTGGTAGACAATCTTGCACGATACAAATTATTCAGAGTTAACTAGAAAAGGTTTTGGATCCAATTCCCAGTGAGGACTAAATATTTAGGCCCACTCTGAAATTGATTTTGTTCCCTTTCACTAAGTGGTAAATTAATGTTTTGTTATCTGGTCGTTGTACCTAGACTTTCATCATCATCATCATCATCATCATCATCATCATCATCATTTAATTTAGGAGGTTTAACCAACACACGCTTAGAAGTGATACCGGAGTAGAAAATATCTAGATAAAACACTGATAACACATTTTTAAAATTAGCTCTAATTTCCACATAAAGATTCTTCAGGTTCAAAGTGTAAACTATTGTTCTTGGTTGAATTAAAAGATTAATTGTCGACAGGTAATTTTATTTTCTTGTTAGAATGGCACTTTATAATGGCACTTGATCAAGATAAATTGATAGAAAACTTAACAGTTGTGTTCAATAATGGTACATTTATTATTCCCGTGTCCAGGTGTCATTTTTCAACTTTCAGAATATGATATCTAGATGGAGTAATTTTCACTAAAAGCTGCAAATGATACAAGTGCATAGTGCAAAACAAATTACAACATAATGTTTTGCTCCTATTATGCAGCATGGCGGCTCTCCAGGTTTAAATTCTGCACAACTTCCTGCCAAACTTGACGCTGCCAGATCTCCTGTGCATACCCCTAACAGAAACCCGACATCAACGATGGCATTATCTGAATCCCCCCTGGAGGTGAGTGGTACAGTGACAAATAGTTAATGGAATATTTAATGTCATCAGTGGTAATGAAGTTTTTGAGGAGCGTGTTAGTGGTCACTAGAAGAGATAGGATTAGGAATGAAGATGTAAGGTCTAGAGTTAGGGTACATGAGATAGTAGAGAGAGCTAGGATGAGATGATATGGACACGTAAGGAAGGGGAGAGAATTCCAAGAAGATTAATGACTATGAAGTATATAGGGAAGAGACCTCAAGGGAGACCAAGGAAGAGGTAGGAGGAACAGATAGCAGCAAGTGTGCAAGTGAGAGGAGCAGAGTAGACGAGAGTGCAGGAGGAACAATGGTGGAATGAAAGGGGGAGATGGAGGCATTTTACTAAACAGACCCGGCCACAGGCTGAAAACAATTCATAATGATGATTAATGATTGAGACCATTGGTTCTATGCATCAAATGTGTTCTGTGGACGAGATCTTGAATGCTCTGGAATTGATCCATTTCCATAAGATGGATGGTATTGGCTATTTCCATTAATATTTTGGCGGGAAACAAAGAGCCCTTCGATGTTTTAGCAGGTACTGGTGATTCGTCACTGTTAATCTCTTTTGTAGACAGCCTTCTTTATTCTATAGAAAGCTGTTAGAGGAGGTTTTTTTAAACCCCTGTTGAGAGACTCACAAGTTTGGAGCCACATGGCTTATTGTGCTCTGTCTATCAATAGCTAGGTGTTAGGTTCAGCAAATGAGAGAGCTAGATAGATTTAGAGATGGGCGGAGATATTATATTCTACTCTACCAACTTTTGAGGGTGTGGAAATTAGGGGTATGGGGAAGGAAGTAGCTTGCCAAGGTAAACCATTTATGGGTATGCAGCTTCAGTCTTTTAGTGAGCCAGACCTTTAAACTTTAAGAAAATTCAAGGGCTTAAGTTAAAGGGTGGGAATGTAGAGAATGTGAGAAAGTCACTGTTTTTGTAATTTTTATTTCAAAACTTTTTTTTGTAAAAATAAATCAAAAACTACTTCAGTACAAACATAGAGTTTAATTTTCTTCTCTGGTGATGTCAACATTTGTAATAATTATAGGATGAACTTGACAACCAGGTCCCAGACCAATAATTTAACTCTTTAACTGAATATATGAATGTTATAATGATTGGATTATAGGAAAGAATGTTAAATTTAGTTACTATTTGTATTTTCTGTTATTCTACTATATTTAAATTTCCTCATCTGTTCTTAATTTTTTCCAAGATTCGGATTTGAAATTTGAAGGTAAATTGGAGTTTTGGATTCGTAAAATAGTGGATTCAACTAAACTCTAAATATAATTACAACTTTTTCTCTTCATTTAAAAAATGGGTCATCCAATACTGCATGCTCATGACATATATTCATCAACTGTTGACATCACCCTGTGTAGAAAATTAAACTCTATATTTCTAATGAAGCAATATTCTATTCTATTTTGGCCAAAAAATGTTTTGCAATGAACACTGCAAAAACACTGGCCCTTTCTTGCATTCCCTACATCCCCACCTTAACATCTCTAATTTAACCGTTCTTAAATGTTGTTAAGATCTAAAATCCTTAAAAGATTATCAAAGTTTGAAATCCTTTTAATGTTCTTTAGATCTAATACACAGTTTTTTGTAGTAATTTTAAATAGAGTAGACCAGGTTACTAGCTTTGAATGTACTCGCACCCATTACAGTATTCACTACTTATGTTAAGGACGCTGTACCGATCAGTGTTGGCACATTTTAGCCAGTATACCACAAGTACAACCGTTGTTCAGTCTTACCCTGAGTGCGCTTGCACTATTCCTACGAACCAGTATCCCTACTATAGAGATTACTTTGCCAGCCAGTATACCGTTACCTGTGGTACTACCACTAGGAGCCAGAAAGAGTTTTAACTAAGAAGGCACGGTAAAAAACTGCGGGCAAGATTTGGGGTGTGCAACATGGTCTAATGCCAGGTAGAGGTTGCATGGCGACATTTGTATTGCAACAAGTGATTGAGAAATGTATGGCAGTAAGGAAGAAAGTTTACTGTGCATTCCTTGATCTGGAGAAAGCTTACGATTGGGTGAATAGGAGTATGTTATGGAATGTTCTTGGAAAGTATGGTGTGGATGCATGTTTAGTAAATTTAATTATGGCGGTGTACGATGAAAATAAAGCATGCGTTTAAGGTGGATGGAGCTTTGAGCGAATGGTTTGGCATTGAACAGGGGGTTAGACAAGGTTGTGTTATGTCCCCATGGTTGTTTAATGTTTCAATGGATAAGTGTATGAGGACTGCTTGTTAGGATGCAATTGGTATACAAATGAATAATGTGAATGTGAGAGTGCTGTTATATGCAGATGATGCTGTATTAATGGCTAAGAATGAAGGGAACTTTAAAATTTGAACGTGGCGCCATACAATATGAAATTTGAGTGGGTGAGTTTCTGGTAAATGTACTTTAAATAACTTGCTATGTATTCTGTTTTAGGCAGAAGTTAAAGACAGGGAGAACTTTATGAAGTTGCTGCATATATCTCAACAGCCCCCCAAACAACAATCTGTGAAAAAACTTTCAGTACAAGATTTGTTTGAGGTAAGCTTTAATCTTTGGAAGGTTTGGCATTCCTTATTGAACCCATTATTTTGTCCTTAAAGGCATCTCTATTAATCTTTCTTCATTAGTGTATGTATAATATGAACCAAGACATTCAGTCATGTCTATTAGATCAGCCTCAGCCATGCTCAAAGTTCGTTGATACATTATACTTGGCGTTGGTTAGAATGAAGATGAGGCTTAAATTTAATCATTGCCTGCATGAAAGCAGATATTATGCTAGTGGGCTTAAGTTCACTATAGGGGCGGTATGCAAGAACGTTATTGGACCAATAGTGTGGTCCCAAGCACACTATTGGTCCACCTATTAACTTTTGACGACGCAACCAAACCCACACTAGGGTCCACTCGGCATCCATATAGTCAAACCACCAGTGAGCAGTATTAGAGCTCTAAAACAAATTTCTCTTGAGAAAAAAAATAAAAATAGTGATTTGAGTCTCAAATCCTCAAACTTTGAATATCCTTCAGGATTTGGGGCTCCCAGTCCAAGTAGAATCAACTTCTTTACAAAATACACATTGAGGAGTTTTAAGTCTTTTATAAAGTTGGGAAACCAAGCTATGGCCTTTATATAGCCGGAAAAAAGCTACAGCAGAACTCTTTGGGTTTTCTCGAATGAGTGTCTTGTTGATGATAATGTTCCAACTTTTTGGTATTGATGTTTACAATTTCTTTTCTTTATCTCTTGCTTTATGGCGGCTTTCAAAATAAGTTTTTCATTGGGGAATGATACATCTTTGAGGCTATGTAGAATTGTTGTGCCTTTCTTTGTCATGAAGTCTTCTTTATCGTTACCCTGTGTCTCACAGTGTAATGGAATCCACTGGTTATGTAAAAACATGAAAAAAAGTATGATAGTAAAACCATAAATGAAACATTTGTGCCAAGGATGTCATTTATATTAGTGTTAAATACATCAAGGGTGGATGTCATTTTGCTGGGGCAAGAAAAATGGGTCGATTAAGCCAAGAAAGGAGGTTCAGTCTAGCAGGTTGACAGGTGTGAATTGGCCACAGGTTTAGATAATTAGTTTGCGGGTGACTGTATGTCATTACTACTCGCAGGACATATAGCCAAGTTATCTTTGCATTTCTGCTTTAAAAGCAAAGAAGTGCTTGATTGTAAAAAAGGGTGTAGCTAGACACTCAATAGCGGTTTGGAGTGAACCTCATAGATAGTGGGTTATTTCCCCAGAAGGGGTACAACACTTAGAAACAGTCATTTGATTGAATAGAGTTTCATGTCTTGAGAGTTTGATATATTTTTGTTTTAATTTATTGCACACATATTTAATGACACCCTTATTTGTCTCTCAACATTATCATTTTAATACTGATCCAAGTCTATATCAGAATATAATTATTGAACTTGTTCCATGTTTCAGCATGCGGCAAGAACTAATGAACTAAAAGCCAATGTTCCTAAAGACGAAACAAACTATAGCATGCAACTTCTTACTTTTTGCCAGAAGAAAGGTAATAAATCACTTCTAAATACCTTCTTTTATGTATAACAACATTTAAAAAATCAAAATAGTGGAGTATTTTTGGAATGGTTTTGAGATAATCTATTAAAAGTTATTGAATTATTCAATAATCTTTTTTTTTAGTAAAATTGTGTCACTTTAAAAATTGAAAGTGGGTTTTAATAAAACTAAAGTAAATCAGGAAGGACCTCATGTCAAGATTTGCATTAAGTTGCTTATCAGACTTACTTTTATAAAAATATAATTTAAGTCACATGCCCCTGCTGGTATGCTCACCACAATTTGGGAAATACTGTTCTGAGTAATTAGACAGTTATTCATTTTTATAATTATTAAAATTTTAAGAGGTTACACTACTATTTAATATTGTACATATAATTAGATTGTAATTATAATGTGTTTTACTGTGCAGGTCTGGGTATTCCTTTGTACAACTACATCAGGCTAGGTGACAATGGCGGCGAGAAAGCCAACGTGAAGCTCTCCGACACGAGGGTGTTTGAAGGGGAGGCAGCTCAGACACGAGAGCAGGTTTGTTGTTCTATAGGTTCGTTACCACCATTGAGCTGTCAATAAGATTTCTTAGGTTCAAATTAGAGCGGCTCTAGTCCACTACTTCTCAAATTTGAATATTCAAATTAGATAAAAAATTAAATTGTCACATCTCTAGTAAAAATAGAAAATTAAAGGGAACACCATAAACATTAATAACTTAACAGGGATAATTTTTGCTATTATCAATAATTCATATAAAAATATGTATGAAATAAAGTGAATTAACTACTAAGCATTAAGTTATTATCCTATTTAAATTAAAAAATTACATGTGTACAATGCAATCAAACCCAGGACTTTTGGCTTAGTTTGGCTGCGTTATCTGCGTTATCTCAATCATTTAATCGCTCATTTGTAGCTGACGATTTTCCACACCTCTAACAATGATGCCTTAAAATATGAGTAAAGATTGACCTTGAGCTCAATGGTTAGAATATTGGTGTACTAAGCCAAAGGTCCCGGCTTAGATTCCTGTGTCCTGAGGGCCCTATTCCACCAACACACTTTGCACTTTACATTTATTTGAAAAGTGAAAAGTAAATCTGTTCCACTAAAATTTTTTCAATTTAAAGGATATGATGTTTAGACACGCTATAACCTTAATTAACAACTATAATAGCTTGGCTATCTAATTCATTAATTTACCAAACAAATATGATAAAATTGTAGAAAAATGAAGTACAAATAAAAGTATAAACACTAACACACATATACAAACACTTCACTATTTGGATGTCACATGTTAGCTGTCATTTAACAAATATTTTAGCTAAAATCCCATCATTAAATTGTAGTTGAATTGTTTTTGAACACAGATATGTAGTTAATTCACATTTATTATATTACACTATTTACATCCTATTCCTGTAGTGGTTTGTTTTACCTTTTCCCACACATTTCCTTAAGATGCCACTTTGTGCTAATATTGCTTTCTTGGGACAGATATTTTTTTAAAAATCTAATGATTTTATTCTTGTTTGAAACTTGTTCTGAATATATTTCATATCTATTTGATCATGCTGTAATTAAATCTTTATATTTTCAGGCAGCAGAGAATGCAGCACGTATCGCACTAAGTCAGATGTTAGATTCACATCTTCCAAATTCACCTAATAGGACTGACGGCACGAGTACTCCACCAGTATTGCTAACACAACAAGCCCTACCAATTCGACCAATATTGCCAACTCAACCAGTCCTGCCAACTCCACCCCAGCAGTGGTGGAAGGACAACTTTCAAAATTTCCAACAACCACCGAGACAAGGTAGTTATAACTTTAACGTAAAGAGAAGTCATATGAATTTTTGTGAATCCCATCCCAAGAAAATCGATCGTCACTGCCCAATTCTCCGACCTAGGTTTCATTCTATCGGAACTCATCAGGGAGGAGTGAATGAAATCTAGGTTGGGAGATTGGGCGGTGACGATCGATTTTCTTTAAGAGGCAACCATTACCTCTTTGTTCAATGTCAGCAATGTAAAGTGTGAACTGTGTTCTTCTTTTCATTGTAAAAGCCACATTGTGTTCGTCCCTTTTATATGTTTATATCCACCTTTCCTATTCTTCCTCCAAATATAATACAATTACCTCATAAGGTGAAAAGAGGTTTTCCCTTTCTCTCTCTCTCTCTCTCTCTCTCTCTCTCTCTCTCTCTCTCTATATATATATATATATATATATATAATAAATAAAATTACATGAATTTTCTTTTTTCCAAGTAAATAAAATGCCTGTATTAAAAGGTATTAATGTATGCACTATATTACACATCATAGATAACATTTCAAAATGGAGAATAAGTACTTTTAATTATGTCTAAAATATTGTTTCAGATTGGGTAAAAAGAAATTATTAAAAGTTATGAAACAGTATAAAAAAACTTAAGTTTACTTTATTTTAAATGTAAAATATAACATGTAATTAAAAAACTTAACATTCATAATAAAACAGTGATCTTTTACAAGTGTTGGCAACCCAAAACCTAAACATATGATTTTTGAACTGTCATCCAGGTAAAAACCTAATCATGAACAGATTCTATTTAATTCCATAGCCAAGTTTTTTTTGTCCTTATCTTAATGCACTTTTAACACCTTTGTTCAGACTATTGGGGTCGGTTGCACAAACAATCACTGGCTTGATCAGAATTCAGATGTAGTTTGATCTACAACATTTTCAGTTACACCATTAACAATTAGGACATGATTGTCTATCAAATCTCTGGTTAAGCCATACAGCCAATTCTCTGCCATCAACTGTATGATTAGCAAATAACCCGAATGGGTAGTTAGACGCGTTGCTAAAAAAAACCTGTTTGATTCTCCGATCACCTTGTTGATGGAAAACATAACCTATAAGTTTTAATAACTGAATTAGTTTTTGAATCCTTATTTAAGTGATTAATAAAAGGAAAACCCGCCTCGGTGGCGTAGTTAGCTAACACGCAAATTTTGTGTTGAGCTAGACTGCCGAGGATGGGGATAGTGAGGTTTGAATCTCATTCGGGTGAACTGGGGGTGGGGGGTGCGCTCCTAAATGAATTTCCACTCTCCCTCTATGCAAATGTTGGTTCACTTCCTCTATATTCAACCTTCCCAATTCCTAACCCATTAGAGTATTAGAGTAAATAGTACTTAAGCGTATAAGCCAAATAGGTAGTAAGACGCGGTGCTAACTATTATTATCAATCCCACCCAACCTACAGGAATAGATAAATTCCAGACCTTTTCCCAAGGGTTCGATCCCGGCCACCCCTAATTATAAGTTATGTAGCCACCCAGAATATTTTCATTACTAAATTGAAAATACTTTCTCAACCCTGTTCTTTAGAGTCTGTTCCAGAATGGCGCCGAGGAAATCCTGTATTTCCTACTCCATATGTGCAGCAAGCTGGAATAAGGAACTTTCACAAACAACAAATGCAAGGAGCGCCTTTATTCTCAAACTACCAGCAGGTAAGCTTTATTTTCACAGTTCCCTCTTTGGTTGAGAGCTCAACAGTGTAGTTCAGGACAATTGCCTATGTAGTACATCAAATTCTACCCACTGCTTACAATTAGGGGTCTGCAAAGCTTTGATAGTATCAATATCAATTTGAATTTTATATTATTCGATAACTCGGTTCAAACCAAACTATAACAAAAAAAATCATTAATAAGGTGTTAAGACATTGTGAATCTCAATAACAATTCTTGTGAAGTAGAGTAAGTGCTTATTAATTATTACCATATTAATTGGAAAATAAGCCACACTTTTTCCCTGAAAACAACCTTTATAAAACATTAATATAGGCTTTAATCGCACCATCTGTAGCAAATTTGTTGACTTTGAGAACAAAATTTCCATGTATTGAAATAGTTTATAATCACCAAAACAAATGGTGCTCTTTGCCTTTTAACTTTGACAAGGTAGATAAGTATCATTGTATCAAATCATAACCTAGTTTGGTTTTTTTAGCACCACGTCTTAATACCTGTTCAGGTTATACGCATATGTACTAATTACGCTAATGAGTGAGAGTGGAAAACAATTTTGGAAAGACCCGCCTCGGTGGCGTAGTTGGCCAACGCGCTAGTCGTGTTGAGCTCGATCACCGAGGACGAGGAGATCTAGGTTCGAATCTCGGTCGGGTGAACTGGGGGTGGTTTTTCCTAAATGGTTTTCCACTTTCCTTCCACGCAAATGCGGGTTCACTTCCTCTAAATTCAACCTTCCCAATTCCTAATCCATTAGAGTATTTAGTACTTAAGCGTATAACCCGAACGGGTAGTAAGACGCGGTACTAAATAAATAAAAAAATTTGGAAAGAAAGAAGCCTCAGTACACCTGACCCAGCATTTGATTAATATTTTATTTGGTTCGAGATTTGACTCAAACCCAAAAAACCTGCAATGGAGATGTCTACTTACAATTTTTTTAAATCTTTTTACACATATAACAAAAGCCTAGAAATCACAAGATAATTAAGTTAGTGAATATGTACACCGGGTCTAACTACTACTCATCTTGGCTATCCACTTATTTATGGTATATAAAATGGGAAGGAATGAGTAAGGCAGAGTTGTGTATGAAATTTCCGTGCATTTTCATTGAAAACCATTTATAGAAAATACCTCCTCAGTACACCCAGTCAGGATTTGATCCCTGACCTCCCCATCTTACCGGCAATCCAGTCTATTGCTAGAGGGACACATTAACTTTTTCACCACTGATGCAAATAATTTATTTAATAAATCACACTTTTAATAACAAGGTAGATAGAATATGTGTTGAGAATTTTAGTTAAAACATTGTGTCAGCTTGAGGAACTATTAAACAATATTATTTTGAAGGTATAGGTTAAAATAGACTTGTTTTTAACTATTTTTTCCTTTGGGGTTATTTAACTTGCCCTTTATAATCTGACTATATCTCTAAACAACTTATAAACACTAGGTTTTATATCTCTATGAGCAGCGCCGCATTACCCACTAGGCAGACTAAGTACATGCCTAGAGCGCGAGATTTTTTGGGGCGCAACATTTAAAAAATCAAATTGTTTACAGCAGCGGCCTTTCTGAGTTATCCTTGTCTTTAACATGAATGAGCATAATTCTCACTAAAACAACACACAGACTCAGCTGTAGCTGAAGCTTGCTTATTATAAAGCGCTAGTGTATTGTTAAGAGTTCTATTGTGTCTACAAACCCGCCTCGGTGGCGTAGTTGGCTAACGCACTAGTCGTGTTGAGCCCGACTGCCGAGGACGGGGAGATCGAGGTTCGAATCTCAGTCGGGTGAACTGGGGGTGTGGTTTTTCCTAAATGGTTTTCCACTCTCCCTGCACGCAAATGCGGGTTCACTTCCTCTAAATTCAACCTTCCCAATTCCTAATCCATTATTGTAATTAGTACTTAAGCGTATAACACAAACGGGTAGTAAGATGTGGTGCTAAATAAAAAAAAATAAAAAAAATATTGTGTTTACTAATGCCATCTGTCGGCTAATAATTGAGTCACTCATATGAGGAGCATGCCAAACGTATACGAGCAATACCATTTTGCACAGGGGCTATATAATTACAGGGGATGTACTGTAAATATAACAGTATGATGTTTTGGTGGAGGGGGGGG
>CABFWB010000528.1:151579-179863 GCA_902151455.1 Timema bartmani
TGGGGGGGGGGGGGGGGGGGGGGACCTACAGCTCACGTGCTTAGGGGTGCCATATTACTAAATGCGGCTCTTTCTATAAGAAAAACTTCTTGTCTCTTTTTGAAATAATTGGATTATATTTGGAAGAAGGTACAAGAAAGTTGGATGGAAACATATTAAAGGGAACAAACACAATATAGCTTTAACAATAAAAGAAGAACACAGTTCACACTTTACATTGCTGCCATTGGACAAATGGACAAAGAGGTAATGGTTACCTCTTGAAGAAAATAAATCATTACCATCCAATCCACAGACCTAGGTTTTCATTCTATCGGGACTCATCAAGGGGGAGTGTGAAATGCGAAACACAACTTCCTAAAAGAAAAAAGAAAAAACACAAAAGGAATAAAATGGAAATTTGTAAAGAATTATAGGACACACAGATAGGAACATGTACCTAAAAGGAATAACATAATAGACAAACACAGGAACTAATTTTTTAGAAATCGATGCTCACATTATAATTTCAGTGACAGGCTTATTATATATTTATTGTTTGGATAAAAATGACTGGATAATATCATAATGCGCTGAAATCTGTAAAAATAAGGTAAAATAAACTAATGAGTAGGAAGAAATCTCACATGAGGAAATAAGTAAATATTTAGTGTATAATCCAACTCACAAAGATGACATCTTCACTTCTTCTGTATTCTACCTTCTTCTAAAGTCAACAACCCAAAAGTTTATTTGATGTAATTTTTATCTATCTGAAGCTGGACTTGCACTCAATCCTTAGGCTGGTCAGTACTGCCTGCACCTTCTGTTAGAAATCCTATGCACTAAGGAATTCAGGAAGGATAGTGGTACTTAGTTGTCTTACACACTGAATTTACATGAGTGAGCATGAAAGAACTTAACCAATTTTACCGGAAAGATGTTTTTCCACATACCTTTCAGGGTTCTTTTATGTGTAACAATTGATGTAGGACTGACAGCCTTACTTCCCCTCCAAAGGAAGCTGTGCTATGGATTTTTATCGCTGAAGTAAACTCTGTCAACCTCCACTGGGTTTGAATCCACAAACATCAGTTCCCGAGGCGAGCACTTTACCTTCAGACCACCAAGGTTAACTTGTCCTAAATAGGCCCATTATAAATGTCACATACTAGCGGTGTGGAAAGTCCATTTTTTCTATTCAAAGCAAACTCTAATTGTAAATATAAAAAATTCTCGAAGCCTAATAACAGATTATCTCTTGCTAATCGTTTTATGCTTGAAAAAATGTTTCATTGTGCCTCTTTATTTAACTTTAATGCATTAAAATCTCTTAGAAAATGTTTTATTGCACAATTGTCTGTCATATTTAATACTAATCCGATAAATCAAGCTATCATCACATCTTACAATTCAATTACTTCATATTTGTACATATAAATATTAATTTGTAATGTACATAACAGCTCAGAATGGCAATAATTGAGTATAAATTAAGTATTTTAGCTGTAAATATTTTTATTGACGAAGCTTCTTAATAAGAAGTTGAATTTTTTTCCAAACAAATTCGAAGCTGATACTTTTATTGAATCAAAGTGGAGGAAACTTCAAAGCTTCACAAACTCGAAATACTATATAAATCTATAATATTTTGTAGTTATTGCCTTTATGATACACTAAAAGGGACAAAATCAAAATTAAAGCACTTAGAACAAACACTAACAGACTCCATACAAATATTAGCTTAACTCTGGTTCAATTATTATTAGTGTCAGACCAAATAATCAACTTCGACCATAAATGGCATCTTCAGAAAAGTAGTCTGTTCCAGCCAAAATTTGACCAAAGGTTTTGCCAAAGGTTCATTCAACTTAAGGTATCATATTCTGAAAATTGAAAAATGACACCTGGACACGAGAATCAAACCCGGGACCTTTGGCTTAGTATGCCAATGCTCTAACCACTGAGCCTGTGCCCAGGGTCATTCTTCACTCATATTTTAAGACAAAGTCTATGATGGACGTGCGGAAATTGTCAGCTACAAATGTGTGATTTTATTAAAATATGGGTTCAATCCTCGGTTCCGGCACAGATTTATCTGACTGCCAAACCCTTCCTTCACCTCTGACAAGATGTGTATTAATCACAACTTGTGAATGTGAGGAATGCCAGGCCTCCACCGTGGTTCGGATTCCACGTTAAACTGTAGGTCCTCCATTTCATCTCACAATCACCCTACCATTACACATTAGCATAAGTGCGTACAACCCGAACTGGTAGTAAGACGCGGTGCTAATAATAATAATAATATTAAAATATGGGTGAAGAATGACCCTGGGCATGGGACGAATACTGGATAGATCAGTGGTTAGATCATTGGTGTACTAAGCCAAAGGTCCCGTGTTTGATTCCCGTGTCCAGGTGTCATTTTTCAATTTTCAGAATATGATATCTAGTTGGAGAATTCCTCACTAAAAAGTATAAATAATAGCTTCGGCTATTTGATTCTTACCTAAGGTATGCTTGTATGTGAAGCGCAGGAGTGGTCAGCAGTAATTAACAACTTGAAAACTGACAAGTTGCTGCATGTTTAATTTAGAGCACCAGATCGGTAGACTAGTAAATAGTGACCAACCCTGTTCTGTGATTACCACGTTACG
This sequence comes from Timema bartmani, assembly GCA_902151455.1. Lineage (NCBI taxonomy): Eukaryota > Metazoa > Arthropoda > Insecta > Phasmatodea > Timematidae > Timema > Timema bartmani. The sequence continues at coordinate 154,219 of CABFWB010000528.1, forward strand.
CTGCAATGTAATTTCAGAAAGACTGATAATTTGTGATTTGTGGTTTGGTGGTCTAGTGTTACTATCAGATTTATTAAGAACTTTCCACTTAAACCTTAGATTTTTTTTTTACTTACATCCATCCATTACAGTTTCCAGCCTATGGCCTGGGCCAGTTTTTTATTCAAGCCATATCTTTTCCACTACTGGCTGGCTAGACCTGTCATACAAGGACAGGCACAACATCCAATCCCCAACTATTAATTTATCAATGTGAAAGGGTAAAGCCATATTTTCATCAATTATAAATCCAGAATTCTTAGCTCAGTAGGAAGACACGCAACTGATTGAGCTAAGTTGTCGGACTTATAATCTGTTCAGCATAGGAATTGTTTTCTAAAAGGCCTTTTTCCCTATCAGAAATCTATTATATAGTAGGATATTGGTAGGAAAAAAGACCTTTCAGAGAGTAATTCTTACCGTGAATGAAGTATAAACTGTAGCTAATGTTATTAATTATTAAATACATAAAAGAAAACTGATTAGTTTTTTTAGACAGGATTGGATATCATTAAAAGATAATTTAGTTAATTTCTTAGAACCAAATATTAAGGGCAAGAAGTGGTTAATATTTTTATTATACTTTTATTTCATCTTTATATTATTTTGTATCACAATTCCTAAAATATATTGTACTTTAATTCAGCAAAAATAAAATTTATGATGTTATTTAAATAAACACGATCTTAACTTAACAAAGTCCAATAGAAATTATATTAAACTTAGGAAAAAAAAATTAAGGATTTTTCACTATTTAGGCAATTTTTTCGGCTTCAGCTTCGGCCAAAGGTGAGAAAAAAAACCAAAAATGAAGTTAGGCTTGGGCCAAAAACATGACCTTAGGTCGGACACTAATTATTACCTCACTAAGAGTTCCTACTCGCCAATAAATGCCATCATACATTCTAATTGACTTTACTCAGTTTTAAATAACATGGACTAGCGTCATTTATTACACCTTTGGTAAGAGATGGGAGGAGCAGATAACAAAAAATGTTCAAGTGAAAGGAAAAGAATGGAAGAAATTAAAGGAGGAAGAATGGTGGAAGGATAGAGGAAGATGGAGGTATTTTACTAAACTGACCCAGCCACAGGATGCAAACAGTTGATGATGATGATGTTACTAACTTTCCAATGCACGACCAAATTAAACTTGTTTTTACAATACACGCTAAACGCTTATATTGATGTATATTAATGGTGGTTAGAACTCTTAAGTGAACTTTTTTTTTGTCTCGCAGCAGAATTGGCGTGATAAGCGACAACAACAGGAAAACAACAAACAAGTTCTGCCCGCTGCCTCCTCCAAGTTTGTGCCCTTACAGGCGGAGAAACAGCAGCGCCTAAAACAGAACCCCCAGCAAGGTAGACAGGGTAGCAGCGAAGGGGAGGAAGATAGACACCCCCCTCACTCGTCGCCAGACAAGACACGCCCCATACCCTTGTCTTCTCGGCAAGACAAGGTAAGTCGCTTGAATAGTTACAAATTGTATTGACAAGTGTTTATTTATTTTTTCTTTCTCCGAATACTTAAAAAGAGGGATAAAAAAAATAATGATATCACATTTACACTAAAAATAGGAACAAAGCTAACATTGGACAAAACATTAATGGCTACCTCTTTAAGAAAATCAATTTTTACCCATAAATCTTTTGACTTAAGTTTCATTCTATCTAACTCATCAGGGAGGATTATAAAACGTGGAACGCAACCTCTTAAAATAAGGGTGGAGAGAGAAAATTGATAAAGAATGAAGGGGCCTTTTTTATTTACTTGTAAAGGTATATCCCTCTTTCCTGTACCTTCTTCTGTGTATAGCAAAATGCACCTCAAAACGCATTAAAGAACAATTTATAATAGATTATATTCAACTAAAGGTGTTTTTATAAGTTCTGATTTGTACACGTAAACACGAGTTTGACTATAAAATGAAAATTAAATATTTTTCTAATTAAAAAAAAACTAGCCCACAAAGGTTAGTTCACTCATTTGGATTGTCTATTAGGCCTAATTTTGCAAAGTAATTTTTCAATAGAATTATTTATAAATGCACAAAATATGCAAGTCAAATGCCATTTATTTATTCAAAAGTAGTTTGGAATGTACTAAACTATGTTTCATCTTGATGATATTGACTTTATCTTTTAAAGCAACTTCAATGATCTCCTTTTATTACTCCACATCATGTTTACCTCTCCTTAATCCAACCTTTTCCTGAAGTATTCTGCAGGTCAGTCCTTGTATTTTAGTATTGTAGGGTAGTAACACATTTGTTTCATCACATAATTTATGTTAAATTTTAATATACTGATAATTTTTCTCATGGAAGTGCTGATGCATGTTTGAAATAGTATCATAACTACCAACATAAATAATATAGTAAAACAAACCTTTAAATATTTAAAATATCTGGGATATATTTACTAAATTTAATTGAGACAATCATAATCATCATGTTCAGTTTCCAGCCAAGGCCGTAGCCGGGGTGGGGGTGGGGGGTGGGGTGGGTGTTCAAACCTCCCCCCCCCACCCCCTTTTGAAAGTTTAAAAACGAAATTGAATACTGTCTTATTTAAGGTTTATAAATATCAAAATCAAGGTGCAAGATAATATATCAGCTATTTAGCACCATTCAATTTTTTTTTATTCTGTTCATTGGTTAGACTAAGACAAAATCTTGACAAAGAAAATATAAAATATTAGTGAATTTGGGTGAGATTGTTGAAAAAGGGGGGAATCTGTGAGATTAGGAAACAGCAAAAGCTTTCTAATTGAAAGTATTTCCAAGTATGAGTGGCAAATAGGCCGACAAAGCAAGAGGAATCTTAAGAAGGGATGGCTTGAGGGTGGGTTTGCGAGGGGGGGGGGTCCAGCTTTCAAACCCGAGCTCGTTGAAGTCTAAGAAAATATAATTATCGTCAGTTTGAGAACAGTTTACTTGAATATAAGTGCGTGTTTCAAAGTTTCAAACACTGTGACCTCTAATTTGTAAATGTTTGTTGTTTTACTAGTTTAGTAGTATGTAGTGTAGAGTGGTGTTAATTAGTTTGTTTTTTAGTTATATTTTATATAGGTTAAACTGGTGTGCTTTCNTCCTGGCTGCGGCCTTGTTTCCAGCAACTGGGTGACTGTTGGGAAGAAACACATCTCCGTCTCCTTTATCCCCACAACTTCTCCTCCTTCACCATGAACCAATCCTCTCCTCTCTCTTCCACACTCCTCTGCATTCCCTTCAACCACCTATTCCTTGGTATTTCTCATGGCCTCCTGTCCCCCACTTCAATATCCAACATCTTCTCTGTTATCTTCACCTCCTCCTCCTCCTTCTTCATTATCCTCACCTGACTGTCCCAGCTTAGTTTTTAATTCTGCTTCCATCCCACTCTTTCATTACCCACGTTTCATATTTTGTATGTAAATAATGTAATTTTAAGTTTGATCAAGTAACAGTTATGTTGTTTCCTGTGAAGATTGTGACTTCTTAAATGTTGGGCTTGGTTGGGTTATTCTTTATAACAAACAGTTAAATTTGCCTGGCGAAATAACATGGGCTATTATTGCTAAACATGTTCCCAATAAAGAACCTACAAAGATCACAGACACAGTTAGAGATGCACCTGTATGCATAAAACTCTCTAAATAGTGGTCAAAAATTGCAAATACCATTCTATATATTTTATAAATTCCACTGTTTTATGTGCAGCGTGAGCATTCTAAACTTCTCTACTAGGGAAACAATTCAGTTTTCATAACAGCATATGTTATCAGAAAAAGATAAAGAAGGACTTAATAAAAATAATTCTAAGTTAGAAATACATCTTGAAAAAAAAAGTTCAACTTATTTAAACCAGAGGCTTATCAAGCAAATAGTATTGCATGTTTTGAGTTTTATTTTTTAGTTTATTTTGAGGTAAAATATTTTTTTTTTTACATACATAAAACATCGTTAATGTTTTGAGGTGAATGTAATATGTTCTTTGTTTTGGTCATTCCTCTATGTTAAATAAGACTGAGGTGGTATGGACATGTAATGAGGAGGGGAAAAGAGAGGATGCCAAATAAAATGTTGGGAAATGAAGTATGTGGGGAAAAGACAGCAGGGGAGACCAAGAAAGAGATGGGAGGAGCAGATAACAGAAAGTGTTCAAGTGAGAGGAGAAGAATGGAAAAATTAAAGAAGGAAGCAGAGTGGTGGAAGGATAGAGTAAGATGGAGGTATTTTACTAAACTGACCCAGCCACAGGCTGGAAACAGTTGATGACTTTCAGCTGAAAATTAAATATTAGCTGAATGTCACGACTTACACTACACTAATGGAATAAGAATATGTACTCAAATTTGTGTGAAGGGAGATTGGGAAATAGCTAAGGGAAAACCACCCTCAGTACAGTCAACTGGACTCAACCCACCCCCCACCTCCCCATCACGAACAATCCAATCCAACACAAGTGTGACAAGTTAGTCTATGTGACTACTGATGTGGGTTATTTAGATTAGTAATACAAAAAAATTGAGCTCAAACTCAAACTTTCACATATAATTTATGTAGGATTGTATTAATACAAATGGGTCGAATCCACCATTTTACAAATCTGAATCTCTAATTTACTTTTTAATCCTGAATCTCAAACCCAAATCCAATTCTTGTAAAAAAAACTATTAACATAAGAGAAAATATAAATATAATAGAATAAAATAGAAATAGTAACTGTCCGACACCTTATTTAGTCGGTAGAGTGTCTGCTTACTGAGCTAAGAGTCCCGGCATGTCCAAAAATTTATCATTGATGAAAATATGGTTTTACCCTTTCACATTGATAAATTAACGGCTGGGGACTGGCCTGGTCTTAAGTTAGATTATAAGGCATATGAAGCTATGACAGGCTTAGCCAGCCAGTAGTGGAAAAATATATGGCTTGAATAAAAAACTGACCCAGGCTGGAAACAATAATGGATGTAAAATGTACAAATAGTAACTTAATGTTAGCATTCTTTCTTTTAAGTGTTAAATTACTGGTCTGTGGCCTGGTTGTTAAGTTCATCCTATAATTATGATTGGTCTTGAACCATTAACTAAGCAGTATTAGAGTTCTAAAACAAATTTCACATGGAAAAAAAATAGAATTTGAGTGTCTCAAATATCCCTAATGATTCGAGGGTCTCATATTTATATGTTAGTTTTACTTTTTGTTACCTATTGATGCCTTATTTTTATACAAGTATTAACAAAACACCACTTTGAAGTGGATACTTCAAATAAATACTTCTTTCTAATCCACAGTTTTAAAAGTTAATTGAAAAATTATAGTTAAAATTAATTCTGTTTTGTTTATTTTTCAGGTCAATTCATCAACTTCAAGTCAATCTTCAAAGTCGGTTACGCCAAAGCCCTTGGTGCCTAAACCCAAAAAGTCGAGGATAGCCGCAAAGTTCAGCAGTGGTAGCCCGACCGAAGGCCCTTAAAGCATTTCTTTCTCTTCAAAGTTGAGCAGAGAGAGAATTCTTAACAATGATTCAAATTGAATCCAGTCCTTTGTAAAGTGATGTTTTAGTGTAGTTGAGCCTTGTTAGCTCTCTTTGTACAGTCGGTTTTATTTTATGTTGGTATCTGCAAGAGACAGACAGACATACAAACATTGGTTTTAATTAATGCTTTTAATTTTTTCAAATATGTAAAAGGAAATATCAACTGTTTGTGTAGTATGACATTTGCAAAGGGGAGGGCATACATTCTTGAGAAATAGAAAGGTACATTAGTTTTCTGTTGGCTTATAATAAAATTTATGCTTAAATTTATCCTCTAAGAGGCAGCTTCAATGCCAATATACCATTTTTAATATTTCTTTAAGTTATTCAGGGTTGCCACTTATTTGGAAAATCAAGAATTATATTGTAGTTTTTAAGCTCCGTGAAATGGCCTTGGTAATTTCTTTACTTACTTGGTGGCTTAACCCTCTTATGATATGACAGGAATGCTGTGGCATGCATTTGTTCTTTAATGTCAAAACCACAACCAACACCTGCAATAAATTTCCTAGGTATTAAATTTGGCAGCATACCTTTTGCAAAATATTTTTCAATAATCTCACAGCCAGAGTAAACACCTTTAATAGAATCAGGGAAAAGGAAGATCTCTTTACTTGAAAATCAAGAATTATGTTGTAATTTTATTCTAGATTTTGAGTGTTTGCCCTATGATTTGTTTAAGATAAATTAATGAAAATTTATAACTCGGCAGTGTTGTGAACCGTTTTATCCATTAGTAAAATAAGGCGAAAAGTAAACAAAACTGTTAAATTTAAATAAAAATGTGAGAATTGCGTTTCTAATGGAAATATTTTATTTCATCAAAGTTTTAGATGAAATATTTCAACATCACTATATAAACATTATAATAATGTACTAAAAGTGTCATACTTTTAAAAATCTATTTCAAATTAATTCTTAATCAGATCAAACTTGAAAATTTTGCTCTCCTCTGCTTAAGCACATACTTTTATAGTGAAGTTGTCTACCAGGAACCATAAATATTTAGTCCAAACAAATCATACAAATATATACAGGAATACCAAAATAATTTAAGAATATTCATAAATGTTACTTTATCAATATTCACAACAAAAAAAAGTTTATTTAATGGATCTGTGCAACATTTTATTAGATTGACCTGGCCATTAGTTGGAAACAGTTGATCATGAGGATGATGATGATGGTGATGAATTGACTTGTGTAAAAGATTTTATTTGTTTTAGCAAACTTTATTACTTAAGTGTGATACTGTTACTCCAAAGTCTTTAAGTAACTGTACAGACTTTGCACTCATATCCTAATTAATTTTCATAATGGTACATTTTAAAGTTGTATTGAAGTTTTGTTCACATACTGTACTAGGGGATTTTATAATTTTGACTTTGTCCCCTTATTACAAAACATTCATGTGTATTTTTAAGGTTGAGTATTATTTGATGTGAACTTTTTAATTGGGTTGATAACGTAAGTGTAAAATTAACTACATTAGGAACTGACTGGAATATGTCTTAATATGTTGGAAACAAACACATGACAAAATAAAAAAAACATGTTTTCAATCAATTTTAAACTCTGATAAAGATTATCCCAAATGTGTTTTATTTATTATTTATAGGGGTGTGCGAGATTGATTTTTATCGTTCGAAACAAGATTGGGAATGAGAATTTTAGAATCCCTCAGTTCAGGACGAGAACAAGATGTAAACATTTATCATTAGTTGTTTCTAAATTTGCTGATACTATCTTAAAACACTGCGCACTATTTTAATTATTAAATAAAAAAAAAGGTCCTAATAGAGGAAATTTAAACACATATATAAAGTTTAAAACTGAACACAAATTGGACACAAACAAATGAAACATTAATTACACAAAAGAAGTTAGAATATGAAATATACTTAATACCTCTAGACCAAGAGTGGACAAACTTTTTGATCTAGGAATCTACTCAGGATCGTTGTAAAAGTCGCCCATGGGCAAATGCTGGCTAGGTGCACCCTCTATACCCCCCTCTCTTTACCAACATTCACATGTATCCCATACAGATTCCATGCCTTCCAGCTTCCATTCCAGTTATTGCTTTATGCTAATACCCGCCTCGGTGGCGTAGTTGGCTAACGCGCCAGTCGTGTTGAGCTTGACCGTCGAGGATGGGGAGATCGAGGTTCGAATCTCGGTCGGGTGAACTGGGGGTGGTTTTTCCTAAATGGTTTTCCACTCTCCCTCCACGCAAATGCGGGTTGGCTTCCTCTAAATTCAACCCTCCCAATTCCTAATACATTAGAGTAATTAGTACTTAAGCGTATAACCCGAACGGGTAGTAAGACGCAGTGCTAAATATTATTATTATTATTATTATTATTATTATTATTATTATTATACTTTATGCTAATATGTAAAGTCAAAAAAATTAATAAATATAAAAAGGTATGAATTTATTTACCAAAACAATGAAGGATTTAAAATGATAAAATTCAGGCCTAATTTACTACTTCTACTTATAAAGCACATCAAGTAGTTATAAAATGTAAATGATTTTTTAAAATAGGTAATAGCTAAAATTTTAGGTAAAAGAAAAACCACATGAAGAACAAGCAAGAGTCATTGATCATTCCACTCTCTGCGATTTTACCTCAGCAAAATTGTGAATTAAACTGTCAAATGAAATGGTATCCTGTAATTCAGCATTTACAGAAAACTAAGTCATACTCGAAAGTCTCTTTTCAATGGTTGAGTTATATAAGTAATTTTTCACCCTTCTCAGAACTGAGAAAGATCTTTCAGAACTTGCATTGGTAGATGGAATAAAAAAAAAAAAAATCTGGAGGTAAGTGTCTGCATTCGGATAGGTAGCGATTGGACCTTTGCTTCGAAAAGTTTTCAATATCTAGATGACTCTTCATCCTGTTTTAGTTCTTGGAAGAACTCCTGGAAATGAACACATTCTTCAATGAATCCACTATCCACATCGTTGGGATATGCTTCTCCAGCTTTCTGGCACATTATATAATATACGCTATAACCACCTGGGACTTATAAGTGTCTTAGTCCATAGCCACCAGAGACATAGTAGTGTCTTAAACTATAACCACCAGAGACATAGAAATGTCATAGGCTATAACCATCAGAGACATAGTAATGTCATAGGCTATAAACACCAGAGACATAGAAATGTCAAAGGCTATAACCAACAGAGAAATAGAAATGTCATAGGCTATAACCACCAGAGACATAGAAATGTCATAGGCTATAGCCACCAGAGTCATAGTAGTGTCTTAGGCTGTAACAACCAGTTACATAGTAATATCTTAGGCTATAACCACCAGAGACATAGAAATGTTATAGGCTATAACCAACAGAGACATAGAAATGTAATAGGCTATAACAACCAGAAACATAGTAATGTCTTAGGCTATAACCACCAGAGACATAGTAATGTAATAGGCTATAACCACCAGAGACGTAGTAGTGTATTAGGCTATAACCACCAGTCATAGTAGTGTCTTAGGCTATAACTACAAGAGTCATAGTAGTGTCTTAGGCTATAACTACCAGTCATAGTAGTGTCCTAGGCTGTAAACACCAGATACATAGTAGTATCTTAGGCTGTAACCACCAGATACATAGTAATATCTTAGGCTATAACTACCAGAAACATTGAAATGTCATAGTCTATAACCACCAGAAACGTAAAAATCTCATAGGCTATAACCACCAGAGACATAGTAGTTTCTTAGGCTATAACCATCAGAGACATAGAAATGTCATAGGCTATAACCACTAGAGTCATAGTAGTGTCCTAGGCTGTAACAACCAGATACATACTAGTATCTTAGGCTATAACTACAAGAGACATAGAAAAGTCTTAACCTTTAACCAACAAAGACGTGTCTTAGGTTATAACTACCAGAGACATAGTAGTGTCTCAGACTATAACTACCAGAGACATATAAATGTCTTAAGCTTTAACCAACAAAGACGTAGTGTCTTAGATTATAACCACCAGAGACATAGTGGTGTCTTAGGCTATAACCACCAGATACATAGTAGTGTTTTAGGATATAACCCCCAGAGACATAGTAGTGTCTTAATCATTAACCACCAGAGACATAAGTGTGTCTTAGGCTCTACTAACCAGAGACATAGTAGTGTCTTTGTCTATAACCAACAGAGACATAGCAGTGTCTTAAGCTATAACCACCAGAGGCATATTAGTGTCTTAGGCTATAACCAGCAGAGACATAGTAGTGTCTTAGGCTATAACTACCAGAGACATATTAGTGTCTTAGGCTATAACCACCAGAGATATAGTAGTTTCTTAGGCTATAACCACCAGAGATATAGTAGTTTCTTAGGCTATAACTACCAGAGACATAGTAGTGTCTCAGGCTATAACCACCAGAGACATAACAGTGTCTTAGGCTATAACCACCAGAGACATAGTAGTGTCTTAGGCTATAACCACCAGAGACATAGTAGTGTCTTAGGCTATAACCACCAGAGACATAGAAGTGTCTTAAGATATAACCACCAGAGACATAACAGTGTCTTAGGCTACAACCACCAGAGACATATTAATGTCTTAGGCTATAACTATTAGATACATGGCAGTGATATAGAATTGTATATGTCAATACTCATCAGAGATATAGCAGTGTTTTAGGCTCTACTCAACAGATACAAATCAGTGTCTTAAGCTCTACTCACCATAGATATATATCAGTATCATAGCCACTACTAACCAGAGACATAATGGTGTCTTAGGCTCTACATACTAGAGACATAGCTAAAAATGTATATTTATTGCTATCCTAAAATAACTGTAAAATACCAATCTAAAATAAGATGTCTTTAAAGACGGCTAAAATGGCATTTTAACAATATTTCCACTTGGCTGAAACAGACCAACAATATACATATATTCTTAAACGTCTATGAAAAAAAACTACTCTCCTGATTGACCTGATATCGATATTTACTACCAGAGTGTTTTCACGCTCCTGGTATCATGACTGGTTTCAAGTGTTTATGACCGAGACGATACCAGATCTTGGTTTGGTTACAGTTTCCTTGAACAAACTAAATAGTCTGGTATCAACTAATGAGTTGAGAATTGTGTACTGATTTCAAAATTGCATGACCTCTTATGTTAGATTTAAATGAGTATAGCTTTGCAGTCAATGGATTTCAACAGTTATATGTAAATGAAAATGGACAGCAATTACCGGTACTAGCTAAAAATTTATGACAATAAATAGATACTTAAAATCCATCCAGTTATAAATAAAAGAGAGTATTATGTGATCTAGGCCTATTTACTCTTACCTGCTTACTTCTTGTTTTGTGTAGTTTATTTAAATTGAGAAGATATGTTTAGATTAATATGTTGTGTAAATATTTGGCCTAGTTTAAATAAGCATGGATATAACTAAGAATAAAATTAAATTTGTTTCCATGCCTTATTTAACATGCGAACAGCATCAAAAATATCAATTTTCACGGCCAATTTTGTCGAGATGTTGTCTAAAGTTTGGCTAAGGTTAAATTTGTGTGGGTTCCACGATTACACATCGTAAAAGCAATTTACACTTGTCGGATGACAATGAGCGACTGTCACTGAGAGACAAAGGTGCCAGATTTGGACAAGCAATATAAACCTTACCATCTGGTGATGGCACTGTCACACAGAAGCGATTAAAGCAGGGCCAAAACATCCCCCATTCTAGGAAAACTACTTGCAGCTGGTTCAAAATTCCCCGCTTTCTCTTTTACTATGAGTCAATAACTCTTAACTGTATTTTACATTCCTGGGATTCTTGGGTTTAGTTGAGATTGTAAAGTTATGTTTGAAGTGAGTATAAACTCGTAAAAATCAACAATATACTGTATAAACTTCGAGTTATCCAAATATTTCATTCTAAAATTCAAACTAATTGTTATTTTTTTTACCATGGATTTAAATAAGAATTTTGTGGGGAATAATGGTGGGTTCGAATTATCGAATTATTCAAATTAACCAACTTCGAACTATCCAGATCCTACTGTATTAATTTTTTTCCCTCGCTTTTTTGTTTCTAGTTTATTTTAGATGTAGATTATAGAATATATAGCTTGCATTATACACCAACAACTTTGGGAATACAAACTTGAAGATAAATATCTGGAAGTATGAGGACAAAAAAAAAGGTTTAGTACAACTTTTTTACTTAACTGAACTTTGGACGGGAAACAATCTTTTATCATTGAAGTCTGGGCGGGAAACAATTTTTTTCTTCGGCTGTTTGCAAACAATGTTTCCCATGTTTTCATACTGTGAGCAACAGGAAACATTTCAGAAACATCAAGAAACAATGTTTCCAAGTGTGTACTAAGCTTTATAATCAGTATTTTCATCTGTTACACTGGTGATTCTTTAGGATATAAACAATTCTTGGTTAACTTGGACTTGAGCTGTCTAAAATGTAAAGGCAAATCTAGGTATAAAAAGATGAAAAAGTATTAATAGAATTCAATACAGATTGGTTTCATTAATTGTAAACAACAGATTTAATCAACTTTACTGGCGTTTTATCATTGTGTTTGGAGTCTACCATATTTTTTTCTCAATCCTCTTGGTAGTCTTTATTCATTTATTTGCATTTATTAGTCGATCTTTCCTAATTTTCCTTAATGTCCATGTTTAAAATAGCATGGAGATATTATTATTTATAAAGCAATGCACCAGTAAATCTTAAAATCCATTAAATTGGACACAAACACAAGAACATAACAACTTTTTAGTTTTTAACCAACTTATTTCTAATACTATATTGTTATATATGAAAGAAGGTACATAAAAGGAAGAACACAACGTGGCCTTGACAAAGACAATAAGAAAACAGTTCATCCTTTATATTGCTGCCACTGAACATAGAGGTAATAATGGCTGTCTCTTGGAATAAAATCGAGAATTACCGCCAAATCCTCTACCTATGTCTCATTCTATCGAAACACATCAGGGGGAAATATGAAACTCCCAACACTATTTCCTAAAAGAGTTAATAAAAAAAAAGAGGAGAAAAAGTAGCTTGGTATCATTCTTTACCAACAGTCTACTGAATAAAGGGCTTTATGTGACCTGTAAATTACTGTAATGTGTTTTGTTGTGTTTTAATTATTGTGAGCTTCAATACCCACATATTTCCAGTGTGTAGACCTTGTCCTTCTCTCTTACTAACAATGGTAAGTTGTTGGTCAGTTAATAGATTACACCCTTTTAACGATTTTTGTGCATAGCATTGTGTTCACAGCATAGTTATGACAACAATACTGTTTGTGTGTGTTGTTCCTCTTTCATCAGCTTAATTTCAATTGTTATGTTGCTAATGGAGATGTTTAATGCTAACAATAATAATTTTCTTGATGCTGTGGTTATAATATACATCTTCAAAAGTTTTATTTTTAAAGAAATCAATTTGATACACATATACACACACATATAAATATATTGATATTTAATAATATAAAATTAGTTATTATTACGAAATAATGATTATGACTGTGTATGGAGAAGAACCCATGCTCTCTTATTTGAAAAACTTAACCAAACATGAAGGATACATCACCGGTTTAATAATTGGTCAAGCAACAGATAAACATTATTTTGTCATCCATTTGGCAAGAACCCCATCTTCTCTTTCGCCTAAATCAAAATACAGCAGTATAATGGCTTTACTTCAAGGGAAGTTTGACTCGGCAGGTGTGAACCCTTTCAAGAATGTGTTTGTGATCCCTGAGAACAGCATCGTAGATCATGCGAGACTTGTGACTAGAATGTTACCCGGGGGTATGAGGGTATTGGGAGTATTCCTTGTCGGTCCGGGGAAAATTTTAGAGGACTCTAAGGCCTTAATACACATACATTCCATATGTACAATGATGGATAGAAAGCTATCTCAAAACACATTTCTACACGGTAACTGTCTGAAACAAAGGAAATTGGTATTGCACATGTGTAGTCAATCTTACCAAACTGAATGTGGAATGCTTGGTAAAACACCTAAAGGTTCCATCGAGAAAGTTTTTTTGAAGTTCCAAAGCCATCCCTTTGAATGGTATCACTTTGGATGCCGATATAAGATAAACAAAGTGTTTCCTCTAGGTAAGATCAATATGGTGCTAGCGATGAAACATCACTTGATGTCTTTGTTAAAGTCTGTTAACCGAGATGTCATGAAATCTTTCTGCTTGATAAATGGTAGGCTCTGGGAGGACTGTGAAACTTTGTGTAAAGTTGCTGAGGTAAAGCGTAGTAAATGTGACCTAGAAAGGCACTGGGCGTGCAACCAGATGGCTGTTGTCTTGGTCCTCCCGTGCGATCATGAACAGCAGGAAGAAGTTGAAATCACCCCATGTAGTAGCGGGCTTTGCATCAAAGGTAATCTCGGCAGTAGCGTGTTCATGCATGACAAGACGACGGTCTGCGAGGTGGTGACAGCCATCAAACAAGACATTGTACGTTCTTTGGCTTCTCGATTTGAGATATATTGCGATTACTTTCTCGAACAAAAGGGTTTCTCTCAAGAATATACAGTGCTGCACAATCCTCCCAAACGGGTATTCATACCACTACCTGGCAGTGTTGTGACATTTTCAGATTACTTGTTCCCTGAAGATAGGCAAGCTGAAACATTCATATCATTCCATAAAGTGTTAGATGTGAATGTGGAATCGGAAGGTATTGTCGATTTTGAAGATAATGCTCACGTTAGTATTGAAGTTAATGTGTCCAACACAAACATAGAAGTTAATGAAAATGAAAGAATGTCCACAGTTTCTGGAGTGGATATGGACATTTTGTTATTTATTGCCCTTAGCATTGCAATTTTAGTTTTGTATATATCAATTCACTTTATTCCTAAAACATAACGTTCATGTAAACATTATTTGTATACTAAATGATTTTATAGAATATGCCTTGTTTAGGCTGAAGCTAGTGATCGCATTTATTTAAACTAAACATGTTAAAGCTACTCTGGCTAGGAACTTTACAATTACTGTAGTTCAATATAATTTTAATATTTGACTTCCAAACAGATTTGGAAACCTTTGATTAAAATTAGGAAGGTAGGCCTAGTTAATCTCAAAATTCAGGCTCTCAAGTAAAAATAAATAATCGTAAATGATCCTTCCTCTGCAAAATATTTAAGTGCGATTGTGTCAAAGTAGTGTCTATATTCAATAAAATTGTTAAAAACTAGTGATTACAATTTTTTTTCTTTATTATAAGGCTTAGGCTTACTTGATACAATTTTGTGCCAAGATATAAAAGTTAATTAGTTTATATTTTGTTCACTTTGCGCTCAAATTTGTGATCAAATAAATCTAGAGAAAGATTTCATTCTAAACATAATTTTTGCTTAGTGAAATCTATTTTAACGGACACCTCAAATTTGATTTCATTTGTGTATGGTTCTGTATATAATGCAAATTGTACAGTAAGCTACATATAATATTTATTCATTAGTCTTAATTATCCTGCATACAATATTTCGCAGTGTAGTAATTCAATTGTTGTAGTTGATATTCACAGTAGATAGGTTTATAAAGACAGTGGCGAAGCGTGATGATAATTTCTAGCTAAGCTGAGTCATGAACACTCATAAAGTGACACACTTAACGATATCAAAAATGGGATTTTTATGAAATTATAGAATACAGTAATGGTAGACTACTACTACTACTACCACCACCACCACCACCACCACCACCACCACCACCACTACTACTACTACTACTACTACTACTACTACTACTACTACTACTACTAATTATATATATTTTATTTTATGCTATACCTTCTGTGAAATATCTAATTTTGGTGTTGCTATTTTCTCCTTTTAAATGCACATTTCGTTCAAAAGACAAAACCTCAGTAAAATTATTTAACAAAAAGTCAACTGAATTTAAAGAATCATTGTTGATGTCCACAAACAGCCTCCCATTTGTTTCCTAAAACATTAATGATATATATAATTTAAAACAACTCAAATAATAAAATTCAAGTCGCAATCACAAAATTAAACTAATCTACACAGAAATAAACCCATTAAAAAACACTCTGAATGCTCAGACTCTAACAATCACGAGTAAGGGATAGCCGGCTTACTGGTCGTCTTCAGTGGCTGTAATGAACAGTTGCGCACATCACCCTCCAACGCTTCCCGCAGGCCTGACTCTCCAGTTGTGTTAGTCTGAAAGGTATCAGCTTTTTTTGCCAAAAAGATACAGACACATTTGCTTTGCGCGCTTGCTAAAATATCACAGATTTAAAAAAATGACCAATAAAATTTTAATTTTACATCCGTTTTATGTAAGGGAATGTTTTCTCTCCTATTTTCAAAACTTTTTGGGATAGCTGAGCTTATCGTGCCTACCTGACACCTCGCTACTGCATATGGATTTGATTCTGAAGGTCTCATTGAGGTATTAATAGGAGCTGATGTGGCTGGAAAGTTAATAACAGGACAAAAATGTAGACTAAGCAACGGTCTTGTCTGTATTGAGACCCTGCTTGGATGGACCATAATGGGTAAAGCAGTTTCCAGTGATTATTCTTCTACGACCAACCTTTTTACCTCTCTCTGTATCGGAGACATTTCTGTGGAAAACCTGTGGGAGCTAGATGTCCTTGGCATCAGTGATTTAAGAAAAACTAAAGATGAAGCAAAAGCAGCAACAATGAAACATTTCTTACGAACTGTAAATATAAATGAAAAAAACAACTATGAAATTCATTTGCCTTGGAAGGACAATCAGCCGTTTCTTACATCCAACAAGCTCATGGTTGAGAAAAGGCTATTAAACATGATGTAGCCAACATTGGATGTATTTTGAATTGTATATGAATTTGTTTACAAAGAGGTATAGGTTTATTGTGTGCTGTGGTAAGGGTGAATAGATGAGTTGCCATGGAAAGTAAACAAGACTAAAACATTTTACATCTTGTGAGTAGCCATGTTATATTAATTGTTTAATATTGTCATCTACGTACATGACTAATATATTATTAATAAAAGAGTTAATATGTGTTAATATGTTTATCTACTATAAACCTTCTAGTTTCCAACAATTCAGTGGAAGAATAAATAACATAGGCTAAATTTTAGTCAAGTTTGGAATACTTTGTCAAGGTAATTAAGCAATAGCCCAAGGAAAGCAATTATTAAAATAGTTGAGACGCAACAAACACCGACAATAAATGTAAGACCTTTGGCCTAAGTGTAAAAGGGACAAGATTAATGAACCTGCTCCAGAGGATGGGAGTTTCAGACACTATCTACTGCATCGCGCTGTCGTGAAGGAAACAAGTGCGACCACGCCCATGCGTCCTGTATTTGATGCCTCAGCAAAATAGTTTGGAACCCCTCCTCCAAATGATTGTTTACATGATGCTCCCAACCTAATTGAATTGATCCCGGCTATCCTTCATAGATTCAGGGAGAGGAAAATAGGAATCGTTGCAGACCTTGAAAAATCTTTTCTTCAGATAAGTATCCGTGAAGAAGATAGGAGCTATCTCTGTTTTATGTGGTGGAATGAAGCTGAGCATATCTATGAGATCTTCAGACATGTAAGAGTGGTATTTGGCTTAACTTGTAGTCCCTTCCTCTTGGTGGCAGTTATGGAGCATCATTTGAGGAAATATTTACAAAACCCCCGTTTCAATCCCCTCATCATTAAGAGACTTCTCCAGAGCTTCTATGTAGACAACGTTGTCACGAGCATTGACGGTGAATTAGAAGTAGGTCAGTTTATCCAGAAATCTAGTGAGGTCTTATCTGAAGGAAGATTTAATTTGAGAGGATGTAAATTCACGCAAGATGAGGGAAAATCTGTCCCTCCTTCTGTTCTGTCTTAGGAATGTTGTGGGATCGGAAAGATGATACGTTGCTTCTGAATGTGGATTTGTTGAATAGGTGTAATGTAGGAGAAGTGACAAAAAGGAAAATTTTGTCTCTTGCGCAAAGAATTTTTGATCCTGTGGGAGTGACATATTCCGTTACTCTTTGTGCAAAACTATTGATTCAGAAGACATGGAAGACTCGCATTGGATGGGATACAGTGGTAGATGAAAAATCCAAACCCAAGTTTCTCACCTAGGTAAAGGATCTGCTTCTACTGGTGGAAATCAAGATTCCTCGGTGGTTTGGAAGAAGTGATCTTGTACAAATTAATCTCTTCTGTGACGCCAGTCAACATGTTTATACGGAAGTTGTTTTCGTTATATGTGAATCTAGCGATCATCACACAAGTGTGCTGTTATGTGAAGCAAGATTGCGCGTAGACCCCCTTAAAGAAATAACTATCCCTAGATTAGAATTGTTAGCAGCTAAAATTGGTGTGAGGTTGCTAAAAGGTGTGCTGGAATCTACTTGTTTGAAGGTTCTTAATATGTTTTATAGTCTGATTCTTCTACAGTGCCGGCTTGGATTTGTAGGAATGACAACTGGTCTGTTTTTGTAAGAAATCGGGTGAATGAGATCAGGAACTTGTCCGATCCCAGTAGTTGGAGACATATTCCAGATTCAATGAACCCAGCTGATTTGCCATCACGTGGATGTTCTATTTATCAGCTTTTGGATTCCTAATGGTGGGAGGGCCCTGCCTGGTTATACGAATCACCAAACTGTTGGCCTCGAGCAGAACCTGTGTATGACGAAAAAGACATATATGAGGAGATGAAGAAAACTCCAGTTAAGTATTTTATTATAGTCGACGAAGCTTCACCGTGGTATGCAAGATATCCAGTTATCGAAGAATAATTCGTCTAATTGCATGGATTCTTTGTTTCTGGAAGAATTGTCTAGGACGAGAGAAGATTTCACTAGAAAATCTGGAAGCTAGTGAGCTAGAGAGGGCTGAAATTAGAATCATTAGTTTCATTAAAAAGTAAGTTTCCATGTGCCATCTGATTAACAATTATCCTCGCTAAATCCTTTTATGAAAGACGGTGTCCACGGTTTTAAAACAAGACTACTCCTTAGAGAATATTTGAAGCTGTTCAGATTCTCTATGATTCTCCCAGTGCAAAATGTTGTTGTTTCCCTTCTCATCATAGAAGAGCATGTGAAACAAAATCACATCGGGGTGCAACTTCTTCTTTATCACCTAAGACAACGTTTCTGGATTATTGGTGGGAGGAGAACTGTAAGAAAAGTCATAAGTCATTGTGTCAGATGAGGGAAAACGTGCGGACGGACCTCTGTTTCTGAGAGATGAGAATAAGGCATGGATTGTAGTTTTCATTTGTGCTGTCTACCGCGCAGTACATATGGAATTGATTACTTCTCTCGCCACCAAAGCTTTCCTTCAAGTTTGCCAGCGTTTTATAGCTCGAAGAGGGCGTCCTTCTGTTATCTACTCTGACAATGGCACCAACTTCACCGGTGGCAATAACGCTTTTCAAACACTCGATTGGGAAAAGAGTTATTTCTAAACATAGCTCGGTTGAACGTATAACTTGGAAATTTAATCCCCCTATTGCTCCATGGTGGGGAGGCTTCTAGGAAAGGTTAATAAGAGTAACAAAACAACTTTTGAAGCGATTTTTAGGCAAGGCTTGTCTAACTTTCCAAGAAATGTTTACTTTTCTCTGCAGTATAGAAGCTCTAGACCACTGACATATCTGGCAGAAGATTGTGACAATTTAAGTCCTCTCACCCCGGCTTGTTTTCTACAAGAAATAAAGGAAATTGCAGTTCCAGAATGGGATGCCTTGGATGCTAAAAGTCTGAACCAACTCAACCGCTCTTGAGCTGGTTGGCTCAGCTTAAGACTTTCCCAAAATAGAGAAAGCGGTTGCAATACGCAGAATAAACAAGATCACTAGGGATTTTTATTTGGCCCAGACCCAAATCAGTAAAACTCGGTACCCAAATCCAGCAGTGTTAACTATCAGAAAATAAAAGTGTACAACTGTTCGAGTTAAAGGAAGATAGATATTGCTTGATGTGAATGCATAGCAAATAACATGAAATTGATAAAGGCCCAAAGGCCGTTTTATTATCAGAGATAATAATCAAACGGTTAACAATATTTATATTGTTGCTTGCGGACAATGCGTAATAGCGATAATCCAACAATATTTATTGTGAAGCGAATGAAGGTGCATAAATAAAAAGTATAATATCATGAGGTTAGAGCATACTAAAGGCTATTGCCAAGATTAAAGAACAGGCTTGATAATTTAACAAAACCAATTAAAATGCAGAAAAGTTAATGCTCAAGAACAACAATAAAAAAGAAATGAAAGTGGGAAAACACCCTATTGCTCATAACCATACCCCAGGTTACAATGTGTACAAACATAGCCATTATTCCCATCTAACACCCGAGAGACGGGGGTATCCTACAGACCAAAAAGCATAATAACATCCTAACTTATTTTCTTACTCCGTAATAAACTTTGAGCATATCATAATCCATTACTGAATTTCCTATTCGCGTAGAAATACCAAAATATATTATATTCACCAACACAAGCTACAACTGTAAGCCATACAAACTATCGGGCAAAATAGCACGCAAAGATTAGTTTACTTTATTTAATTTGCAAATAATATAACCTAACCAGCACAAAGAGGCATAAAACCATAAAATGCCCATAAACTAAACAAACCTAATTATCAGATAGATAAATGTAGTACAATACCAATAAATAAATATTCCGAAGCAATTCAAATGAATCCCTACATAATTTAGCAAGAGATAGTCGTTCCTCAGTATTCCTATAAAAATAATAATAAAATACCTATCCAACATAATGAACACTTACATGTTGTAAGTCCTATATATCCTAATTGCATCGAAGAGTAAGTGCTACATGCTGAATACAAGCTTATATTCAATTTAGCCCAGCGGGGAAAATATGAGAGGGAGGTAATACAAGTCCAATGATGTCATCTTCAGCTAGTTATATCGTTGAGCTCTCCTCGACGCCTGCGCACAACGTCGAAATAGCGACTGTTCGGGGGGTAGGGTAACACGTGATAGCACAGAGCGCATCGTTCTCCGAGTTCTAGCGCCTGCGCATCACTTGCCACTTCGGGGAAGGTAGGCCGGATCACGTAGCACTCAGGGACTTCATTCTTGTATAATGTGAATGGCGAACAGTCACTGAGAGTTGATGTGTACGGAGGCTCAAAACACGGCGTTGGTTTCCCGGTCAAACTGGGTAAGTGTGTGTTTTTTTGTAGGTGGTGAAGATGTTTGTAGCCACGGTACACAACGAAACCGTCATATGCTCAATCTAAGAAATGAATTAAAGAAGAGATTACAGCAAGAGTATCTGGGACATTTGACACTTAGTAAACGGAACAACAAACCCTCTATTTTGTTCAATATTGGCGATATAGTGTTAGTCAGACAATTCCAAAAGGATGGTATGGCCTCCTGGGAAAAATTGTCGAGTTGTTTCCTGGATCCGATAGCATAACAAGGCTCGCAAGAGTCGTGACTTCTAAAGATGTAATTCTGAGACCCATAAAACGAATCTACCCACTAGAGGTTCCTGATGATAGATGTGGAACAGTGAGGACTTCGTGCTAGGAGAAGAGAGTAGCTTCTTCAGAAGATCCTTCTAGAACTGAAGTACAGCCCCCAAAGACCACACGTTTTAGCATAAGAATCCACTTCCCCTCACGATTTACAGATTAGTTGAGGATATCCATCCTCAACGGTGGGAGGATGTTAGAAACAGAACTTGAGTTGGCATTGGAAACCATTGTTTTGCGTTGCTTAGAGATTAAGATTTTTACGGTTACATTTGAAGATATGAGAGGAAATAGTATTTAATGTTATCTGTATTGTGATTTCCCGGTATTCAAATACGCTATATTCATATTTCCGTATCAATTTGTTCATAACAGTACCAGTGTTTGCGTGGGTGAGATCATACTCTCATTTAAAAAGCATACTCAGGTAGGAGCTTTTTTTTTACCTTGGCAGAATTCTCTATCAGATACAAATTATAACCTGAGAAAATAGATAAACGTTTCTGGCAGTGAATCGTAGTTTTACCGTCAGTTGCGGCTCCCCCCTTTTCCTCTCTCCACACTCGACTATTTCAGTATTGTTGTTACCTGTGGAGGAAAAAAATAATTATTACAAATCCTCTTTAATGGATCTTTTTGTTAGCAGGAATTCCTTTTTAATAATATTGTGTGTGGGGCATCCATCTTAAATACAATTTTGTGGTTCATTTTTTAATGTTTGAGGGGCTATTTGTTTGAATCACAGATGATATGTGGAATTTTTTTGTTGGCAACTTGATTGTAAGTAATATTTAGAGAGGTTTAGTTGTTTGGTTTTTAATGTCTGAGGGGTTATCAGTTCGAATACCTCAGATGAAGTGTGGTCTAAGGCTATAATGTTTTAAGTTTTCTGAGCATCAATTTGAATAAATCTCCCCTCTTAAGTTTAAAAGAGAACACATGAATCAATATAATACGTATTTTATTATTGGACTTAAAAATACATAATCACTTCTAGACGCAATATCCCTCTTATTTTGTTTTGGGCGAAGAGACTTCAGATTTCAAAACTTGTCAGAAAAGTTAAACCGTAGAACTATGGGCAACTCTGTGTATGATTTATGCAATCTTCCTCACAAAGTTTTGGAAATTGTCAGCGGATGGTAAAAAATGTAATACTTAGACATACCCATTAAGTTTTCTCGATAACAAAATTTATTGCTTTTTTGAGTAGTAATTAATCACCTTTGATTGAAATATAGTTTGAATCAATCCCTGTGGTGGGTAATTTTCAATCTAATTCTCCCCGAAAATAACGTAATTAATCTAATATTCCATGTAAGTCTCGTGGAATGATCTCCAAGGATAAGTTTTCAATCTCTCTTTCCACGAAAACGATGGTACAAATAAACCTTCTCGCATGTCTATTGTTTAAGGAAGTAGGCTCTAATCCCCCAAATGAGATGTGTTATGTTTTTCCATTAGGTCTAAAACTTGTGTGTTTTAGGTTTTATCTTGCCTCGAGTTTAAATCACCTTATCTACCTCAATGAATCGTAGACCCTTGGCTCGAATCTCTCCCATATACATAGCTCCATGCAAATAAAGGTACATTTCCTCTAAAGGCAAACTTTATTGGAAATGAGAACAGGACCTATTTGTATGTCACGTGAATTGAAGTGAGAATAAATGCAGGTAAAACCACCCTCATCACACGCGCCCCTCGTACCCATAACCCAAGACTAAGGCGGATTTCACACGTGATGTTTTTTTACCGTCATCGTGGACGGCACGCCGAAACAGTCGAGATACATTGTGTCTAATTCATCACTTCACACGCCACGGTATTTCACCTTCGGTCCGCAAGGCATGCTCGCTTCAGCCCTACGTTGTTCGTTGTATTCTTCCAGAACTTTCAAAATCGATATTATTATTATTATTATTAGCACCACGTCTTACTACCCATTAGGGTTATACGCACTCACACTAATGTGTAATGGTAGGGTGATTGTGAGATAAAATGGAGGACCTACAGTTTAACGTGGGATCCGAACCACGGTGGAGGCCTGGCATTCCTCACATTCACAAGTTGTGATTAATACACGTCTTGTCAGAGGTTAAGGAAGGGTTTGGCAATCAGATAAATCTGTGCCGGGACAGAGGATTGAACCCCGGACCCTCAGCACTGAAGTCTGACACCTTACCCCTAGACCACCAGGTCACCCAAAATCGATGTTGAAGCATTAATTTGAAAAGTGTAATTGTGTTATGTGCTTTGGGTCAGAAGCTTGGAGGAGTACAAATCTAGGTTGGAGTCACCATCAACCTGGAGGGAAGTTTGTGCTATAATCAACCAAGAATTTGATATTTTTGACAATAAAAAGACACACACAATAACTTCCCTTGGTCCATGTTAGCACATTGGAGTGGAGCGAAGAAATGAAGGGGTCTTATTGGAGTGAATTCAAAAAGGCACGGTGTGACGTCAGTACAGACGGCAAGCGCCATCCACGGCGAAGGCGAAATTCTCTCACGTGTGTAAGAGGCCTAATCTTTATGCTTACGACCAATAAATGTATCTTTGTGAAAATAGGGTTTTCTCATTCACAACTATAAATTGAGGCCCACAGGATTATTCAGTATCATCTGTTTTAAATTCCATTTAGTTTGTTGATCATCAGTTGGATCAGATATTACACGTTAGTACTCTAAAATTATAAAAGGTATTAAACTTATATCTTAAAATAGTCTTATAGTTACTATACTATTTCATTGATATTCATTCCCCAAGCGCAATCTGTTGAATTACATGTAATATATTATGCTGCTTATCTGGTACCCATGTATTAGTTAGTGCAAATTATGGTCAGCCTTATTAAATATTAGTACGCGTAGTACTAAAATAGTCCAGCTCTATCTATATTAATGTTATTATGTTAGTATGTTATTATATGACACTTTTATTTTTATCAATTATAAACACAATCTAACCAGATATCTGAATCTAAAGTGATTTAATTTCATTCTTAATATTTATTTAATTTTATCTTTTTAACTTATTTATAATATTATTTGATGCTTATCTTGGGTTCTTATCTAAGTCCTAACTACATTCATTATCACTCCTTATTGTTTTCTATTTAGAATGTTTTCTAAAATAACAATCTATTGTTGTTACCTTGCCAGACTTATTTAGTAACTAGAGTTAAGGGTAGTAACCACCTAAGTCAAATAAGTGTCTCACAAATATTCCACTTATTTTTCGGAGGGGGGTGTAATGCAAGAGTATAAATATTTTAAGGTTTATTTTGCAAGAGATTAACACACGCTTGTACATTTCCTTGGAAGTCAAGAGTGTTGGGTTGCCATCCTGCTGAGAATAGCATATATATCTCATATAGATTGCATCCTGTTGACGAGCGAGCGCGGTGTGAACAATGGACCTTCCTGACTTGTGGGATATCGAGATCAGCAAGTTTAGGTAGTAGTATTAACACTGTGTTGAGTGTCGGAGCGATGCTGTGTGCATGAGAGTCGGCAGATAGGAACGACTGACTAAATCACGGAGGGAATAAAATGTGATCTGGTTTCCCCCCCGCCGGAAGTTCGATCGTGGGTCTGTAGGAAGGTTCGCGAGCCCCGCTATCGTGCCTGCCCCCTCGTCACGGGAGATCTAATCTGTTACCTATGTAGTAGTTTAGTCATCTGACTCAATTAATAAATAAAAATTATTGGACTAACACTCGAGTCTCACTCCCCACGAACCACCTGTTCCAACCCCTACCGCTCGGAGTCCATCCCAACCATGTGACTAACTACCCGCAATGCCACGGTAGTGTGTAGTTAGGGTTGGCTACCGGGCACCCAAATAACTAGGGGACGTTATAATATCTAATCATGCCTTACTGGGTAGGCAAGAAACCGTGCACATAGCTCAAAAAACAATCCCGTACCTATTCCATCCTCAATAACTTTCTCCACAATCCCTATCCTTGCGTACTCCCTTTGTTTCAACATCATCTATACACAGAGTCATACATCCTATTTTATTCTTAAAACTCTTAATGTTTCTCTTTTTCACACATTCATCTACAATATTTAGTCACATCTTACATAATGTACCCCTTCCTTTTGATCCACACACTCTACCTTCGTATATTGGCTTTGTCACTCGATCCACAGCCATCCTCTCAACATGTTCAAACCAACGTAAGACGCTTCTTTCACATTGACCTATTGGAATTCCTTTCAAATGTCACTCCTTCAGCACTCATTCGTTACTGACTCTGTCTTATTCATGTCAGATTCATAAAATAGTGGATAAGACCCCAATTTTAGTATTCATACCTTTAAAGTAAAGTTTAATTTTTCAGTTTCAAAAGCTATGAATTATAAAGATAAAAAAAAATCCCAAATTTACATACTCATGATAGCTGTTGATTTATATTCATTTATTTAGAATGATTACGGGTTTGCCACTTAATCCGTTAATAAACCTAAACATGTTATTAAAATTAGATTATTTGTACTAAAAATATGCACTGTATTTTTAAAAATATGTTGAC